>CM051346.1:0-600000 GCA_028015215.1 Gynostemma pentaphyllum | reverse complement strand
TTGTGAACCCTCTATTGTTGTGTGGATCAGGAATGCTATTGAGCATTTCATTGCCACTCCTAATATCCAAAAGTTCTTTAGGCGGATAGATTGCGAGAATGGGACTGTTTGGGTTCAAAAAGTTGCAAATAGGAGAGGGACTTTCGTAGATGTGACCAAAATTATGGCTAATGGGGAAAAGACTAACCTTTTCATCCCCTCGAGGTCAACAAAGCATGTTGGTCTAACTTTGTCAAGTTAGTGGATGGCAAATTCAAGCTCCTGAACCAGTTAAGGAACCTAGGAGGCAAGCCCTCATTAAAAAGGGTTCTTCTTTTTGCCGATGTTGTTAAACAAAAGAAGAAGTTGGATTCTGGTGGGAACTCTCAGACCCAATTGGTGGAGAAGTCTGACTATGTCAGCAAGCTTTGTCTTGATACTATGGTGATAGTCATCAGGAGATGTTTTCATGATGATTGGGGTTCTATCCTTAAGCAGATAAGGAGAGTTACAACTTTGAATGACTTTGCTATAAACCCCTTCCATCCGGATAAAGCCATCCTTAATTGTCCTGACAAGGAAGTGACTAGATCTCTTTATTCTGGAGAAGGTTGGAGCATTTATGATAATTTTTGTATTAAATTTGAATACTGGAATTCCTTCAAACATGGGAGGTTAGACTTAATTCTTTCATATGGTGGTTGGATCAAAATCAAGAATATCCCTTTGATTCATTGGGAGTTGGAAGCTTTCAGAGCTATTGGTGACCTTTGTGGAGGGTTCATTAAATGTTCTAAAAAGGCTTTGAACAAAATAGGTAGTTTCGAGGCAGTTCTTAAAGTCCAAAGTAATTTCTGTGGGTTTATTCCAGCAGAAGTGGAGATTAGGAGCCCGGATGGCAGTGCCTTTATTGCAAATATTGTTAGTTTTCAGGCCTGGAAGCACTTGGAGAGGTGTACTCCGGCAGCCCATGGTTCCTTTTCCCGGCGAGCGGCTTCTAAGTTCTTTGGTGAAGAGGAGGGAAATCCTTACCCAATGGACATTAGAAGGGTTGAGTGGAAATCCAAAGGGTTTACGAATAACCCACAAGCTTTCCAAGAGTCTCATATGTCCCCAAAAAACCCTTTGCCCCAACATCAGACTGTGACTGATCAAGGACTTTTGGGGGCTTTTCCTGTTCAAAACAGTGGGTTCTTGGGAAAAGTTAGTACTTTTGAGGTAGGAAATAACAGCAAAACAGTGTTTGACAGTGGTGGTTCTGAAAAGGAGTTGTTTCAACAGGATAAAGATAATGGAGTGTACTTCTTAAATCAGTCAGAAGAGGAGTTGTTTAAAAATAAAGCTTGTGATAGCTTGGTGACTTATGGACCTGATGTGAACAGTGCCCCTGCAGAAGATAAAAGATCTAATGAGTGTAGATCTGACACTTCAAATTCTACTATTGAGGTGTCTATCTCAACCAATCAGAAGGAAATTCGATGAACAGAGGTGATGGGGGCCCACTTAAAAGGTTCAGCCCTATAAAGTACAAAAGCAGAAAAGTAAAAATAAAAAAAGGACCTGTAGGGAAAAAGACTTTGGGCCAAGTTGTTCAGGCCCATTTCAATCAGTAAAGAAAAGCAATACAAAGCAGGTGTCTTTCAAGGAGAAAGCCCAATCGAAGGTTATCTTAAGAAGTAGCCCAATCTATCACACTACTGAAATGGAAAAAGGGCCTGAGACAGAGTCTGATCCAGATTTTTACAATTCAAGCCTTTATGAAGACTACGAGGAAGCTGATCTGAGAGAAGTGTTGGAGAAGTCTCAACCTCTTGAGGAGATCCCCGAAGGATTTTTTGAGATTAAATCTCAGGATTCTGATAAAAAGGAAAAAAGGACTGAGATACAGGTTTTAGGCAAGATTGCTATTAGACATGATGACACAGAAGAGGAGAGTGAAGCTTTGCTTTACTCTAATAGGGAATTGATGGTTGTTCATGAGACACAAGACATGGATGTGTCTTTGATCAACAACAATGTTCTGATGGAAGATGAGTTGGTTGAAAATGAAGAAGAAGGCACTTTTATAGTTTTTAAAGATTGAAATGGGGAAAAGAGGATGAAGTTGGCAGATTGGCTTTGACTTACTAAGGCACATATAGCTCCTACAAGGAAAAAGAACCAAACTAAGAAGGGTATGATTCCTAAAAGTGTTAAAGGACAAAGAGAACTCAATAGTCTTAAAAGTCTATAAATTATGAGAGACATAGTAATATGTCTCTCCAAAGGGTCAACAATGTTGTTTATGAAGATTCTTAGTTGGTTTTTTTGAAAGGCTTTTGGGCTGAGCCTAATGCTCTTTGGGAAGATTCCATTGTTAATGGCAATAGCTTTTTTGTAATTCGTTAGGTTTTTGTTTAATGCTTTCTGGGAGAGTTTTGTTTTCCCTTGACTTGGTGATTTAGTTATCACCTCTTTTGTATTCTCTTCCTTCTAGTTATCACCTCTTATGTTTCCCTTGACTTGGTGATTTAGTTATCACCTCTTTTGTATTCTCTTCCTAATTTAGAAATTTTAAAGATGAGGAATTTCTGGAATTTTCTTCTCTTCTTAGTCTTATTTCTCATATTTCCCCCTCTACCTCCAATGATCGTATTTCTTGGTCTTTTCATTCTTCAGGTTCTTTTACTTGCAAATCTTACTTTTCTTTTCTTTCTCATTCTATTCTCTTGGACTCTTTCCCTTATAAATCTATTTGGTTTTCGGGTTTTCAACCAAAACTCCAATTCTTTCTTTGGACTTTTTATTTGGGGAAACTTGTCACCGGGGATGTTTTGCAATCACGTTTGTCCACTTTCTATTTGTCTCCACATGTTTGTTTTTTGTGTTATAAGAGTTGTGAATCGGCTTCTCACCTATTTCTTCATTGTAATTACACAAGCAAACTTTGGTTCAAACTTCTTTCACAATTTGATTTGAGTTGGGTTCCTCCAAAGGATGCTAGGGATCTTTTGATTATGGAATTTTTTGTTTCTAAGAATTCACAAAAAAGAAGACTTTTTTTCAAATGCGCATGGATTTTTCTTGTGGACTATTTGGTTGGAACGTAATTCTCGACTTTTTATGGATGAATCCAAATCTTGGTTTGTCTTATGGGATTCTTTTGTTTCAAGAACTTTTAGTTGGGCTAAAGTTGTAAATAGTTTAGATTTTGATTTTCCATCGCATTCCATGTTCTATAAATGGAATTCTTTTCTGTAATTTTATTTTTTACTTTATTTCTGTTTTTTGGAGGATTTCTCATCCTCTTTGTATTGTATTTCATTTTAACCCTTATTGATTAATGAAAGTTTATCTTTCCATCAAAAAAAATATATCTATGTTTCCTATCAAAAAAAAAAAAAAATGAGGGTTAGTCTACCTCCTCTAGAAAAACAACCTTTTCTCCATCCATCAAGTCTAGAGGAAACCTTATCAATTACAGGCTGCCAAAAAGAAAGGCTTGAAGGATTTCCACCTAGAGGAAGACCTAAGTACTTGATAGGCCAAGTCCCATGCACACAACCAATGGAATTTGCAAGTTGCAAAACTTTAGAGGAGCCAACATTTAAGCCAAGTAAGGAGCTTTTTGCAAGGTTAATTTTCAAACTGGATATGACCCCAAAAAACTTAACCACTTCCAGAAGATTGAATAGTGAACTATCCTTATTTGCTAAAAAAAAGATGGTGTCATCCGCAAATTGCAGTTGAGATAAAGCAAGATTATCATGACCAATATGAAAACACTCAATGACTTGAGAAGAGACAACTTTTTCCACCAAACGTGACATAACATCAATGACTAGATTAAAAAGAAAAGGTGAGAGAGGATCACCCTTTCTAAGACCACGGGAAACTTTAACAGAACTTTTGGGACAACCATTCACAAAAATAGAGAAATTTGCACTATGTAAACAACCTGAAATCCACTTTCTCCATTTAGAACCAAAACCCTTATTCTGGAAAACCAAATCTAAAAAACCCCACTCAACATGGTCAAAAGCTTTCTCAAAATCAATCTTAAAAATAAGACCCTTTTTTTTCTTACTATTGTACTCTTCAATAGCTTCATTAGCAATCAAATTTGGATCTAGAATTTGTCGTCCATGAACAAAGGCAGATTGAGAGAGCAATGGTTTTTTTTTTTTTTTTTTTGGATAAGAAACATTTCATTGATGAATGAAAAAGTTACACAAAAAAGCCACCCCAGGATTACAAAAAATTCCTCGAATTGGGGGCAATAACAGAAGGAGAATAATTACAAAAAGATTTTGAGTTAGGCGACCACAACGAACTAAATCTGACAATCAACTCTCAAATTAAACCATGCTCCATAGACTTCTCATTGAAGATTCTATTGTTCCTTTCCCACCAAACAAGCCAAAGTAAAGCACGAATCGCGTTACGCCGCAGGACCAAGGCTTTCTTCTTGAACCTCACACCGCACAGCAAACCAAGCAACAAATGCTGAAACATTAATGGCCTTTGCCCTTGGTAATTGAAGATAGTAGAACCTAAAACTGATTTTAACCTAGAAGCTAGCACTTTAGCAATGATTTTGTAAAGGCTAGTAACAAGGGAAAATGGTCTAAAGTCAGAAAGTGAAGCAACACTACTCTTTTTAGGTCTGAGACAAATATGGGTAGCATTAGTACGCAAGTTGATGACCCCATGCCTAAAAAAATCTGCAAACACATTTAAGGAGGTCCACTTTAATCAAATCCCAAGACTTTTGAAAAACTCTATGGAAAATCCATCACGTCCAGGGGATTTGTTTCCATCACAATAAAAAAATCACCTCTAATTTCTGCCAAGGTAAAAGGTCTTTCTAAGAAAGTTGCTTGGTCAATACTTATTGGATCCCATTTTTTCGTACACTTATGGGATATAGAACTCTCCAAGCTTGTTTCTGTTCTTAAGAGATGGATCTCTTGATAAAAGACTATAGACCATTGACACATCTTATCTTTTCTCTTGCAAGTCTCATTTTGCACTTCGATTCTTCCCCATTAAATTGTTCCACCCCTCTTTTCTCCAAATTTTGTTGTTGTTCATGGACTTCTGTGTGGTTATAACTCGAAAAGAAAAGCTAAGATTATTTGGCTTAATGCTATCCGTGCTATTTGTGGGCTCATTTGATGGGAAAGAAACATTTGAGTGTTTCGTAATGATTTTACTTGCTACCCTGTGCTTAATATTTGGGATATGGCGGTTTGGCATGCCTCCCTTTGGAGCTCCCGTGTTAGGGATTTTTGTAATTATACTCCCTCTCAAATTGCCCTCAATTGGTCTAGCTTTTTGTAATATGTTGAGGGTCCTTTTGTATATTTCATATTATCAATGAAATTGTTTCTTATTTAAAAAAACGAACAAAAAAAACTCTTCCATGTGGGCTCATGCTACTAAGTTGTTTTGTAATCTTCCTCTCTTTTATTACTACCAATTGAAGCTCTTTTCTGTAATTAACTGGTTTTGACATTTGAGCAATGACGTTACTTGCAGAGGAGTTGGTGAAGCTTGGGATAACTGATGGTGTAAGAGGTAAAACTTCGTATTTTTTATGTTGTTGGAGAATTTTACAACAATATTATTTTCATAAAGAAAGTACAAGAGGTTGAGAAAACCTACAAAAGAAAGTTACAAAGATAAAAAGAGTTCCAAGGTAAGTACAAAAAAGAATAAGTTAAACCGAAATCTAAGTAAGTGATGTTTTTCTAATGAATAATAATCATAAAGTATTATTGTGGGGTTTCTTCACAGGAAGTTCTTGCCCACAGTTCTTTTAATGATATAAACGATTTCATTGATGAATAAAATTTTCAAAAGAGTAGGCGCACCCTTGGATTACAAAAATTTCTCCAATTGAGGGTAGCTTCACAAAGAAGCAATTCTAATCAACCGTTTCCACAATATTAAGTTGTAAAATTGTTTTCCTCATGAAGACTACAATTTTTAGATTTATCTAATTATGTTTGATTCGTCTATTAATTTTTACTGAAAAGATAGTTTTTAATTGATTTTTTTTTAAAATATAATATAGAATCAATGTTATCAATTCATACTTTATTTCAATACTGCACCAAATATATAATATATAGCACATATAGTTTATGGCCAAGTCTTAATGATCTTAAATATTTTCATATTGGGGATTTTCCCCCATGTCTTCTCTTTATTTTTTGTTTCTTTCATTTTGTTAATGAATTGGGCTTGTTAGCCTTTTCTTTTCAAGGAAAAATGTTTTATAGTATATCTTATATGAAACAAAGTTTGATAATAAATAGCTCAACCAAAACATAAATCCATATTTTGATCTTTGACCTATAATATAATCAGTACGTAGAACAGGAAGCTTGTATTTCTGAAATTCTTTTTGGTTATTCATACCCATACTTTCAGTTCGTTAACTATTTGAGGTTTTATGTTTATCAGAAGTTAGTTTACAACATTCAGCGATATGGATGGCTGGAGTTTATTTGATGCTCCTGATGCAGTTTCTTGAAAACAAAGTGGCCATTGAGTTGACACGTTCTGAATTTGTTGAGGCGCAAGAGGTAGGTGCAGTTACATGATGTATTTATTGATACCACGACATCATATGCTATTCAGTTATAATATGCTTTACCAATTCATAAAAAGATGGAGCTCATCTTATCCACCAAACTTTTGTCTCCCTCCATCCACAAAATATTTAAAGGGGTAGGGTGTTTCTTAGTTTTGAGATTTAAGGCCTTCACTTGTGTGGAGGATACTATGTATTCACTGTTTCCATGTTCGATAATGATTTTTTCCCCTCTCGATAAAGAAGGCTCATAAGCCCATTTCATTAAGATAATGAAGGAACAAAGAAGAAAAAAGAGGGGGATAGGCCCAATGTTTGACCACCATCTATATGCAAGTATGCAACCCAAAACCCAATCAGGAAACCACCACCATCTAGTTACGAGCATGTAGGCTAATTGCTAACAAGAAAGAGAGAAAATTGCATAGACGATCCTGAATTATAGGGGTTGTAACACTTACATCATCAAACTTTCAATTTGAGCAATTGAACCCTTACACTTTGCAAGTGTTAAAATTGAACCGACAAAATTTTAATTTGATTTTTTTAAGAAGAATTCACAACAAACTTAATAATAAAAAAGAATGTACAATAGGTTAAGAAATTTTTTATTTTACTTGAGGTTAAGACATTAATATATTACTTGAGGATTGACAAATTTCAAGTAAATTTAAGATATGTTTCAATTCTATAGGATAAATTGTCAATTGACTATTTTATACTTAGCAAGCATGTTTGATGTACATAATAATTATAATTTATTAATAACAACACAACAATATTTCATTCAATACGTAATCAAATTAAAATTAATATATTACTTGAGGATTGACAATTTTTTTTTTGATACCGTGAGTGTCCGGGTCAGCTTACGCACACCACGATTAATCTCACGGGACAACCTCATGACCCTACAACACTTGGCATCGGTTTAATCCTAAGATAATATCCTAGGTAGGTGACCACCATGGTTTGAACCCATGACCTCAAGGTTGGAAACCAACCCCTTGACCACTGGCGCTAGGCCAACCCATGTTGGTTTGAGGATTGACATTTCATAATCACAATAATAATAACAATCAATTACCACCAATGTTCCATCGATTTTTACCTTTAGATTGACACCAATTTTAAGTTCAATATCAAATTTTTTTGTTCTAAACTAATACAACCATTCAATCTAGAGTTATTTTAAAGCAATAATTCAAATCCAATAGGCAAAAACAATCATTCTCGTACAAGTTTAGACTTTGCTTTCTTATTTTGGTCCATACAATAAAAAATTCATGAAAAGTATGAGCATCCCTCTATTGTGCAAAAAATGAATGGTAAAACCGAAACCAAACCAAAGTCGGTTCGGTTCGGTCCGAGCCATAGCTAAAACCGAAACCGATTTCACACCCCTAGTCTTCTGTCCTGAGAGCTCAATCTCAAGGAGAGGCTCTCAGAAACCAAAGTAAGAGAGCTTCAATTTCCATGTCTTGATACCTTTGGTTCAAATTTCTTTCACAATTTGACATGAGTTGGGTCCCACCAAAAGATGCTAAGAATCTCTTGATTATGGACTTGTTTGGTTCAAAGATTTCACAAAGAATAAGATTTTTTCTAAAATGTGCAGTGGCTTTACTATGGACTATTTGGTTGGAACGTAATTCTCAGATTTTTATTGGAGAATCCAAATCTCGGTTTCTCTTATGGGGTTCTTGTGCTTCAAGAACTTTTAGTTGAGCCAAAGTTGTAAATAGTGTAGATTTTGATTTTCCGTCGTATTCTATATTCTATAAATGAAATTCTTTTATCCAGTGTTTATTTTTTCCTTTTGTTTTTATTTTGGAGGATTCCTCATCCTCTTGTACTTGTTTTTATTCTTATTTTTTTTGGAAGAATTCACAACGATTTTATTAAAAATAAAGAATGTACAAGAGGTTGAGTAAACCTCCAAAAGAAATTACACGAATAAAAAAGAGTTCCAAGGTAAGTATAAAGAAGAAATAGTTAAACTGAAATCTAAGTGCACATTGTTTTTAGACCATAAGTAAATAAAATACAAAAGGCGATTGCAAATATGATGATGTTCACGAGCCATATTGTCGAAGATGCTGTTGTTTTTCTCGATCCAAATTACCCAAAAAAGAGCCGCCACAACACAATTTCAAAAAATGCTGATTTCGTGTTGATCCAAAAGGGAAGATGGAAAAGGGAGAGCAAATATCCAAAGGTAACACCAATAAGGGGACAAAGACCAAAACATATTCTTTCTCTCCAAAACATCACAAATGTTAATCCTCTCTAAAGCAGTAGACCATAGGAAAAATTCAACCTTAATAGGAATGTCTTTTTGCCAAATAAAATTTAAAGGAAAATGAGGGTGAGAAGGAACATAAATCAACATTGAGTAAAAAGAATTAGAAGTGAAAGAAACCGAAGGATGGATAGTCCAAGTTTTACGGTCCTCCAAGGAAGAACGGTGTGAAGATGATGTGCAAGAACTTTTGAGATAATCTTATACAAACTTGTCATTAAATTAATGGGTCGAAATCCGATAAGCACTAGCCTTTTTAAGGATGAAACAAATGAAGAGTTAACCCGAACATTAACCCACTATGAAGAACTCCTTGAAAACCTCTAAAAGATCATTTTTAATAAAATCCCAAGAGTTTTGAAAAAAGACATTGTGAAACCATCCGACCAGGGACTTATTTCCATCGCAATAAAAAATAGCTTTCCCTTTTCATTTCATCTACTATAAATAAAATTCTTTCTTTTAGTTTTTAGCTTCTATATTTTATTTTTCTTTACTTTTATGTCTTTGAGGATCCTTCATCCTCAATTGTATTATTTTACGTTTGATCAATGAAAGGTTATCTTTCTATTAACCAACATGGGTTGGCCTAGTAGTCAAGGGGGTTGCTTTCCAACCTTGAGGTCATGGGTTCAAACCATGTTGGCCACCTACCTAGGATTTATCCTACAATTAAACCGAAGTGTTGTAGGGTCATGAGGTTGTCCTGTGAGATCAGTCGTGGTGCGCGTAAGCTGGCTCGGACACTCACGGTATAAACAAAAGTGGTTATATTTCTATTAAAAAAAAGGGTCAAAGAATAAATGTGTGGAGACGTTTCTTGAAAGGATAATATCCCAATTCAAATGTCCTCCCAAATTGTAATTGGTTCTCTTCCCCTACACTTAATTTTACACCGTAAGAAACAAAGGATAGCATTTTGAGATTACCTTTCGTGGGCTTTTATTTGTTCCCTAAATAACTTGCTTTGTGTCCCAATCGTTGATATGAATACTGTGTCTACTTGCTATATCCTGATTCCAAAGGCTTTGTGTTTCAAGATGGAACCAACATAGCCACTTGGTTAATAGAGCTACATTTTTTCCATCACATTCCATGTTGTATAAATGTTTTTGTAAATTTATTTTTCTGTTTTTTTTGGAGGATTTCTCATCCTCGTATATTTTTTTTAACCTTTATTGATTAATGAAAGTTTATTTTTCCATCAAAAAACCCTTCATCCTTTTTTTTCACCACAACCTTCCAGTTCACTAAGCCTGACCCCTCTTTTCATCAACCCACTTCATAGAAATCACACATGATATTTCCCAACTTATCTCGGATGCTTGTTGTAAGTCTAAATAATGATAGATAGTAGGTTGGGATGCAACTTAGGACAAATTGAATCAATGTTAATTTGCCCCCTTTGAGAAATATTCTCTTTTCCAAGTTGCGAATCTTTTTGCGGATCTTCTCCATTATTGGATCCCAAAAGGCCACATTCGTTGGGTTGGGAAATCCAATCAAGGCTATTCATTGCTAAGTTTGGCTTGAATGGAACTGCAGAATTTTTGGTATGGTGTGAAACTGTGTATTGGTGTGATCTTATTTATTTTATAGTTTTGTTTTTGGACTTACTTTCCTAAGCAATTTTGTAATTAGGACCTTTCTATGATTAATGTCAAATGGAACATTTCCTATAATGGTTTGACCTCCCTCCTTTTGTAATACTGTATTGAAAGTTCGTTGCCTATTAAATTAGTGTTGGCCTAATGTTTAGTAAACTAATATTTGTACTCTTGTGCTTTTAAAATTATGTATTTTATTTGTCTTGATGTTAATATGCTAATTAATAGGACAATCAAAGACTGATGATGTTTCCAGTTTTAGGCTGTTGTTTTATTTGCCAAGTGAGTCTTGGTAGTTGCTTCTTTCATCTAAGTATTTCTGTTCTATCTTCTAGGCTTTGGTGCAGATGAAGAATTGGTTCTTGCGCTTTCCAACGATTTTACAGGCTTGTGAGAGCATGATTGAGATGCTTAGAGGCCAGTATGCTCATTCTGTCGGTTGTTACCATGAAGCAGCTTTTCATTATATTGAAGCTGCAAAGGTGATCATACTTTCTTGCAATTTGAGAATTGTATATTCCTGGTATTGCTTGAGAAGTCTTGCTGTGCGTGTAGTTTGTTTATTTGTGTCATCTGTAGTAAAATCTAATTAAGTAATCTCTTGCTTGATTATATAGCTTACAGAGAGCAAATCAATTCAAGCAATGTGCCAAGTGTATGCAGCTGTCTCTTACATCTGCATTGGTGATGCTGAATCATCTACAGAGGTAATGATTTCTTCCACTTTAGATAAAAGATAAAATATTTGTCAAAAGTGATGCAAAAAACACTACAAGACTGCCAAAAGAGTAATAAAAAGATCACACGCAAGTTATTGTGAACACCTTCATTTGCCATGCAATTTCCTCTTCTCTCTCTCTCTCTCTCTCCCGCGGTGATAAAAGAGATTACAAGAGTGCCAAATGAGTAACAAAAAGACCTCACACAAGAATTGCAAACACCTTGAAACGAAATTCAACACTTACACCAAAATATATACTTCTATGATTAGGAACAAAAATTACCAAATCAATGGGCAAGTCTACTCAAGATGGAATAGGAAGTAAAAAAAATGAATTGATAGATGATCTTGCTTCTCTACAACCTTATGAAAGATACACTATTAGGGTTGCAAGCACATGGAATTTTACCTTTCAGGGTCTGTTCATTTTGAGGGAATCGAGATGTCTGGAATCAAAGATGCCTCTCATTTAGACGTTCGGGTATTTGGATACCTTGGAATCAAGAATAACTATATGAGTTTTGTAGGATCTATTCATGGGAATCCTATGAGAAAACGGTTTAGCAGGAATTTAAGCGTGAGGAGAATATGTAGAACAGTGCATTTTAGCCAAAGCACTAACCTCACAATGAAAAGATGAAGGATCTTTGTTGTAAATTTTTTTATGGAAAGATAAACTTTCATTAATCAATAAGGGTTAAAACAAAATACAAGAGGATGAGAAATCCTCCAAAAAACAAAAATAAAGTAAAAGATAAATTTACAAAAAAGAATTCCATTTATAGAACATGGAATGCGAAGGAAAATCAAAATCAAAACTATTTACAACTTTAGCCCAACTAAAAGTTCTTGAAACAAAAAAATCCCATAAGAGAAACCAAGATTTGGATTCATCCATAAAAAGCCGAGAATTACGCTCCAACCAAATAGACCACAGTAAAGCAGCCACTGCACATTTGAAACAAAGTCTTCTTTTTTGTGAATTCTCTGAAACAAAAAAATCCATAATCAAAAGATCCTTAGCATCCTTTGGAGGAACCCAACTCAAATCAAATTGTGAAAGAAGTTTGAACCAAAGTTTGCTGGTGTAATTACAATGAGGAAAAAGGTGAGAAGCTGATTCACAACTCTTATAACACAAAAAACAAATATGTGGAGACAAATAGAAAGTGGACAAACGTGATTACAAAACATCCCCGGTGACAAGTTTCCCCAAATAAAAAGTTCAAAGAAAGAATTGGATTTTGGGTTGAAAACCTGAAAACCAAATAAAATTATAAGGGAAGAGTCCGAGCGAATAGAATGAGAAAGAAAAGAAAAGTAAGATTTGCAAGTAAAAGAATCTGAAGAGTGAAGGGACCAAGATATACGATCATTGGAGGTAGAGGAGAAAATATGAGAAATAAGACTAAGAAGAGAAGAAAATTCCAGAAATTCCTCATCTTTAAAATTTCTAAAGAAAGAGAGATCCCAAGACTTAGAGTGCAAATTGAAAAGAGAGAAAAGGTGGCAAAATGATTTTTAGTGATATGATAAAGAAGAGGAAAAGAATTAAAAAGAGGGGAATCAGAAATCCAAATATCTTCCCAAAAACGAATATGAAGTCCGTTACCAAGAATAATCTTTGCACCCTTAGAGAATGAGGGAACACATTTTGAAATTGATTTCCAAGGGCTACGAAGTGTCCCAAATTTAACAATCAAAGAATTCCAATCAAAACTAAAAGATCCGAACTTTCTTTTAATGAAAGAAGCTCAAAAAGAATTTGATTAAGAAGAAAAATGTCAAATCCATTTTCCAAGCAAAGCCAAATTTTTTAATTCAAGATTACCAATACCCAATCCACCCAAAACTTTTGATTTACGAATCGTTTTCCAATTAACAAGATGGAGTCTTTTCCCTTCCCCAATATCATCCCAAAGAAAGTTTCTAAAAATTCTTTCCAAAATTAAAACGACCTTTTTAGGCATTTTAAAAAGTGACAAATAATAAATTGGAAGATTTGGAGCATCGAAGAAATGAGGGTTAGTCTACCTCCCCTAGAAAAACAACCTTTTCTCCATCCATCAAGTCTAGATGAAACCTTATCAATTACAGGCTGCCAAAAAGAAAGGTTTGAAGGATTTCCACCTAGAGGAAGACCTAAGTACTTGATAGGCCAAGTCTCATGCACACAACCAATGGAATTTGCTAGCTGCAAAACTCTAGAGGAGTCAACAATTAAGCCAAGTAAGGAGCTTTTTGCAAGGTTAATTTTCAAACCGGATATGACCCCAAAAAACTTAACCACTTCCAGAAGATTGAAAAGTGAAGAATTCTTATATGCTACAAAAAAGATGGTGTCATCAGCAAATTGGAGTTGAGATAAACCAAGATTATCATGGCCAATATGAAAACACTCAATGACTTGAGAAGAGAGCTTTTTCCACCAAACGTGACATAACATCGCTGACTAGATTAAAAAGAAAAGGTGAGAGAGGATCACCGTGTCTAAGGCCACGAGAAGCTTTAACAGAACCTTTGGGACAACCATTCACAAAAATAGAGAAATTTACAGTAAGTAAACAACCTGAAATCCACTTTCTCCATTTGGAACCAAAACCCTTATTCTGAAATAAACTAGGAAACAGGTGTTTTAAGTAATTATAACTAGGATGTCCTAGCCTAAAATAAACTAGGAAACAGGCGTTTTAAGTAATTATAACTAGGATGTCCTAGCCTAAAATGCCATAACATAATATCAGTTTCATTAGAACCAGAAAGAGCCCCAAAACAACAAGAAGTCGAATTTTGAAGGGGGACCCATCATGGAAGTAAAAAAGTCCACCACTTAATTTAGCATTACCAATCATCTTCCCCTAGGCCACATTCTGAAAAGGATAAAAGTTACCACGACACATATTTCTCTTTAATAGAAAGATGAAGTTTCATTAATCAAGGAAAATAATAAATACAAGTATAAGAGGATGAGATATCCTCAAAAGCAAAAAGAAACTAAAAATTGAAGACTAAAGGAAAGAATTCCATTTATAAAACGTTGAATGAACTGGAAAATCAAAGTCTACAATATTACAACTTTAGCGCAACTAAATGTCTGGGAACAATGGAGCCCCATAAGCAAAACAAAGAATTGGAATCACCCGTGAAAATCCGAGAATTTTTTTCAGGCCATACACTCCACAACAAAACAGCCACAACACAATTCTAAAAAGTTCTTTTGTTTGATACCTTTGAGCCGAAAAAGTCCATGATTAAAAGATCCCTAGCTTCCTTGAGGAACCTAACTCAAATTGCAAAAGAAGCTTAAACCGAGGAACCCAACTCAAATTGCAAAAGAAGCTTGAACCAAAGATTGGTTGTTTAATTGTAGTTAAAAACAGGTGAGAAGCCGATTCGCAACTCCTAAAGCACAAAAAAAACAAATATGTGAAGACAAGGAATAGGTGGGCAAACGAGATTGCAAGACATCTCCAATGATAAGTTTACCTCATAAAAAGTCCAAGGAAATAAGTGGATTTTGGGTTGAAAGCTTGATAGCTAGATTGATATAGAAGGAATAGGTACCAAATAATTGACCCCCTAGTACTGGGGTTGTCAAACATTCAAGAGGGAAATATTGCTTTGGACACTCTGAAAGGATCTAGTTTTAAAGGAATAAGGGAAGTCAAGGGACTTTTTTCGAATTTCAACTACGAGAGTAGGAGGACCTGAGAAAAGAGTTGGGGAGATAAAACATATAGATGTTAATCCTCTCTTGGAATGTGAGAGGGTTGGGGGGGATGGGGAAGGAGAAGAGAAGATTAGTGAAAGAAACAATTTGCAAAGTTAATCCAAAGGTTGTAATCCTTCAAGAAACAAAATGTTCTCATTGCCCAAGAGAACTCATCATGAGTTTGTGGAGAGGGAGATTCATTGAATGAATGGGTGGAGTTAGAGGTGGTGGGTGCTTCAGGTGGAATTTTGATTATGTGGGACCCAAGGATCCTTTCTTTCGGTGAGGTACTTAAGGGTGAGTTTTCTTTATCAATCTCTTTTAAGGAATTGGATGGGAGTAGCTGGTGGCTTTCTGGGATTTATGGTCCGGCATCAACAAAGGGCAGAGAGGACTTTTGGGAGGAATTGGGAGATCTCTATGGTTTGTGTGGGAAATTGGATTTTGGCAGGGGATTTCTTTGTAACGAGGTTTGTTTCAGAAAATTCAAATGGGGGGAGGACCACCGCGTCAATGAAAAAGTTTAATATGGTGATTGAAGACTGTGGCTTGCGATATCTATCACTATCAAACGGAAGGTTCACGTGGTCAAATTGTCAGGATAGGATAAATCTACGCCGGTTGGATAGATTCCTCCTATCGGGGGATTGGTTTAAAGAGGGGTTGAATATTCAACAGTACCTTAATCCTAGACTCACTTCTGATCACTGGCCTATTATTTTGGTTGCGATGGGGCCCACCACCGTTTAGATTTGAGAATGTGTAGTTGACTCATCAAAATTTTAGGAAGGAATGTCTAAATTGGTGGGGTGCTGAAGCAAGTGGAAAATAGGAAGGATTAAAATTTATGAAGAAACTTCGAAACATTAAATCAAATTTGAAAGAATGGAGCTTAAGGGAGTTTGGGAACCTAAAAGCCAAAAAGTGGAAATAATTGGGAGATTGGAAACTTTGGATAAATTGGATGAAAATGAAGAACTCTCTCAAGAGGGAAGAGCTGAAAGGGCTTTGATTAAAGGGCAATTAGTAGAACTGGTTAGATTGGAGGACATTGCTTGGAGACACAGAACAAAATTGAAGTGGGTAAAAGATGGGGATTGCAACTCTTCTTTTTTTCATCGAATGGCATCCCTTCGGAAAAGTTAAAATCACATTCCATTGTTGATAAAAGAGGATGGCCGTACCATTCATAACGAGGAGGAGATTGTGAATGCGGTGATATCTTTCTATTCTAGATTATATGCCTCAGGATCAAAGCCAAGTGCAGTTATTGAAGGAATTGACTGACACCCAATTAGTACAATAGAAAGTCAAAATCTTGAGAAGCCGTTTAGTTTGGAGGAAATAAAGAATGCGGTTTTTAGTTGTGATGGGAATAAGGCTCTTGGACCAGATGGATTTTCGATGGCTTTCTTCCAAAGCAATTGGGATGCGGTGAAATATGATTTGGAAAAGGTCTTCAAGGAATTTTTTGAAAGGGGAATAATAGACTCATTGACTAATGAGATTTTTGTTTGTTTGATTCCAAAGAAGGAGAAAGTTGATCGTCTGAAAGATTTATGCCCCATTAGCCTTGTTACAAGTTTATACAAGATAATCGCGAAAGTTTTGTCTGAGCGGTTGAGAAAAGTCCTTCCCACCAATCTCCCCCAACCAAGGGGCTTTTGTAGAAGGAAGATAAATTTTGGATGAAATCCTTATCGCGAATGAAGCCATCGAGGATTATAGAGTGAGGAAAAAAGAAGGGGTTTTTGCTTAAAATTGATTTTGAGAAGGCATATGACCACGTGGATTGGAGCTTCCTTGATCAAGTGATTATGAGGAAGGGATTTGGATACAAATGGAGGGCTTGGATGTGGGCATGCACGAGATCGATCAATTACTCTTTCATCATAAACGGCAAGCCCAGGGGGGAAAGTGTTTGCTGGTAATGGAATTAGACAAGGGGATCCACTATCACCTTTCTTATTTACTTTGGTGGTTGATAGCCTCAGTAGGCTTTTCGAGCGTGGTCTAGAGAGAGGAGTGATTGGGGGGTTTCCACATAGGAAGGGACAAAATTCCGTTAACCCACCTTTAGTTTGCTCATGACACCTTGATCTTTTGTTCTGGTAAGGAGGAGTCCTTCCAAAATTTATTGGACATTTTGCAACTTTTTGAGTGGACCTCCGGTTTGAAAATTAATAGAGCAAAATGTTCAGTAACGGGCATAAATATGGAAGAAGAAAAAATAATGTCCATGGCTAGAAAGTTGGGGTGTAAGATTGAGAACCTTTCGTTTAAATATCAGGGAATGCCACTAGGAGACAATCCAAAAAAGAAGGCCTTTTGGGAACATGTGGTTGAAAAGGTAAATAAAAGATTGGCTTCTTGGAAGAAGGGGTACTTTTCTAAAGGGGGAAGACTAACATTAATCCAATCAGTACTTTCAGGATTCCAACGTACTTCTTGTCTATTTTTCGAGTTCCAGAAGGTATTAGGGAAGAGTTGGAACGGATTATGAGGAACTTTCTATAGGAAGGGTTTGGTGAGGGGGAAAGGAACACACCTTGTCAATTGGAAACAAGTTTCATGCTCACTGAATGAGGGAGGATTAGGCATTGGAAATTGGGATAAGAGAAATGTGGCCCTACTTGTGAAATGGTTATGGAGATTTCCTAAAGAACCTTGTAGTCTTTGGCATAGAGTGATAGGGAGCAAATATGGTTGCCATTCAAATGGTTGGGACACGAACGTAGTGAATAGAGGCACTGCTAGGAATCCATGGAAGGCGATATCTAAATGTTACCCTCTCTTCCTTAACAGTGTTAGATGGAAGGTTGGAGATGGCAATCGAATACGCTTTTGGGAGGATGCTTGGCTTGGGGAAGTTGCTTTTCAAGACCTTTATCTATTGTTGTACTTGTTAACCCTTGCCAAAAATTTACCAATCTTGTCTTTTATCCACAATGAGGGGACAAGAGTGAATAAAGATTTTCATTTTCGAAGATTTATCCGGGATAGGGAAATGATAGAATTATCCTCTATTATCTCAAGTCTTGAGGGGGTATTAGTGAGAGAGGGTTTATGTGACACTAGACTTTGGACTTTAAATTCTTCCAACACTTTTTCTTCTAGATCTTTTTTTTAGTCTTGTCAATCTCCCACATTGAGTCCATCCACCCTTTTCTTTTCCAAATTGTGGAAGGTGAAGATCCTGAAGAAAGTTAGGTTTTCATTTGGTCAGTGGCTCTTGGTAAAATTAACACGTTTGAGTTTCTTCAGCGATCTTCCTCCTACACGCTTAACCCACATTGGTGTAGTTTATGTAATCATGATTCAGAGAACCTAAATCATATCATGTGGGAGTGTAATTATTCAAAGCAAATTTGGCAAATTTTTTTCCAAATTTTCGGGATAGCTTGGGTGGCTAATGTCTCCTTTCGTCAAACTTTGGAGGAGTTACTCTTATTTCCACCATTCAAAGAAAAGGGGAAATGCCTTTGGATAGCCGGCTTTTGTGCCATATCATGGGGGATATGGTTGGCACATGTAAATGCATCCTTTTGGGAGTTGGCACATGTAAATGCATCCTTTTGAGTGTCAAAGTCAACAGTTTTTTTATAATTACCCTTTAGGTTTGATTATAAATAGTTGGGCCGCATACTTGTAATTAGGTGGTGATGCGGGTGGGTAGTTCTGTGGGGGATACGCTATAGCGTTTGGTGTGGCTTTTGGTTGTGTCTGCCACTTTATCGTTTTTCTCTTTTGTATTGTTTTTTCTTCTTTCATTATATCAATGAAATGGCCTTATGAGCAGGGGCGGAGCCACATGCAGCTGAGGGGGGGCAATTGCCCCCGTTGATTTTTTTAAAATGATTTTTTTAATGTAAAATTTGTATAGTTTTTATGTAAAATTAGATTTTTTTAGTATATTAGGTGTGTTTTGCCCCCCCTTAATTTCTTAAATATAGGTTAATATAATTTTTGCCCCCCCTCAAAAATATTTCTGGCTCTGCCCCTGCTTATGAGGTGTTCTTATTCAAAAAAAATTATGAGGGAAGAAGAAAGATTTACAAGTGAAACATCCAGAAGAATGAAAGGTCCAAGAAATAGGATCATGAGAGGAAGAGCGAATAATATGAGAAAAAAGGCGGAAAATTCCAGGAATTCCTCATCTTTGAGATTTTTGAAGAAAGAAAGATCCAAGACTTAATTTGAATGTTAAAAAGAGAGAAGATGGAAGGAAAACGGTTTTTGGTGAGGCGATAAAGTAGAGGTAAAGTGACATGAAGTGGAGAATCAAAAATCCACAAATGATCACCAGTTAATTTAATGACAGACAACAAATTACAAGATAGCTTGGGAACATGTAAAACATCTTTTAGAATTAAAGATGGAGAAATTTTTTTTGTCATCCATTTCTGCAATGGCTGAAAAAGAACCATTTGTCACTTTGATTTTTTTATTTGCTGCACATGGATTATATGAATGGAAAAAGCAGAAACAACTAGTCTTGTGATCGGGAGCCCTATAGTCAAGGTTTGGAATCATGAGATAAGAAGAATGAAGCACTACCATGATTGGCATATGAATTTGATGGTGAGATTGGAAATTGTGGAAATTTAAAAAATCTTACGAGATGCTCCATCTGTTCTTTGGTGAATGAAGATTGACTGAAACTTCTGGAGGTAGACTTGGGCTCTACAGTGGTCTCAAAACTAAGAGTATGAGCCATGGATGATCAAAGTGATGAACCAGATCAAGACAACACCAAAAATGACATTTTTCTTCTTCCAGCAAAGAACGTCCCAATCGATTGGCTTTTGTCAAAACAAACCACCCAAAGAGGTCGAAAATGTTGAGGTGAGAAAACAAAAAAACGCGTTGGAAAAGATCACCCACGCACTGGCGCGTGTGACCAACGTTGAATAAAGATGCCACGCGTGAGCCTTACACGGTTGGTTTCGGTGGTTGGCGAGTGCGACTCGAGTCTTGGAGTGACGCCGCTTCTTGTGGTCAGGTTAGTGATGGAGTTTGGTGGAAAAAAAAATCTAAAACGATTGCTAATCAGATCTAAAATTAAAGAATAGAGTTTTGGACAACGCCATGGCAAAAAAATTCGTAGGAGGTCTGGAGAAATCACAAGAAATCAGAGGGGCATTTTTCGGAATTTTGTTGTGGCGGCTCTTTTATGGGTGATTTGGATCGAGAGGAACAATCACATTTTCAACAATATGGCCCGTGATCATCATCATCTTTGGGACCCTTTTTTGTATTTCATTTACCTTTGGTAAAAAAATAATGCCCATTTAAATTTTGGTTTAACCTTTTCTTCTCTGTACTTACCTTGGAACACCTTTTTGTAATTTCTTTTAGAGGTCATCTTAACCTCTTGTACATTCTTTTTTATTAATATTATTGTTGTGAATTCTTCTTGTAAACGGAAAGACTAATGATATATTGAATTAGGTTAAATTGTATGGAGGTTACATCGACTTACATAGAAAAGTAAACCTAGCTAGATTAGGAAACTAACTTAAACAAGGAAACTAAAAGATAAGCTAAAAGATAAGGAAAGTATCTCTAATCTAAATAAGGAATATCATAAATATATATTCTAACACTTCTAAAATTAAAAATAACTATACAATCCTCCTCGAAATAATGAAAAAAATACTCCTATTTATTATTGGAAAACTGCTTGAATCATTATTGGATTGGATTAAAAGAGAGCTCATACAACTTATATTTAAATTTTATTTTAGAAAAGTGAATTTCAAATCTCAAATAAGAGAAGATGGAGACATAAATGTTATTGAGGCTATAAATGAAGCCTCAAAGCCATAGTAGTAGTCTTGACTTACACATCTTTTGAAAAGTAAACACGCTCCCATTACCCAAAGCATAAGAGGACCTATGAAACACATTTTTTTTCCCCACAAGAATTCATAGCAACATTGTTAATTAAAAAAAATGTATAAGAGGATGAAAAAACTTCAAATAAGAGTCACAATTACAAGAAAAATTCTCAAGATAAATACAAGGAGGAAAAATATAATTTGAAATCTAGATGAGTAATATTTAGACAAAGTAATATTTTTAGACAAGTGTAGTATAAAAGACAATCCCAAATTTACTAATGATCATGAGCCAAGTTGTTTATGCGATTAACCAACATGGGTTGGCCTAGTGGTCAAGGGGTTACTTTCCAACCTTGAGGTCATGGGTTCAAACCATGTTGGCCACCTACCTAGGATATTATCCTACGATTAAACCGACACCGTGTGTTGTAGGGTCATGAGGTGGTCCCGTGAGATTAGTCGTGGTGCACATAAGCTGGCCCGGACACTCACGGTATAAAAAAAAAAGTTTATGCGATTATTTTAAAAAAGAACACTTTCCCTCATTTTGAAAAGGAGTCGAAGAAAAGAGAAAACAAATCTTCATATGCATAACTCAATAGAGACCAAAATGAGTCGAAATCTTACTTAAAAAAATGACGAGTAAAGTCAATGTATGAATCAATGATCTAAGAGACTCATGTGCCTTACCATAGAGGGAGCATCAATTAGGTGATAAAGATCAAATCGAATTCTTTCTTTGCAAAACCTCACAATTATCTTCTCTTAAGCGCAGACCAAATAAAAAATTTAACCTTAATAGGAATGCCTTTAAGCAAAACAAAATAGTGGGAGTAATGAGAAGGAATGGGTACTTTGGTCGACATCAAGTAAAAGGAATAAGAAGTGAACGATCTTGAAGAATCAAGAGTCCAAACTTATCCACTGCAACTCTAAGGCTTAATAATATGAATGGACGAGATGAGTTCTTTGAATCGAAGAATCTCAATCTCATTAAGATTTTTGTGAAAGAGATTCCAAGATAAATATATAAGAAAGAAGCAATGGAACATCCAACATCAGAGGACACTCAATAAAGATGAGGATATAAAGATTGAAAGGAAGAAAGATCAAACCAAATATTCTTAAATAAACAAATTCTTAGACCAATGCCTAAAGTAAATTTGATAAAAGAAATACAAGTATCTAGGCCATGAGAAATTAATTTCCAAGGAGAACGGTAAAAAATATATTTGACCACCTTTGAATACCAACCAAAAAGTAGAAGTACCGTATTTACTCTTTACAATTGAGGTTCGAAGATTAGATGGTTTATTTGAAAATCTCCATAACCATTTGTCTATAAAAGCTTTATTTTGAGAAAGCAAAAGTTTATCTTTCTATCAAAAAAAAAAAAAAAACTCAAACCACCACAATTTTTATAATTAGGAACTATGTTTCTATTGAAAATCACAAAAACGTTTTTCCATTCAAGAGACAACTTTTATTGGAAGTTTTAAAATAAATAAATAATATAAAGGATGACTATTTTTTTTGATAGGACTATAAAGAACAGAAACAATAAGAGTGAGACGACTCCCTTTTAAATAATGACCCTTTTTCACCCATCCAATCTAGAAGATTTTAAAGGATGCCTTCCACACCATTTGTTAACAATAATCAAATCTTATTTAGTTTATCCATTTATTAATTGTAAGTAGCGTACAGGCACTTGACTTGATCGGACCAGTTTACAGGATGATGGATTCTTTTGTGGGTGTCCGAGAGAAGACTAGTGTTCTTTTTGCTTATGGCCTCTTACTTATGAAACAACATGATTTACAAGAAGCAAGGTTTTATCTATTTTTCTTTTTTAATTGAAGTTGAAGAGTAGAGTAGCTATTTGAGGTCTTACTCGTTTCTTGCAAGATTTTAAAACATTAAGTTGCCATGAAATAACCGTCTTTATAACAAAGAGCTTGAGTTGCATGACTTTTCTTTTCATTCTCTTGGGCAAGGATTATAAACAATTTGGATTGTGGCTCTCTTTTCAATTATGAATGGGCCTTAGGATTCTTTTTTAATCTGTATATGGGCTATGGGTAAATTTTTGTGCTCTATAATTTGTATATTTTTGTTCTTCAAAATTTCTTTATCTTTCTTTGTATCTTTGAAGAATTCTCATCCTCTCCTTGTATATTTTTTCTTTTTCATATAATTTGTGACTTCATCTAAAAAAATGTCATGAAATAATCGATTATGTTTATCTTCTAGGGTACAAATGAATAAGATAACTTATTAAGCAATCAGAAGGGGAAATGATTGTTATAGATAGTAGTTTAGTAATTAGAGGCCATTACTATTAGTACATTAGGTTAAGACTCTAATGTGTATGTGTATATATATGTGTTATTAGTGAATACATAAGAATAAATTATTTTTCTCATATTCTGTGGATTTACATGGTATTAGAGCATTAGGTTCTGTCGAGAACTTTGGTGTGCCGTTAGAATTTCTTTAGTTCATTATACTTCGGTAAAACTAAGGTTTAGATCTTGGATAACAATCTTTGAGCGGTTGTTTGATGTTTGTAGTCACCACCCACCAAGACAACATACTCATTGACCGACGCATGTTTTTGTCCGACTCTGACTGCTCGCGTGGGCCACGCATGAAAAACAGTTATTTAACAATTATATAATATATAATGTTAACCAACATGGGTTGACCTAGTGGTCAAGGGGTTGCTTTCCAACCTTGAGGTCATGGGTTCAAACCATGTTAGCCACCAACCTAGGATATCATCCTAAGATTAAAGTGACGCCAAATGTTGTAGGGTCATGAGGTTGTCCAGTGAGATTAGTCGTGGTGCGCGTAAGCTGACCCGAACACTCACGGTATTAAAAAAAAAATTATATAATGTTAAATATAAATTTAATCAACATGGGTTAGCTTAGTGGTCAAGAGGCTCATTTTCAACTTTGAGGTCATGGGTTCAAACCATGTTGGCCACCTACTTAGGATATTATCCATTGAGTTTATCAACATTAAGTGTTGTAGGGTCGTGTGGTTGTCCCGTGGAATTAGTCGAGGTGCGTGTAAGCTGGTCCAGACACTCACTTTATCAAAAAAATAAATTAATTAATGTTGAATATTTTTTTATAGAAGAATTCACAACAATATATTTTTTTTGATAGAAAGTTAAACTTTCATTGATCAAGGGAAAAACTAATTAAAGGAAAGAATCCCATTTATAATACATGGAATGTACAAGAAGACAAAAAAAAGAGGGATTAACTTTTGCCCAACACTCCGTGAGTTCTTTTCTAACCAAACACTCCAAAAAAGAGCCGCCACTGCACATTGTGTCTCAACTTTGAACCTTTGAAAAAGTCCAAACCAAGATATCACTAGCATTTTTTAGAGGTACCCAATTCAAATCGAATTGACAAAGAAGCTTGTACCAAAGTTTTGTTGTAAATTCACAATGCATAAAAAGATTGGAGGCAGATTCACAATGTCTATAGCATAGAAAACAAATATGTGGTGACAAGCAAGATGAAGGCAACCGTTTTTGAAGAATATCTGTGATGAGTTTTCCCAAAGAAAAAGTTCATAGGAAAAATTGAATTTTAGGTTGCAATCCGGGTAACCAAATTGAGTGGAAATGGTCAAAAGGGGAAGAACAATTGGTAAGGGAGTAAAAAAACGATTTACAAGAAAAAGAACCCGAAGAATGAGGGATCCAAGAAATTTTGTCTAAAGAGAGTGAGGGAGAATAATGAGAGATGATGTCAAGCAAGCTTGAAAATTCGAAGAACTCATCTTCTTTGAAGTTTCTATAAAAAAGAAAGGTCCCAAGAATTAGTTTGAATATTAAAGAGAGAAGAAATGGTAGAAAAGCGAGTAGAAGTGATCTGAAAAAGTAGAGGGAAAGAAGAAGAAAGGGTAGAGTTTGAAACCCTAACTCTTCCCAAAACCGGGTTAGAAGACCATTATCTGGAAGAATTTTAGAACACAGAGCAAAAGAAGGAGCACATCTGGATATAGTTTCCCAAGGACTATGGAGAGAGCCATTCTTAACTATCAAGGAATCTCGAATTCACAACAATATTATTAAAATAAGAGTTCTAAAGTAAGTACAAAGAAGGATAAGATAACCAAAATCTAAGTGAGCAATGTTTTAAGACCATAAGTAAATAAAGTACAAAAGGTGATCCCAATATGATGATGTTTGCATGCTCAAATTGTTGAAAATGCGATTGTTCCTCTCAATCCAAATTAGCCAAAAAAGAGTCGCCACAACACAATTCCGAAACAAGTTTTTTCGATTCCTTGTGCGCAAAAGGGAGATGGAAAAGAGAGAGCAAATACCAAAGGCATAACGCAATACATACGAAAATGATTTAGAATAAAGAAGGCTAGTAAAATCACAATGAATGAACAAATGATTAGTATACTCATGATTCTTACCACAAAGACAACACCAATGAGAGGATAAAGACCAAAACAGTATCTCTTTGCAAGACATCACAAGTGTTAATCTTTTTTAAAGTAGCAGACCAAATAAAAATTGAACCTTAATAAGAATGCCTTTAAGCCAAATAAAATTACAAGGAAAACAAGATTGAGAGGAAACATGAATCAACTTTAAGGAAAATGAATTAGTACTGAAGAGCCTTAAGGATGAACTGTCCAAGTTTTACGATCCTCCACATTTGTAGGTCTAAGAAAATGAATGGACGAAAGGAGTCTTGAAATTGTAAAAACTCAATCATCAGAGGACACGAGGTATAGCTCAGGACTATGAAGCTCGGACACTTCAACTTGGATGACGTATCTGTATCCAACATGTGTCGGCAACTCGGACACTCCGATACTTCTCGGACATTTTTCGGAGAACATCAAAATCTTTATTTAATTCACCATTTCTTATTGCCTTTCTAATATAAATTATATGAACAAAATTTAAATTTTTCCGTATCCTAGTTTTATAGAAAATGACGTGTCGCCGTGTCTGTGCTTCTTAGGCTGAGGATAGAGGGAATGGAAAGAAGTGGCTCCAAACCAAATATCCTCCTAGAAATGAATTCGTAAACCACCAGAATCTTTGTGATTGCTCATTTGAGAACTACGACCTTTGGCTTTGGAACTGAATCAATTATCTTTTTATAAGGGCAAAAAAAATTATTTTGGCTTTTTTGTAGGGTGGATTTCGAAAGATATAAAATAGAGAATCTAGATCGATCACTATCTATCACATACCCCTAATATTCTATTCTTTATTTTGGGGGGCGTATATGATACCTGAGCTCTGGGGGGGAGGGAGATGTAAGAAAAATTAACCATTCCACCCTTTCCGTAACTAAAAAATCAATAAGATTCCCTATCTGTCTATCCAATCTAATTATCATCTTACGAGAATCGAGTATGGTATAGATCGGAAGAGGTATGCATAAAAGTATTTGGCGTAAGGATAAGGTAAATTTGGTGATAGAATTATATGTATCAAGACTGTGTGAAATATATTTCCAAGAGGATTGATAGGAGATATATTTGACCACTTTAGTGTGCCAACCAAAAGAAGAAAAACCATATTTACTCTTTACAATCGAAGTCCAGTAGTAGAATCATTTGAAAAACGCCATAAAATTTTACTAAAAATGCTTTATTTCGAAAAGCCAAATTACCAATACCCTTACCTCCACATATTTTATTATTTGAAACTGCTTTCCAAGTAAGAAGATGAGAATGATTTCCTTCCTCACTTCCATTCCAAAGAAAATTTTGAAAAAGTTTTTCCATTAAAAATGCAACTTTCACATGAAGTTTAAAGATTGATAAATAAAAAGAAGGAAGACTCTATAAGAAGCAATAAGGGTAAGACTGCCCCCTTTAAAAAAGAAACCGTTTTTTTTTTTCTAACCATCCAATATAGAAATAATCTTATCAAAGGTTGTCAGATAGAAATAGAAGTCGGATTACCTGTAAACGAAGACCAAGGTATTTCATAGGCCAAGTTCCAACCGCAGAACCTAAAGAGAAGCTAGATTTTGAATAATGTTATCCTCCAAAATCCAAATGAATAACATACAAGGAACTTTTCTCAAGATTAACTTTCAAAGATGACATAACACCAAAAAACTAATGATGGAAGTCAAGTTTTAAGTGAACAATCATCATGCGGGAGGAAAAAAATTGTATCATCCACGAATTGAAGATGGGAAACTATAATATTATTCTTACCAACAAGGAAACCTTGAAGCTTCCTCATTCGAACCAACTTATCAAAAGTCTACTAAGAATATTAGTGACAAGGATAAAAAGAAAAGGAGATAATAAATCACCTTGCTTGAGACCTCAAGAAGCCCCAAAATAAAACCAATAGAAGCACCATTAACCAAAAGGAAAAAATTAGAAGAGGTAAGACAACCCTTAATTCAAAAACGTCACTTATCACCAAAGCCTATAGAATGAAGGACATAATCAAGAAACTCCCAACTAATAACTTTTTGGAATTTTTCAAGTCCCAAGATTTTCCATGGAACTTTTAAAAAATCAAGTCCCAAAATTTTTGAAAAAATTTCATGGATCTCCTCAATGTATTCTCGGATTTTTATAGGAATGGGATCATAATCTTGCACACTAATGCTACTCACATTGATGGTTGGAGGAAAGATTGTTTTTCTAGGGTAGATTAACTCTCATTACCTTGGTGCTCCAAAATCTGCCCATTTACTACTTGATACTTTTTAAAATGCCTAAAAAGATTGTTTTGATTAGGAGTGTTCACGGGGCGGGGACGGGGACGGGAATTCCCCGTCCCCTTCTCCGGTAAATTCCCTGGGAAATTTTGATTTAGTGTTGATTTTTTGGGAACAGCTTTAATCCTTTATCATGCAATATAACAGATTTTTTTTTTCTCCAGAAACCGTTTGGCGAAAGGATTGCAATTGACGCACAATCATTTGGGGAATCTTCAACTTGTTGCTCAATATTTGACTATCCTTGGGAGTTTGGCACTTGCTCTGCATGACACTGTTCAGGCTAGAGAGATCTTGAGATCATCTTTAACATTGGCAAAGAAACTTTATGACATACCAACTCAGATCTGGGTACTATCAGCGTTGACAAGTATGCCTATGACATATAATCTTTCCAATTACCATAGCATCTTAGTGTAATGAGATTCCCATACAAACACCTTGAATGGAGAACTCCTGCTGGAAGCACTGTCTAAAAGCCTTCTTTTTTTATCGCATATTCAAATAAAGTAATTTACTCTTTACATGTCTAGATTTCAGCAGTAATTCATTTTTTGTTGCAAGATTATTATTATTATTATTATTTTAATCAAGGTTATTTAGAAGTAATTTAGTCTTTACACATGTCTATATTTCGGCACTGGAACCCATTTATTTTTCAGGATGAGTCTATGAACCTACTATTCCCAGTAATATTATTACTTTTTTGGAATCAAGTTGATTTAGAATACATTGATTTTCGGATCTTCTTGCATATATTAATACCACACAAGCAGTTTCAAACGTTCATTTTCCTTTTGTATATTTGCTAGGCTTATACCAAGAATTGGGTGAGAGAGGAAATGAGATGGAGAATGCCGAATATCAAAGTAAAAAAGTAGATGATCTGCAGAAGAGACTAGCTGATGCACACTCATCTATTCATCACATCGAATTAGTAAGGCATTCACATTGTGTATTTACCCTCTGATGAAATATTATTGCATTTGACCAATATTTCTTCATTCGTATGCACTTACTATTTTGTACCTTTTTTCTTTGTCATGAACTTGTGTATTAGATTGACAAAGTACGACTTGAAATTCAGCAATTTAATGAGGTTGACATCAAGTGCGCAATTGACAGCCCATCCCTTGGAGTTAATCTTGACATACCAGAATCCATTGGTCTTTCTGTTCCATTGCCGACTCCATCAACATTGAAGCTTGTGGATATAGACACCGGAAGACGTGGAAAGAGGAAAATTTAATTTTAACTCGAATGTTTCTCCAACAATTAACTTTGGCTTCGAGGGAAAATTTATCTTAAAGGGATTTAAGATTTAGCACATAGCAGTTAAATTAGAGGTTGTACATTAGAGATGTATGAATTATGATATGGAAAAACAATTAGAGACTTTGGGCGTTCACAATTCATGGATTCCGTGCATGTAATATGTATATAAAAGTTGCATGGTCTTGGTTCACTTACGCTTCCATCTCTTGATTCCATTGTACTTGTAGGGTCTTGATTACATGTTGGTGAATTCAGTGATATACTAATATGATACAATTTTATCTGTATTTAATTGGGTACATCAGTGAAAAAATGGCGGATAAAGTATTTGGAAAACGTACAGTTTGTTTTGGGAGGACGATTTATGAAGACAGGATGATGATTTACATTTATCGCGCTTCGCACCAAGAGGCTCCATTGTTGAAAAGTGAGGCGACATGCTACGAAAGGTGTAAGGACATTCCTTACTTTTTTGTTTGTCTTAAAAAAAACAGAAGGCTTCATGCTTATGATGACCCAAAGGTTGGATTGAAAAATTGGGAGTCCTTCATAGCAGCCTAGAATAGCTCATGCTTATATTAAAGAGTTCTGTTCTAAATTCTTCAGAGAATACATCTAAGGAGTTGCATTGGTGATTCTTTCTCAAATTGAATTCAAATTGGGGTGTTAGTTATCTCCAAAATTCATTCTTGAGGAGAAGGTTATGAATTTTATTATACTAAATATTTTTGTCTGAATTCATATTTAGAAGTGATTATTTAGATATTTAGATCGTGGATAGTGGTTCCTTACTTTTAGGATAGTTTGTTTTTATGAATCTGTATTATTATTAGAAAATCAATGAAAAATGGCGGAGAAAATATCTGGCAGACGTACAGTTTCTTTTGGGAGGTTTCATAAGTTCCTTCAAAACTCTAGGATGGAGGTTTATGTTTCCATGAGCATATTATCCCATTAAATTGTCTTCCTTTTTATTCTTATTTAAGTTGGGTTCATATTCATAACATATGCTTTTTTAAATACGAGTGACCTGTAATTTTTGTCTAGTCGATGAGTCAATGTTGTTCAATTCATCATAAGATTTTACATATTTCTTAGGGAAATAAAAATGATGGTAAGAAATCAATCAGAAGTCCAAAGGATTGTATAAACTGATAATTAGTTATAGGTTTTGACTATAATATGAACTCTGCCATTTTGATAGATAACTGAATGCCATTGGCAAGCTATAGGTTCAATCCACGGTGTCTAAGTTAATCATTAAAACCAAGGGGTAAATACAACAGTTAAATCTCTACTAAGAGAAATCAGTTTTCTATGTTAAAAGTTGTATGTGAGGTCAAATAATATCTGATAGTAAATAAAACACAAGGAATTTGACAAATGAAGAGTTATGCCAATTGTTATTATGAATACAGAAAGTTGGGTTTTGCACTTCTCAGAGATGCTTTTACGCGATACACAATATCAATTTAAATAGGAAAGAAAAACAAATCATTCACAGCACTAAATATACTCAACAAACTTGATTCTTTCTTCAACTCTCTGAGTCAAGTAGGCTTCACTCCAAGCAGTGGCGAGGCCACTAAGGAGCTTGGGGGGGCAATTGCCCCCCCAAAATTTTCAAAATTTTAATTTTATATGTATATTTTTATATAATTTTTAATTTTGCCCCCCCAAAAATTTGATGTTTGCCCCTTATTTATACAATATTTAAGACATTTTAATCTTTTAAAAAACAAATTTTCTTTATATATTATCCCACATTTAGGTTTATCACTATTAAATTTACTCTCTTAATCTCTATCCAATTTATTGTTCATTAATGTGAGTTTTTATGGTTTAAATATATAGGATATTTGGTGATTTTTCTTGATAATTTTGTTGCATCCATATATGAGTTATACAATGTATTATTTATTGTTATGTTTAATAAAATGAAAATTTTAAATAAATACGTTTTTTTTATTTCTATATATTTTTTTTATATTGTAATTATGTAGTGATGATTTTATGTTCAACATTTATAAATACTTTAATTCATATATTAACTAAGAAGTGAGTGTAATTTTTTGTTTATAAATAGTTTATTTTTTCTAAATTATAAATAATAATGTCTCTTTAGTGAAATCCAAATTTTATTAATAACTATATAGTTTATGTCATGAGCTACATAATTGTTATAATTTTATATTATTTCATACTTGTACTTTTAATCAAATATTTCAAACTTGTTAATTATTATATAAAATTAGTTAAACATCTCTATGATACACAATAAAGTTAATTTTGATTGTGATTCTTATTATTGGATTAAAAAAACATTTGAAATGAAAATCAATCTCAATAATTTGAGAGATTAATATATATTTTAATATACTAAGAAATTATTTTAAAATTTGTCTCTATTTTAAAGACATGTATGCTTTTATAATTAACATAATTTCTAGCAAATTTTTTTATCCATTTTATAACTTTATATTAGGCACAAGTCAAAATCTAAAAATCTAACTTTATATTAATTTGTAATATAATATATCGAAACCGGCGTGGAGTTGACATTTTATACAATCTTTTCTTTATATAGATTTTTGCCCCCCTGAAAAAAAAATTCTGGCCTCGCCACTGACTCCAAGTAGTTACTAACCAATTTGACTTGGTCTTCTAACCTCTTGTTGACCACTCTAATCAAGATATACTGACTAGAAAAAGTCAATTCAAATGTCAAATATAATGTCATGCACTATGATATGTATTTTAGAAAATACTATAATATAATATATAGTTTAATAAATATGCAATATGTAATGAAATGCATCAATAATTATTTATCCAACAATTGAGGCTTTACTTAAAAATTTTCCATCAATTGTGGCTTTAACAATATTAGGGATTTTAGTCATATCATCCCAACATCTCCCACTTGGCTATAAGCCCAAAATACATCTACTCATTTCTTAAACCCATGAACCTTACATGCTTATTAAACAACTCTGTTCCAATGGGTTTAGTTAAAGGATCAACAACCATTTCAGTAGTAGATATATAATCAATTGTAACATATTCCTTTTGTACAAAATCACATACATAATGGTACTGCAATTCAATATGTTTGCTTTTAGGTCCAATTTTTCCATTTTTTATGGTTTTGACTGCACCTTGATTATCACAATAAATTTGAATGGGTGATTTAGATAAACGAGGAAGTTTTAAATCTTCTAAAAAATTCTTGACCCATAAAGCTTCAGAAACAACCATACTACAAGCAATATATTCAGCTTCCATAGTACTTTTAGCAACACAGCTTTATTTTCTACTAGACCAAGAAATAGTTCCACCACCAAAAATATAAAAATATCAGTAGTAGATTTTCTATCATCGATATCACCAGCATAATCAGAATCACAATAACCAATAACTTCTATATTATTAGCTTGATATGTTAATTTGGTATGCAACGTACCTTGTAAATATCGAAAAACACGTTTTACAGCAAACCAATGAGCTAAACCTGGATTACTTTGAAATCTACTAAGTAAACCAACAATATAACTTAGATCAGGTCTAGTACATAACATAACATACATTAGGCTGCCTATGGCCTCAGCATATGGTTTTGACTTCATTTCCTCAATTTCTTTACTTGTTTTTGGAGCCATATTTCTAGACAACTTAGTACCTTTATAAATTGGTGAATCTAAAGATTTACATGAATCCATCTTAAATCTTTTTAATATAGTTTCTATATATGAAAATTGAGATAAACTTAACTTCCTTTGTTTTCTATTTCTTAGAATATGTATTCCAAGAACACATTGAGCTTCACCCACGTCTCTCATTTCAAATTTTGTATGTAACAAAGTAATAAGTTCCAAAATTTTATCCTCATTATTACTAGCAAGCAAGATATCATCAACATACGATGAGAGAATAATAAAAGTACTCCCACTATTCCAAATATATATGCAATGATCATAACTGTTTGGAACAAAACCATAAGAAATTAAAGCATTGTGAAAAGTATAATACCATTGTCTAGGAGATTGTTTCAAATCATAAAAAGATTTATTTAATTTATAGACTTGATATTCTTTACCTTCAATTTCATAACCTTGAGGTTGAACCATAAAAATTTCTTCTTTAAGCTTTCATCATAATCTAATCCTTCCTTTCGTGTATACCCTTTTGCTACTAATCTAGCTTTATATTTATCAACACTACCATCTTCCTTTAATTTCTTTTTAAGCATCCACTTACAACCAATAGCCTTTTTCCTTTTTGGTAAATCCATCAATCCCCATACTTTATTTTTCTCTATAAATTCAATTTCTTCATTCATAGCATATGTCCATTTACGAGAATCTATTGAATTCATTGCATCATATAAATCAAGAGGATCACTAGAAACATATTCATCAAGAGAATCACTAGAAACATATTCATCAAGAAAAGCCTAATAATCTTTTAAATAACTAGGCGGATGTCTTTCTCTTTGTATTCTAGTCAAAGTATCAACCGGTTCACGTTTATTTATCACTCTTTCTTTTGGTTGTGTTGAATCTTTCTCTTTGGTAACTTCAAATAAATCAACCAATTTTTCATTATTATTTATATCATCTTCAAAAAAGAAGGCATCTCTACTTTTAATAATACCTATTGTACCATTATTATGATGAATAGCAAATTTATAACCAATAGAATTATCACAATATCCAATAAAGGTACATTTTAATGTTTTAGCGTCTAATTTTCCTCTATTTGGACCTAAAATTTTAACATGTGTAGAGCTACCCCAAACTTTTAGGTGAGATAGATTTGGTTTAGATCCAGTCCATAATTCATAAGGAGTTAAATTTATTGACTTAAAAGGAACTCTATTTAAAATATAAATTGAAGTAGAGATAGCGACTCCCAGAAAATTAGTATTTAAGCAAGCTTGACTAAGCATTGATCTAACCATATCAAGAAGTGTTATATTATGTCTTTCGGCTACTCCATTTTGTTGAGGAGTATAAGAAATTGACAATTTATGTATTATTCCATTTTCTTTACAGAAGTTATCAAATATTCCAGATATGTATTCACCACCACGATCAGTTCTTAAAGTTTTAATTTTCCTTCCTAGTTGATTTTCAACTTCTGTTTTAAAATCTTTAAATTTTTGTATGGCTTCTGACCTATGTTTCAATAAATAAATATAACCATACCTAGAATAATCATCAGTAAAAGTTATAAAATATTCCATACCTTCATGTGTTTTAACATTTAAAGGCCACAAATATCAGAATGGATTAAATTTTTAGATCTTTCTATTTTACCAAAAGGTTTCCTAGTCATTTTACCACTTAAACATGCATCACAAGGTTTTAAATCATAATTTAGACTAGGAATCAAGCCAAGACTACTCATATTTCTTATTTTATTATAGTTAACATGTCCTAATCACATATGCCATAAAATTGAATCAATATCCACATTATAAGAAAGATTAGCATAATTAGAAGAAGCATCGATGTAATCAGAAGAAGAAGAAAACTTTTCATTATTAGTAGCAACATTTAAACGATAAAGATTGTCAATTTTTATTCCCCATACAAGAATACACCCATGTTTCCCAATAGAGACCTTAAAAGAATGAAAACGTATTTCAAACCCTTTGTCATCTAAACGTGACACATATATGAGATTTCTCCTCATAGTTGGTACATAAAGCACATTAGTTAAAAGAAGGTTGTTTTGTCCAGGAAGAGGAATTTTGACAGTGCCAATTCAAAGTACATCATAATATGTATTATTCCCCATATACAACTTGTGATCTCCGACTTTCACATCCTTAATTTCAATAAAATCATCTTTATTCTTAGCCACGTGTTGAGATGAGGCAGAATCCACCCACCAAGAAAGAGAATCACAGTCTGCTAGAAGTGACTCAGAAACTACACAAACAATATCATTTGGTCCTCCAGCATTATTATTGTTGTTGTGGTTATTACTGTGTCTTCTAGCATTATTATTGTGGTGGTTATTATGCCCTCTTCCATTATTATTATTATTGTTGTTATTTCTAGGACAATTTATTTTGAGATAACCAGGCTGACCACAATTATAATAATTCCCCATTGGTTTTCTCTTAAAATTATTATTTTTGAACCTACTGTTATTTTTATGGTTTCTTTTGAATTTCCTATCCTGTCTAGGTTGTTAGGAATGGTGTCTTAGAACTTGTAATTATTTAACAATAATAATTTATCTCGAATAAATTAAATAAATAAACGTAAGTTCTTTATATTATCTAGATTGATTCAATTGACGATATTAGGAATATATGGAAATATATTAATATCAAACATTCAAATAGTAAAACCCTAAGTCACTCTTATGAAATCAAGACTTAGTATGTGAGTCATATGAGAGGATTAAAGTCGAGATGAATAACTTAAAAGTGTCTACAGTAAATGGATAACGTTTGAGAACCTTATCCTGGTAACACTGTTGATAGCTTCACATTTTATTTATAGACAAATGATCTAATCCTGATCATTCATGTGGGAGACATGAAATGGAAGTATCATATGCAATATTGATTGTATAAGACAGGACCACGATGTTCGATCAAATTTCTCATTAGTACCGTTTACAAGAAATGATCGAATATCAAACTAAGTTTATCAACCGTGATAGATCTCAATCCTGAGTAAAATGTGGACTCCTATTTATGGAGTTATGTTATTTGATTCACATGGTTGAGAGCGATCTGTAAGAACGCTCAATACACTCCTGTTTTGGGAACATAACTAGATAAGTAGCTGGGAACGTATTTTCACGAGATGGAATTCATAACTTTCCTATAAATTAACGGTATCAGTACGATACCTAAACATTTTAGGAACTTTAGGAAACTCCTTTGATGTACTGATTCAAAACATGAACAAATGACGTCACGACTTCTATTGATCACAGAAGTATATTATCACTAGTTCGGCTAAAAATAAAGTTCATTGGAGAATCAGCGGGAACACAAGAATAAAGCGGTAATTACAGGGGCAAAACGGTAAATTTAATCCGCCTGTAATTATGAGGGTTCCACGTGAAGGATATGTTACAGATATAAATAAAGATAAACTAAATGGACATAACTCATCTATAGTGAGGGGAGTTTAGCTATGAATCTATAGTTGAATTATTCATAGTTAGATAATAAGTTATTAACTTATTATGAGTTAATCATTTAATTGACTAATTATTAAGCCCATGATCTATAGGTCCATCGGGTCCCTATGCTAGCCCAAATATCGTAGTCGCAAAATCAAGTAGAATAAATAGAAATTTTAAGTAAAGTGAATTACTCAAATAGGCAATATTAATTGTTTAAATATTGAGTATAGTTAAACGGTAATTAATATAAACATTATTAATTGTTTAAATAATGAGTTTATTTAAACAGAAAATTAATAATGAAATATTATTAATTAGACATTATTAATTATTTAAATATTGAGTATATTTAAATGGTAATTAATAATTTGAAATTAATTGGCAATTATTAATTTTTTAAATAATTAATTTTATTTGAATGGAAATTAATAATTAATATTAATTAGATAATAATAAAATACTATCAATAAAATTATTAATTAAATAATGAGTTTATTTAATGGAAATTAATAATTAAAATATTTATTACTAATTGTTTATTACCAATTTTTCATTATTATTTATATCATCTTCAAAAAAGAAGGCATCTCTACTTTTAATAATACCTATTGTACCATTATTATGATGAATAGCAAATTTATAACCAATAGAATTATCACAATATCCAATAAAGGTACATTTTAATGTTTTAGCGTCTAATTTTCCTCTATTTGGACCTAAAATTTTAACATGTGTAGAGCTACCCCAAACTTTTAGGTGAGATAGATTTGGTTTAGATCCAGTCCATAATTCATAAGGAGTTAAATTTATTGACTTAAAAGGAACTCTATTTAAAATATAAATTGAAGTAGAGATAGCAGCTCCCCGAAAATTAGTATTTAAGCAAGCTTGACTAAGCATTGATCTAACCATATCAAGAAGTGTTATATTATGTCTTTCGGCTACTCCATTTTGTTGAGGAGTATAAGAAATTGACAATTTATGTATTATTCCATTTTCTTTACAGAAGTTATCAAATATTCCAGATATGTATTCACCACCACGATCAGTTCTTAAAGTTTTAATTTTCCTTCCTAGTTGATTTTCAACTTCTGTTTTAAAATCTTTAAATTTTTGTATGGCTTCTGACCTATGTTTCAATAAATAAATATAACCATACCTAGAATAATCATCAGTAAAAGTTATAAAATATTCCATACCTTCATGTGTTTTAACATTTAAAGGCCACAAATATCGAAATGGATTAAATTTTTAGATCTTTCTATTTTACCAAAAGGTTTCCTAGTCATTTTACCACTTAAACATGCATCACAAGGTTTTAAATCATAATTTAGACTAGGAATCAAGCCAAGACTACTCATATTTCTTATTTTATTATAGTTAACATGTCCTAATCACATATGCCATAAAATTGAATCAATATCCACATTATAAGAAAGATTAGCATAATTAGAAGAAGCATCGATGTAATCAAGAAGAAGAAGAAAACTTTTCATTATTAGTAGCAACATTTAAACGATAAAGATTGTCAATTTTTATTCCCCATACAAGAATACACCCATGTTTCCCAATAGAGACCTTAAAAGAATGAAAACGTATTTCAAACCCTTTGTCATCTAAACGTGACACATATATGAGATTTCTCCTCATAGTTGGTACATAAAGCACATTAGTTAAAAGAAGGTTGTTTTGTCCAGGAAGAGGAATTTTGACGGGCCAATTCAAAGTACATCATAATATGTATTATTCCCCATATACAACTTGTGATCTCCGACTTTCACATCCTTAATTTCAATAAAATCATCTTTATTCTTAGCCACGTGTTGAGATGAGGCAGAATCCACCCACCAAGAAAGAGAATCACAGTCTGCTAGAAGTGACTCAGAAACTACACAAACAATATCATTTGGTCCTCCAGCATTATTATTGTTGTTGTGGTTATTACTGTGTCTTCTAGCATTATTATTGTGGTGGTTATTATGCCCTCTTCCATTATTATTATTATTGTTGTTATTTCTAGGACAATTTATTTTGAGATAACCAGGCTGACCACAATTATAATAATTCCCCATTGGTTTTCTCTTAAAATTATTATTTTTGAACCTACTGTTATTTTTATGGTTTCTTTTGAATTTCCTATCCTATCTAGGTTGTTAGGAATGGTGTCTTAGAACTTGTAATTATTTAACAATAATAATTTATCTCGAATAAATTAAATAAATAAACGTAAGTTCTTTATATTATCTAGATTGATTCAATTGACGATATTAGGAATATATGGAAATATATTAATATCAAACATTCAAATAGTAAAACCCTAAGTCACTCTTATGAAATCAAGACTTAGTATGTGAGTCATATGAGAGGATTAAAGTCGAGATGAATAACTTAAAAGTGTCTACAGTAAATGGATAACGTTTGAGAACCTTATCCTGGTAACACTGTTGATAGCTTCACATTTTATTTATAGACAAATGATCTAATCCTGATCATTCATGTGGGAGACATGAAATGGAAGTATCATATGCAATATTGATTGTATAAGACAGGACCACGATGTTCGATCAAATTTCTCATTAGTACCGTTTACGAGAAATGATCGAATATCAAACTAAGTTTATCAACCGTGATAGATCTCAATCCTGAGTAAAATGTGGACTCCTATTTATGGAGTTATGTTATTTGATTCACATGGTTGAGAGCGATCTGTAAGAACGCTCAATACACTCCTGTTTTGGGAACATAACTAGATAAGTAGCTGGGAACGTATTTTCACGAGATGGAATTCATAACTTTCCTATAAATTAACGGTATCAGTACGATACCTAAACATTTTAGGAACTTTAGGAAACTCCTTTGATGTACTGATTCAAAACATGAACAAATGACGTCACGACTTCTATTGATCACGGAAGTATATTATCACTAGTTCGGCTAAAAATAAAGTTCATTGGAGAATCAGCGGGAACACAAGAATAAAGCGGTAATTACAGGGGCAAAACGGTAAATTTAATCCGCCTGTAATTATGAGGGTTCCACGTGAAGGATATGTTACAGATATAAATAAAGATAAACTAAATGGACATAACTCATCTATAGTGAGGGGAGTTTAGCTATGAATCTATAGTTGAATTATTCATAGTTAGATAATAAGTTATTAACTTATTATGAGTTAATCATTTAATTGACTAATTATTAAGCCCATGATCTATAGGTCCATCGGGTCCCTATGCTAGCCCAAATATCGTAGTCGCAAAATCAAGTAGAATAAATAGAAATTTTAAGTAAAGTGAATTACTCAAATAGGCAATATTAATTGTTTAAATATTGAGTATAGTTAAACGGTAATTAATATAAACATTATTAATTGTTTAAATAATGAGTTTATTTAAACAGAAAATTAATAATGAAATATTATTAATTAGACATTATTAATTATTTAAATATTGAGTATATTTAAATGGTAATTAATAATTTGAAATTAATTGGCAATTATTAATTTTTTAAATAATTAATTTTATTTGAATGGAAATTAATAATTAATATTAATTAGATAATAATAAAATACTATCAATAAAATTATTAATTAAATAATGAGTTTATTTAATGGAAATTAATAATTAAAATATTTATTACTAATTGTTTAAATAATGAAAATTATTTAAATGGAAATTAATAATTAAATATAATTTGAAAATATTTAGTAGGGAGAAAATATTAATATTATTAATTATTTAAATAAATTATTTTATTTAAATGGTAATTAATAAATAAATTAATTAAGTTGGACTTATTAATTTAAGAGAGAGTTTCAAGCTTGATTGGATTAATGAACCCAATTGAAATTGGCCCAAAATAATTAATTAAATAAATTAGAATTATTTACCAATATATATCATAATTTCGGCCATATGAGATAATTTGTAGGAGATAATTGTTTAAATTATATCTTATAATAATTATATAGATTTATTTACCCAAGATAAATAAAATAAAGAAAAAAAAATATTCTCTTATTTATCTATGACATTTTACAAATACCAAGATAAAGGAAAGAGATAATTCTTTTTTCTTTTTGTATTTATCTCCATGGATTAATCCTAATGTGATTAGGATTCCTATTTTCCTATAAATAGGATGCTTGGGTCATTCATAAATCACACAGTTAAAATTCTTTAGAAATTCGGAATTCTCTCTTCCTTCTCCCTCCCCTCTTAGTGCCGATTTCCCTAGTCCATTGGGAAGAAAAATATTTTTTTCTTTTTCCCAATTTCTTCTTAAGTTCGATCCCACAATCGGGTTTCGTTTGATCGATCGAGATATAGCGTAGAAGATTCGTTGTTGCTGAGGATTTGATGTTGTAAAGAAACCTCCAACCGATTCTCTATATATTACTCAATGTAAGTATTAAAGTTTTAATTTTCGAAAATTTAAAGCATGAATCTACATGTTTTTATCAAAAATTGCATGATGTTAATAGATCCGTAATTAAATGTTAATTAGTTTACTAAACAAATTTCCGCTAATTTAGTAAATCATCCCTTCATAGGTTTCAAGGCTGAAGGGGTGTTTGAAATAAAATTAGCAACAGTACTAGAAGTTCTCTCAGCTTCTATGCCTAGTAACATTGGCAAATTTTTCATTGACACTTCCTGACCCGACATGTTTATAGAGATTACTACAGGGTCCCAAGACTAAGGTAGGCTAGATAAAACTGTAGAAACTTTCATTTTGTCAGGAATGGGATTTTCTAAGGATGCCAATTCTTAAGATATCACAGTTAATTTATTAACATGTTCAATAACAGATTCTCCTTCTTTCATTCGAGTTCCATTATATTTTTCAATTAAGAGTTGGATATATGTGTTGGAAGAAGACCCATAGGCTTGACTCACAGCAGTAAACATGGATTTTTGCAGTTTTATGTTCTTCAAAGTGAGCATAATCTATCTAGCTAATTTATCATTTTCAACAAATCGATCATATGCATTTCTAGCTGATTTCCTTGCCCTAAAAGTTGGTTCAGATGGGTATTCTATGTCTAACACATATTCTACTTTATCCTGAAACAATATATGCCTACACTAGCAACCTTAGAAGCCATTAAAGAAAATTGGATAGAACTGACCCGATTTGATATTGAAGTATGGATGGAGATAACCTCAAACAGACTGTAATCTTGTAGCTTCTTTTACTCCTAACGTCTAGAAAACCCAATGCTTCAGAAACTCGAACACCGTCACAAATCGTTTCAAAATCTATAAACCACGCTGGAATGACTCTCTTTTGAATTCTCTAGAAGATTAAAAAAAATTCAAGGAAAAACAGCGTGGAAACCGAAATCTTGAAAAGAAAAAAAAAATCTCTTTGCGTGTAGCCTTGGTAATGATGTCTGAGAGGAAAAAAATTTGTATTTTTAATATTCCCTTGGTAAACGTGAAAAGAGAGCGAAAAAAAATAATTCTTTCAGTCTTTTCTTGGCTGACGTGAAAAAAGAGAGAGAAAAAATGGTAAAGAATTTTTCTTTTGGTGGTTGATCACGTGAATGGCAGTAAATGCCACTTCGATTTATGTGCGATGGCAAGTAACCAAGCTCTGATACCATTGATAGTAAATAAAACACAAGGAATTTGACAAATAAAGAGTTCTGCCAAATGTTATTATGAATACAGAAAGTTGGGTTTTGCACTTCTCATAGATGCTTTTACGTGATACACAATATTAGTTTATATAGGAATGAAAAACAAATCATTCAGTTGTTACAGCACTAAAAATACTCAACAAACTTGATTCTTTCCTCAACTCTTTGCAGTCAAGTAGGCTTCACTCCAAGTAGTTACTAACCAATTTGACTTGGTCTTCTAACCTCTTGTTGACCACTCTAATCAAGATATACTAACTAGAAACAGTCAATTCAAATGTCAAATATAATGCCATGCACTATGATATGTATTTTAGAAAATACTATAATATAATATATAGTTTAATAAATATGCAATATGTAATGAAATGCATCAATAATCATTTATCCAACAATTGAGGTTTTACTTAAGATTTTTCCATCAATTGTGGCTTTAACAATATTTGAGATTTTTACCATATCATCCAAACAATATCAACGTCTTATAAGTATATTATTAATACATTAAACTCATAAATATCATAACCTAACCATGCATACGGTTAGTGTGAGTAAAAACATTACAATGACATTAATAGATTATGAGATAAAAACACTAAACAATAAAGAAAAGCTGAGAGCAATCGATAGCAGTATAAGCAGTTGAAGGTAAAAAGGCTCCTCACAGGCATACGCAACAAACCTTAGCATTGACAGCATATGGTACAATCTGGTTGAGCTTCAGATAATTAGATTAGCTCAACTTGGTGGATATTCCTCAAATCATTTAAATTCAAGTACGCATATATAAATGAATCCAATTATATCCAAGACTCCAATATTAACCACATATTTAATTTCAATCGTGAAAAATTGATGTTGAGAATGACATACCATATGGTGACGATAATTATTTAAAGACCAGGAAACTCAAAATTTTGCATGACGGAGGGCTTCTTGCGCATGGTGACTATTTCCATCTTTGCATCGAACATACAAAAGAATTTGACCAATGTTAACTCTAGTACAAGTACCTTGAAAGCAGAGGTGAGTCGGAAGTAGTGCACAATAGAGCATCAGTGTGGTACCAACCTAACACACTTCGATGCTTAAGTAGCAAAATTAGTGTGCCAGAGATAATTTAGGTCAAAATGAATTATTGAGTTTATTCTCCTATTTATAAGATAAGAAGTTGATGACATCATGGTGTCACGTAAGGTCATGTGTCGTCTCTTGATTCGATATTTGTATAATCGTACTTCTTAGTCTCGGGTATGCAGTCTCATTGGGATGTAGACGTATACCAGACAACGTGAACGTACCTTCACGGGTGATGTAGATGTACACTACAAAAAAAATGAGCAAACGCAGCAAAAAATTTCATTGCCTTAGAAAAGGCCGGCGATTTTGGCCGGCCTTTCCTGCCTCAGACACCTATGCCGGTGAAATTTTGAATTTCGCCGACATTTCTCCATCAATGGCGGTAATTTTATTTTCGCCGCTTATTCCCAATTTTTTTTGTAGTGGTACCCTCCTGAACCACGTAGACGTATAGTACTTCTGAATTTTTACGTATGTAGGGAGTATACTTCAAGGTGAAATTTATGCATTTGTCATTTTTATGAAAAATTCTAAGTGTCGGAGTTTGTAGCTTGAATTTTCTTTCTTACAAGTCATCAAAATTTTGAGAAAAATATTAAATGTTGGAGCTCAGTAGCTTAAATTTTCTATCCTGGTCGTTCTAAAAAATTTCTTCTAAAGCTATAATCATCAAAGAATTCTCTTTTTTTTTTTATGAGTCTTTACGTAACCACTCGATTTTTTTTGTTTTTCATAATGACCTGAATACCGTTTATGTCATTTTAGTTATTTTTTTTATAAGGGCATTATAGTCTTTTGACAAGCCTTCATGCATTTATAATAAAACCCTAAAGTTCAATATGATCCCCTAAAAATTCACGCCTGTCTGTTGTTAGCAGCCGAGTTTTCTTCCGTTTCTTCAAGGTAACTCGAGTTCTCAATGTTTTCATCTTCGCCCTTCGATTTAGAGCCATTGAATCATTATTTTCTTAGCCTTTTAGTCTGAAAATGAGGTCAGTCTCGGGAAGCCGATTTCCTCATTCAAAATCGAAGAAACATCGTTTATAATATGATATTTCGTAAGGTGATTCGTCCATTTGTATTTTCCTTTGAATTCCTATAGATTACAAGTAAAATGGCTGAGTTTGTCATTGTTTTTCGTCGGGTTTTTAGGCTGCTAGAGTTAGGGTTTTCTTCATCGGAAAAATTGAGGATTTAATGGGTTTCTTTTGTTTTCATGCGAGGTGAGTGCATCCATTGGGTTGTCTATTCGATTTTCTGTCATTTCAAGATGAATGATCGTGTTTTTCTTTACGTTTTCGCCAATTTTAAACCTCGCCGAAATCTGCTACAGTTCTCGCCGAAATCTAGAATTTGTTCATCGCTGATTGCTCGAATTTGAAGCTGTTTTGCATGTGTTTATTCGCTACGTATGATCCTAGACGACTTCTAGGTGATTCATAGGAGTTTTCTCGCTGCGTGGAGCTTCAAATCATGTCGTCAAAAATTCGTTGGTAAGTAGTCGTCGTTCTTCACGTCTTCGTACGTGCTTGGCTGTAGCTTGAAGAACCGGTCCAACTGGACCCTTTAGGCTAGTCCAATTGGGCTGGTTCAGCTGGTTCAAACTGGTTTAGGGCCAATTTTTGTTAAATTTGAGTCAATTTTCATCCCGTCAGTCTAGTTCTCGTGAAATTGACGTTAATTTAATGTTGTCACAGGTCTTGGGCATCTCAAGGATTTTATTTGGCGTTATTTCGAGCTCGATTGCTTATTCAATTTACAATTAAGGTAGGTTAAACCCTACTTAGAAGTTAAATTAAATTTCATGTGATTGCATGTTTGTTATGTGATTATTATGATGTTTTGGAAGATGATTTATTGATTTTAATTATTATTATTATTATTATTATATTCATGTGCTTGTTTGATTTGCAAATATTGTATTTATTTAATTTATATTCGTTAGTTGGTTATATGCGATAATTAGGCCTAATAGCGGTTTGAGGTTAAACTAACATAATAATTTATATATATTAAATTTGTGGAGCGTATACTATGGCACGTATCATCAGTGGCCTTATACCCCACTATGATCATATTTTTAAGTGTATAGTATGGCACGTATCATTGATGGCTTTATACCCCATTATGATACATATATGCAAATTTAATTGAAATTTAATAATGGATGCTATAGCACGTGTCATGGTGGGTTATAAGGCAGCATGATCATATTTTCAAGCGCATAACATGCCATACAAGTTTAATAATGACAAAGAGATGACGTAGGCTAAGTACGTACTAATTAATGTTAAATAGTGGGAATGCATGAGTATCCATAAGTTATTATAATTATATGATTATGTGTTGAATTTAATTTGATTATTTGAGTTTGGATTTAATCTACTGAGCTAAAAATTCACGGTATTCGAATGCCCTGCAAACTTTTATTTTGCAGGTAACTCTGATAATAATGGAACTGTGGCAATTGACGAGGATGACATTACACTTAAAAGCCCTTAGGATGTGTCATTTACTCATTTTATTTTATTTATGGATATTTCATTTAATTGACTATTTTGTAAGTTTATTTATGGATTTTACATTTTCATTTATTTTATTTGTTTTTAAGATATTTGTTTTAATTATTTAAAATGGCGCCAAAATAAAGGTTTTGGGTCATTGTTTTCGTCGTGTTCTTCGTACGTGGTTTCGAGGCGAGTGTTGGGGCGGATTCGTGAAGGTAAGCTGTTGTGATTTAAGTTTTAAAAAAATATATATTGCAGCATGAGCGTGCGTTTTCTTCCATGGCCGCTGGTGCTGGGAAGAAGACTGGTCAGACTAGACCGACTAGACTGGTCCAATTGGACCGGTTTAGCTGGTCCAGACCGGTTCAGGGTAATTATGGCCCAATCGAGCCGGTTTTCATCCCGTTCTTCCGGTTTTCATAAAATTGACTTTAAATTAATGTCAATACAGGTTTTGGGCACCTCTAGGATTTTATCTGGCATCATTTGGAGTTCGATTGCTTGCTTGATTTGTTATTAAGGTAGGTTAATTCCTACTTAAAGTGTTAAATTGAATTCTCTTTGTATGATTCAGTTGCCTATTATTATTCGTATGACTTGGGAGATGTTTTAATAGATATCTAAGTACTTTTATATAATTGTATGGCTTCCGATTATGATTTAATTATTATTTGTGTACAGTTATTTGTTTAGTCATAAATAGAGCCTTTAGGTTTTACAACTTGGGTTGAACCTATGCATAATAATTAACACTTATTAAATTTGTAGAGCGTATACTATGGCACGTATCATGAGTGGCCCTATACCCCACTATGATCATATTTTCAAGCCCATAGTATGACACGTATCATGAGTGGCCCTATACCCCACTATGATACATATATGCAAATTTAATTAAAACAAAGACTAAAGGAAACGTTGTAGGCTAAGTACCTACTAAATAAATAGGCTGAGTACCTATATTTATAAATGAGAAATTAGGGATTTGGACTAGTATCCAATAGTTATTACATTTGGTGTGATTTCATTTTAGCTTACTTATATAAGTTGAAATTAATCTACTGAGCTAAAAACTCACGGTATTCGATTACCCTGCAAATTTAAATTTTGCAGGTAACGATAGCAATGTTGGGAATCGAGGCGCGTGATGAGGATGGTGCTACATGGAGGCCTTAGGACTTTTTCATTTTCACTTTTCTCTTTCGACTTTACATTATTGGTCATTTTTCATTTATTTGGGATATTTCGTTTTTATTATTAAACTCATTCAGTTTATTTATCTTCATTAGAATTTTATTCTTTAAAATGGCGCCACAGTTAAACGTTTTGTTTTTATCTTTTATCGGTTATTTAATAAAAAGACTTCCGCATTTATTGATTTTACTATGATTTATTTACAAATTGAGATCAGTTCCTTTAATATTCATTTATTTATTTTATATTGAGTCGAGTCTTCACAGTTTATTACGCTTGATAATCTAAATGTTTTCATCATTTTCTATAAACAATATTACTAAGGATTTGATTAAAACATCGTAGTTCAATCTAGTACAATATCTATTGTAGAAGATATCTCCAGTCACATGTTCTCTACATAAATTATCCGGATATAATAATTTAAAACTGTTATGGGGTAAATTTGAGAAATAAAATATAATAATTATGTGAATTGGGCCTCGCCCTAATCGGCCTATTTTAAGTCTAAGCCCATTAAGACTAACACGCTGAGAACACCCTATTAAGCCCACTAGCCCTGATGACTTACAGCCCATTAGTCGATTGTGCCGGGGACCACCACACAGTCAGCCCACCAAACCTACTCTCAAACCCAACGAGAGCTCTTTCTCAGTGAAACGTGCACGATACGATACACTTAAGCTCATCATCACCTCGAGATAGGTTGAGGCGTTTGTAGAGTAGGTCGGCAACAATAAGTTGTGATAATTGAGTCAACATGTGGCAGGCCAAGTTGCTAATGGCGGGAAACAAACTAAAGAAAAGGCCAGAAACTATGAACTCGTCCTTTATAAATAGAGACACTGTGAACGATTGAGGTACACTACAAAAACTCTGTCAAAATCTCTACTGACTTGATCGTCGGAGTGCAGGTGGCCGGCACCACACCAGTGTCTTTTTTTTTACAGACTCATAATTTCAGGTGATACGATCTCCGCCTACACCTCGTTGGAGCACAAGTAGAGTTGATGTGTTGAGCCAGTCAGCTTGACGAAAACACGCAATATCAGAAACTATTCCAAAATGAACCATATTAACAATGTCCCTAGAATAAGGTTCTCCCTTGTGTCTGCGTATACTTTAGATTCTTTGAGTTACTATCTTAAGTTGAATCCTTATATATGCCTCGTGTAGTCAGCTAAGATTACATCCAAATAATTCAGGTGCATGTACGTCATTGAATGCAATATATCAAACATAAAAAGATTTTGGGTTTAGGGTATTAGATTTAGTAAAATAACTCATTTTATACAGTGCAAGAAAACAAATAATGTGCTCTGTAAAGAAATTGTTCACTTGCCTGATATATAAAAATCTATTACTAATAGGAATATTAAGTTTTTTTTAGTCATTTTTAAAGATGCAACACTTAAATTTAGTACCACTTGTCATCCTCAAAGAAATGGTCGAACCATAAACTTAGGTAATCTTAGTAATGAAAAAATTAAAGCAATGAGATATTTGTCTTGCAGAAGCTGAATTTTCTTTTAATACCATGAAGAAAACGTTAAATTAACAAGACTTCATTGGAGGGACTATTGATTTTGCTTAGTTTTCCTAATACTGCAAGATGGATGTAAGTTCTGGAGATTTTTGCCTACATGACCTTGAAACCAACGTCGTAATGAAACAAAGCCCACCACGCTCCATTTTCGCATTTAAGACCTTCTGCTGATGTCACCGTTATGTGAAAAGACTAAAAACCCTGAATCATTTAATACCGCACGCTGATGAATATGAAACGTTACCTAGTAAAACCCCCACGATTCGAAACCCCCACGACCGATTACCTTCACACTGATTACCTTGACGCCTCTCCACGATCTGCATTTACTTCAAAATCAAAACCAATTTAAACCTATTTGTAATCAATCGTTGAAGAACGGATTTTGCACAACTTTCGTACGTCTCTGCTTTTCAAAATCATTCGTTGAAGCTGAAGAAAATGTAAATATTTATTTTCGAACTGGAAAACCGATGTTAGGGTTTAGGGGTCATGATCGGACGTATTGCAGGCACAGATCTGACCGATCACATTCTGTAATCAATCTGATCATATGTTATGATAGCTCCGATCATAGCATAGCGTGTGATCGATCCGATTATAATATGTGATCGGTCCGATTACAGGATGTGGTAATCGGACCGAGCACATGTTATCATCGGACCGAGCACAGCATGCTAAAGTTTTATTTTGTCAAATGAAATACGTAATGTAATGATGTTTCGGTTTTTTTTTTCTATTCCAGTTGAAATGGCTCTTGAACTGAAATACAGTCCTGAAAAACATTTTCCCGCCATTGTTACCAGGGTGTCTCATTTGACAAACACTGTAAAGAATATTAAGGTGCGTCTCACTCCAACACAGCTAGAAATGGTAATGAGAACTTTCATCGGTCGTTTGATCGATATAGATTTTACGTTCAATGGTCCACTATTGCACCTAGTTCTTCTTAGAGAGCTTAAAGAAGAAGAAGAAGAAGATGATGATGAAGATGAAGAAAGTAATCAGCAGGAGATGAGCTTTTTGATTAGGGGGCAGGCAAGAACATTCACAAAGGATGATTTTACACGTATTTCTGGGCTGCCTCGAGGAAGAAATTTGTTCCGAAATGATCATTCTATTAGATTGAGAGAGCTCTTGTTTAAGGATTGCTATAACGTAAAGAAAGACGATTTGGATGTCAAGTACCTTGATAATGACTTGGTAGAGGATGCTGATATTGTGAAGTTCACGCTTGTTTACATAGTTGAGCTAGTATTGTTGGGTGGATTGAGGAAAAAACATATTGATACTGGATTTTTTTCGTTGGTAGAAGAAGAAGAAATGTGGAATAGTTTTGATTAGGTTGACATTGTATATAGTCTCACAATAGGATCCCTTCAGTGCGCAATAGATGATGACCTAGCATCATATGAAAAGAAAATAAGGGGGATGGATGAAGAGACAATTAAGAAATTAAAGAAAACCAACCCTGACTCCAAGATGTTAGCTACAACATACACACTTGGTGGATTTCCCTATGTGTTTCAGGTATTGTGCAACCAAGAACTTGTATATAAATCTCATGAACTATATAGTTATATGATGTTTAAAATTATTGTGTTGCAGGCATGGATTTATGAACAATTACCAAAACTTATTGATCATAAGTACGTGTCAAAAGTGGATGGAATTATGCCACCTATATGCTCATGGCGAAATGGAAAGGCTATGACACAGGCCGACCTTAAGAAGAATATATTTTCCGTAGTTGACAAGGTATTATAAAATTTTGCAAGTGATATTGGCAAATTTGTACGATTAAACACTATGCTCGGTCTGATATCTTAATATAATCGTACCGATCAGAACGTTTGATCGGTCCGATGATTTAGACAGAATATTTGACGTATTCTGTCCAAATGATCGGTCAGATCGTATGTTTGTGATCGGTCCGATTGTAACACATGATCAGATCGGACTAATCATGCATGTAGATCTAATACTTGTAATGCTGTCTATACGCTCGAACCGAATCTACATGCATGATCGGTCCGATTATTCTGTCCAAATGATCGGTCAGATCGTATGTTTGTGATCGGTTCGATTGTAACACATGATCAGATCGGACCGGTCATACATGTAGATCTAATACTTGTAATGCTGTCTATACGCTCGGACCGAATATACATTGAAATCGGTCCGATCATATAGTACTCCGATCCGATCATACACTGAGACCTGTCCGATCATGCATGTGATTTTAATGGTTTCTTTAAAACTTACACAGGTCAATCCTTCAAGAAAGAAAGAAGGTGGGAAGGTGGAGAAGAAGATAAAGAAGAAATTGGAGAAGAAGTCGGAGAAGAAGCCGGAGGATATGAAGAGTCAAAGAAAGGAGATGAATCAAGAGGAGGTGAAGAAGCCTCGTGCAGAGACGAAGAAGAGCCGTGGTTTATCCTCGAAGTACAAACAAGCCATTATCAATAGTGATGTTCGTATTCGACGGGTGGAAGCCGATATTCGGGAGATAAAGGCCACATTAGCAACCATCTTGAAGCTATTATAAAAGGTAAACAAACATATACATGTTTGACATTGCCTTTCCTATTTTACATAAATATTGTGTTTTACTGTTTGTATGTGTATAATATGTAGGGAAACACCGTGCGTATTGATGATATTGAGAGTGACGGTGAGCACGAGAACCGTGATAAATTTGACGATGTTATGGACTACGAATTTGATGAGATATTTGCCGTGCATATGGAGGAGGACAATAAAGAGGAAGAGAAAAATGAAGAGGATAAAAAAGAAGATGAGGAGAAAAGAGAAGAAAAACAAGAAGAGAATCAAGAAGAAGAGGAGAAGAAAGAAGAAAAAAAAGAAGAGGAGGAGAAGAAAAAAGAAAAAAAAGAAGAGGAGGAGAAGGAAGAAGAAAAAAAGAAGAGGGGGATAAAGAAGAAGAGAATAAAGAAGAGGAGGATAAGGAAGAGAAACAAGAAAAAGAGGAAAAAAAAGGAGAAAAACAAGAAGACGAGAAGAAAGAAGAAGAAAATAAAGAAGATAAGAAGGAAGAGGATAAGAAAGAAGGGGAAAAGAAAGAAGAAAAACAAGAAGGGGAAAAGAAAGAAGAAAAACAAGAAGGGGAGAAGAAGGAAGAAGAGGAAAAGAAAGAAGAGAAGAAGGAAGAAGAGGAAAAGAAGAGAAGAATGAAGAAGAGGAAAAGAAAGAAGAAAAGAAGGAAGAAGATGAAGAAGAGAAAAAGAATAATAAAAAAACGAGAAAGGAGCTGCTTAAGGAAGCGCTTGTTCAGGTTGAAAAAATCCAACAATTTTTTCATAATACTGAGTCGAGTTCTGACTTAGTAATGCTGAAAGAAAATAAGGATTTCAAAACGCGTGCCCGAGGCAGTAGAAAAAGGAAGGCTGCAGTAGCTCTGCGATCTCCGTATATAATAGATAAGAAGAAGAAGATGGTGGGGGCAGACGGGATGGAACTCTATGACCCTTTGTACATGGTACCACAAACCATATTTGACCAGTACTTAGAGTATTTTAAGGACAATAGCAATGCTGATCAGCTGGTCCAATGTGATTTCTATGGTGCAAAGGATAAACGGTGGTTCCTAGATTGGATTACCGTAGCAGATGCCCATCTTGGTTGTGAGGTAAGTAAATATACAATTGGAATGTTGACAAAAATATGAATGCTCTGTCCGATCACCATGAATGCTCGGTCCGAATATGATGTAGGCTCGATCTGATCACCATATACGTTCGATCCGACCATTTGGACAGAAATAATATTCATTGTATATACTTTTCTGTCCAATGATCAGATCGAGCATATATGGTGATCAGACTATACTCGAACCGAGCATGGTCCATACTCGAACCGAGCATGGTCCATACTCGAACCGAGCATAGACCATACTCGAACCAAGCATGGTCTATACTCGAACCGAGCATGGACCATACTCAAACCGAGCATGATCATACTCGAACCGAGCTTGTATTGTGATCGAACCGATCATTAATATTGTTTTCAAATGTTTTGCTTCCTTATCAATCCTTCCTTTTCAAATGCTTATAACTGGTCACTTACTTATGTTCGTAATGATTCCACAGCATATAGATACATCCTTCCTATTCATTCAAGCGAAGTTGAAAATGCGACCTGAATTCCAAAAGCAACGCTTTGCAATTGTGGACACATACTTCCCGGTAACTATTGATTACTCACAGGTGTCATTTACTTAAAATACTCATTTTTTTAATTTTTTGAACTTAATTTATTTGTTACAGCAATACTGCGCCAGGGTTTGGGATGAAAATGAAACGGCCTTAGGGAAGAATGAGACCTATAACTGGCAGGAATGTACTAACTTATTAGATTACATTCTAGGCATAGAAGGATACTTCACAGTATCTTGGAGTGACGCTGATTACGTAAGTTCTTTAATTCTTAATATATGTTTGTTATTATGTTGTTTTCACTAACTTTGGTTATATTTAACTTAGGTGTATGCACCTATCAATATCAAGGGTAAGCACTGGATTTTGCTGTCAATAGATCTCCGTCGAAATGAGTTTGTATACTACGATTCATTTCCAACATACGCAAGTGAACAAGAGGTTAGCCTCATTCTTTGACCGGTTCGTGATTGTGTTGCACGCTTGATGTATAATATCGGCATCTCACAGACAGTCGAACGATGGCCTCTTAGGCATTTCCCTGATACCCCAATACAAGACAATTCGATTGACTGTGGTGTATTTGTTATAAAGTTTTCTGAGTGTCTTGTAACGGGAAATACTTTTGAAATGATTACATCCCGCAAGATGAAACAATTTAGATTAATGTTATCTGCGGAGGTGTGGTCAAACACCCCTGTTTTTTTATGCTTAATAAACTATACATTTTTTATTGTTTTGCTATTTTTTTATATATGTTTGACACTTAATAAAGGTAACTGACGCTCGGACCGGTCATGTTAATGAAATAGGTCTGGTCATGTTCATGCAATTGGTCCGGTCATGTTCATGCAATTGGTCCGGTCATGTGCATGACCATTAGTCCGGTCAGGTTCATGACCCTCGGACCGGTCAGGTTCATGACCCTCGGACCGGTCATGTTCATGAAATGGGTCCGGTCATGTTCATGACTATCGGTCCGGTCATGTTAATGACCATCGGACCGATCATGTTAATGAAATCGGTCCGACTATATTGTTACACTCGGTCCGGTCGTGTTCATGACGATCGGTCCGACTATGTTATTACACTCGAATCAAACATATGGACAGAAAATATCTTATGACATTACAACACTCTGTTAAATGAATGGTGCTCAAACAAAGTAAATTAACCCTAAACATTACAAGTTATATGAAATTGGATTACGACAGGTCTTTCTATTATGCCCCGTTGAACCACACCGCCCACAATGTCGAGTGTTCACAACTGTTTCTCCAGATGAAGGGATCCTTAGTTTTTTCGACGTCCAATCCGTGTAACTATTTTTGGAGGCACAACACGAACACATTCAAAACCTTCGGAGAATCTATAATCTGACCTGTTAGGAGGTGGATTTATGGGCTCCGCGTATGCATTCAATAAAAACTCGGCTGTAAAATACTTTGAGCACAATGTGTATGGGTTCACATTTCGTTCTCTTAACGCTGCAAGTGCATGCTTACAAGGCAACCGGTCTAGATCAAATTCCCGGCAAGTACATTCCATGGAGTTCAGATCAACCGTCGCAACAAATTCACAATCTTTCACAGCATGACGATATATGTCAATGTTCGTGACAGGCAATGAAGTTGACCTTGCATGATTTGCTCGGAGAATATCATCTGCATGTTTGCTCAATGATCCGTTCAAATTAGATGCTTCAACTCGGCGATCGAAAAACCATTTCTGCAACTTCGCCCGGATTCCTTCTATTAGTGCAGTTATAGGCAACTCCCGATCATCGACAAATACACTATTGATAGATTCTGCTATATTCGTGGTCATGATACTATATCTGTTTTTCGGCGCATAGAACCGTGCCCATTTCTCAAGACCAACTTCATTTTCCAAGTATTCAGACACACCGGGAAACATAGATAATGCTCCCCAATAATGTTGAAATACAGACTCTCGATATGCCTTGTCAGCCGGAAAGAAAACTTTATTGATATTCTCATTTTTGAACTTATGTTTAAGGTTTAAACTCAAATGGTGGATGCAAATACCATGACTCGCATTTGGGAAGACATTCACAATGGCCTTTTTGATGCTCTTATGTCTGCCTGAAACAAAAACCATATCTTCAACATCACCAATTACAGACTTTAGTTTATCCAAAAACCAAGTCCATGATTCATCAGTTTCTCTATCTACGATCCCAAACCCTACTGGATAAATTTGATTGTCTCCATCTAAGCAACAGATAACTAGCAACGTCCCCCTATATTTTTCTTTCAAAAATGATCCATCCAATGCAATTACCGGTCTTATACAACCAAGAAATCCCCGAATACAAGGTCCAAATGCAATGAATAGATATTTGAAATGACACCCATCCTCTAATTCAATATGATAAATGGTTCCAGGATTTTCATACTTCACAGCCTCACAATACGGCCACAATAGATTGTAAGACTCTTCGTGGGATCCCCTAACAAACTCATATGCATCCTCTCTAGCCCTCCATGCTTTATCATAAGATATGTTCACGCCGTACTCTTTTTGCATGTCATCCATTATATCTCTTGGTGTATATCGACGACTACAATTTTCAAGTTTCATCTTAATAATGTCTCCAACTACCTTACTAGTAGCTTGTCGATGATCATGGTTTAGCACAGAAAGCAAACATGAGTGAACATCTACAAACTTTGTAACATGGAATATGCCAAAGAGTTTTAAAGTGATAGCTCGCAACCTCCACTCACAATTTTGATCAACACAACCTACAGAGTATAAGGTCTTAGTTGATTTTTTAACTTTATACTCAAAATTTGACCCAATCGCCAACCTAGAGAGTTTACTAACTAAATCTTGTTTGGATAAAAATACACACCCTACTCTAAAGTCCTCAATAGACACTGTTCCCAATGAATTTAACTGAATAGGCTCAACTTTTCCTTTCCCTTTCGTATCACGTACTGTCACGTGATTACTTGGTACACATTCATCATCTGCATTTCTCTCAGGTTTCACTTGCACCGTATCTCTCTCCATATGGACATCACCATAGTTAAATGCATCATTCAATCTTCGAAAATAATCGTTACCCGGACTATCATAACAAGATTCTTCTTTCATTTTTCCCCAATCCGCTCTTTCATTATCATCATTTGCTAAATCATATGGAGCTATATTATCATCCAATGGCGTCATTGATGCAATATTAGCCGAATAACTACAATGATTCATGTTACCAGTTCTATACCTTCCACTCATCATGTCTGAGACCCTATGTTCAAAGGATACACAAATCGGATCCAAAGGTTCAGACCCCGTCAAATAAAACTGCAGATCCATATCATTCCTAATTTCAAACGGCGGACATATTGTTGCAAACTTGTATATGCACTTGATTTTTAAAGTCGTCGATGCAGAGTCAACTCCTACAACTTCATATAGTCGTTCTACTAAATTGTTATATCTTATACCCTTATCCACCATTATTCCTCCTAATGAGCCACCAATATAGTTGTATCCATCAGCATCCCAATGTCCGCCATATCTAACAAATAGTCTTACCATTGCCATCTGAAGAAATATATAAATTCAAATTCATATTAAACAAAAAAGGTTATGTCATCGACCTTCCTCCTGATTTTAAGATTTGACCACATACCATCCTCCCGATGAATGGTGCTGTTTAACTATATTTTCTTTTTCCTTTTATTACTGTGTTTAATTATATTACCATAGTTTAATTACTTTTACTTAATTGTCACTTTTAATTTTATTAGTAATTAAATTTTTACTTATTTACTATGGGGTGATTGCAAGCCTAGTACATTTTTTCCAATAATATTTTCAAAAAATAGTTAAAAAATTTAGTACAGTTTTTCTAAAATATTTGCAAGTATATAATTTGTATTTAATAAGTCAACAAAAAATCTACTAAGATTATTGTCAATGGTTATTAAGTGAAGTGATTACCGTATATTATAATCAATTAGTCATTTATCGAAGTCAAGACATCACATTCACATGCATGCCCGAGTAATAACCAATACCATCGTGGTTTGATTGGCAAGCCAATAGGTGGTAAACCGATTCCCTCAGTCAATCATTGGCAGCTATTGCCTAACTGTAGCAAACCTCTCACCCACCACCCGAATATTGTACTAAAATTTAATGAACGAAGAGGCTATAAATAAATAATGATCATATCTATAAAACTAAATAAAATGATGATCTAAAAAAATTACAAAATACAAAATGGGATTCACTTTTTATACCGTGCAAGACTATACAAGAACTAATAATATAATGTATAAACAAAAGTAAGAATAGTTCAATTTTCAAGTCCCCCAAATCAAGTGTCTGAGTATGAAACTATGTATTCTATTCTATCTAGGTGTGATGGTGGGAATTACCCCACTAACAAGGTCGCTGCCAGAGACTTCTGATGACATATAGAAGTTGTGTGAGTTGGATGTTGACGATGGAGGACTAGTCACTCTCATAATATCAGTGTTCATAGAATCCGTAGATTTTGAATCAGACTCAGGCAGCATTAGACCTATGCTTTCAAGTACTCGAACAACCTCTGACATTGAAGGGCGTGCATCTGTATCGTCTTGGCAACACTTAAGAGCCAATGTCACAAACTTTTCCACACATTCAGCAGGATATGATCCCAGTCGCCCATCAATTATGGAGAAAATCTTTCCAGACTGATATGCAACGTTAGCCTGTTATAGACAGTACAAATATTTAAAGGAGAGAATTGCAAATAAACGCCTTTATTCATGCGCGAAAGGTTAAATTCCACGGAACACACAAGAAAAGAAACACAAAATACATATCTAAAAATCTTCTCATATTCTTTAACCATCAGAGTTCTCAATTATGCACTTCAAGATAATTCTAATGATGTCAAGGTTTATGTTTCGAATGCTATTCTAAAATAAAGAAGCAGGATTATCTATTGTGATACCTCTCGAACAATGTTCTTCCCATGTGAGATAGGGTGCCTCCCAGTCAAAAGCTCCAAAAACACGACACCAAGACTATAAACATCACTCTTATCTGTCAGTTTATGAGTTAAGAAATATTCTGGATCAAGATAACCCTGCAAATTCAAATGCACATAATACCATCTAAATTAACTCAATCCAGGAAATGAAACCAATTATTTTACCAAGAAGATTATAATTAGTAAATCACCAATAGACCCAAAACCTTAAACAACCTTGAGCTGATAGGTTAAGACGAATTTAATATTTTAAAGGTATTTCCAACAATAATATTGTTAGGAATTATTTTGTCCACCCTATCAAGTATCATGGTATAATGAACAAAGGTATGTCATTTTCGTTTATATCCCTACTTTTTTTCATTTCAAATATCCAAAAATAGAAATTTTGAATTTCTGACCGAAGATATGAAACTCAAATTTTATAAATAAAATGTCAAAATATTTATGTTAGCTAAATGGCTCAGCTTCCCTATTTTACTGATGATGAGTGTAATACAGGACTTCTATAGAGTTCATCAAGGTTTCAATGACAGGAGAAATCCCTGAAATAAAATTCATCTACTTTAGATCCAGTCATTATCTTTGTTGTTTGCTTGCCTTGTAAACAGAAAGGCTAATGATATATTTTAATTAGGTTAAATTGAATGGATGTTACATCGATTTAAATAGAAAAGTAAACCTAGCTACACCAGACAACTAACTTAAACAAGGAAACTAAAAGATAAGAAAAATATCTCTAATCTAAATAAGAAATATCATAAATATATATTCTAATGTCCCCTCAAACCAGATATGGACAAAAGCAAAAAAGCCCAGAAAACCAACACGGTCACCGAAAAACCACGCAACCGAACGGTTTGTTCACAAACCAGATATGTAAACGTGACGTGAAACACAATTTGAAGCAAACGCCGCTGATCGAAGACGAAACAGACCTCCCATGCGGCTCCACGCGTCGGCGTGTAAAACAGGGGCAAAATACTTGTGGCGGCGTGTGAGGCTTACGTGCAGGTCAGAAGGTGGCCGGAGTTGAACGATAATTTTTGCTGGTGAGTGGGTCTCCTCTCTTGGTGGGTGGTGACGACAAACAACTAGTCAAAAGTTATAATACAAGATCCAAACCCTAGGTTTACCTAGGTATTATAAAAGAAAGAAACCCTAAATTGAGGGAGTGAAAGAAAATTTAGAAGGTCTCTTAGAAGGTCAAATGAAGGTGCTCCCTCGCCGAAAAAGCTTACACTGGCGAGGGAACAAAACGGGATCAAAATAGAGACGACAAAAAAATTAAAAAATAAGGCTCTGATACCATGTAAACGGAAAGGCTAATGATAAATTGAATTAGGTTAAATTGAATGGAGGTTACATCGACTTATATAGAAAAGTAAACCTAGCTAGACTAGGCAACTAACTTAAACAAGAAAACTAAAAGATATGGAAAGTATCCCTAATCTAAATAAGAAATATCAAACATATATTCTAACATTTCTCAACTCAAAGAGGTCAGAGGGTACATTTAAAGACTTGCCACATGATAGTACACAATATACAATATTTTTTATTTAGGTATTTTAATATAATGTCTATAAATTTATATGTAACATATATAACTTTTTTTGTTAATTTCAACAGTCCATTTTTATTTTTTCTTTCACCTATCAATAATCAATTCTCTTACAAATTCTACACTTCAGATTTTTTTTGGCTCACTTTGTAGAACATTAATAGTACTTTTCTTTTAAATAAAGTTTTCTTTTATGTCACATTATTTTTCTCATTTTGGTAACCAAGGTATTGGGGCCCACACGCTGTTCTAAAAAAAATCCAAGCAACCCAGCATGGAGAAATTATTCAATGTACTAACACTGCCCCTCACAAAGCGGTTTGCTAGCTAACAAAAGCACAACATATGAACAGATAATACAAAATAGGAGCAAATGATACAACAAAGGTTTAAACGCTCGACTTCCTATGATACCATGTTAAATCACCACTAGAACCAAAAACTTAAGTTATTAAGTTAAAAGAAAATTCAATTTCAGTTGTTAGGCTAAAGCTAATTTAATTTTTTGTGATATTCCAAACAATCTCCACACTCAATACAAAAAATATCCCTATCTAACCCCAAAAAACCCAAAAAAAAACCAAAAAGCTATGTTAATCCACAAAACCTAAGCCCTAGCAAACTAAAAAATGGCAAGGAAACTTAAAGAAAAAGATAACAGTTAGAAGGCATGCACCAAACACACTAAAAAACTGATACAATTGCTACTAAATATAGCTAGAAAATTAAAAAATGAAGAAAATGTGCTCACGGCTTTCTCCATTTCTTTGACAAAGAGAACACCAATTAGGTAATAGAGCAATGTTCAAGTGCTTTTAAATTTGATCGTAAATGTTAAGCTTATCGAGCACCACAAATTATAGAAAGAACTACTACACTCTTTTTGGGAACACCTGGGCTACTCATATTACAACCCCATTTACCAGGTTCAAACTAAACATTTTCCCCCATCCTACCGCTAAAACAATTAAATTAATGCATGCATAACCTTTTGCTGAATTAAAAGGTCAGTTGCCACTAGACAAAATCTAAACTTCATAGAGTTGTTTAATCTTGAATCATGTTTATCTCATATATCATTTTCCAGATTCAGGAATTCCATCATCAAACTTAATTTCTTAGTTTCTTTTTATAGGTTGTTTCAGTTCTCTGTTTTACCACTATCAATGATGTCTGTACGCTCTATTTTTCTAAATTCTAATAGACCTCCAGTAATTTTCTAAAATTTTGACGATATTAGTGGATAAAATAAAATTGGATCAATTACTGAAATAATATTTCATCATACTAATTACTGACATGTCAGCACATTTTAAAAATTACCCAAAAAAGATAAAAACCAATAAATTAACTGAAGAATTACAAAATATTTCAATAAATTATTGACAATATTAAACTTCTATTTGGGTAATTTTTAAAATGTTATGACATTTGAGTAATTGGTATGCCAAATTACGCAATTTGAGATAATTTCGCATCATACTTTCAAAAACATTTCAAGAATCTTACCGGTGTTCCTTTTACTACTGTTGATACATGAGCAGGCACAATCCCTTCTATATCTGGTAGAGGAGCAAGTCGTGAAAGTCCAAAATCAGCTACCTTTGCCATAAATTTAGAATCTAATAATATGTTGCTGGACTTGATATCTCGATGAAATATTGGAGGATCAGCTTCTGTATGTAGGTACAGGATTCCCTTGGCTGCACCCAGGGCAACTTTTAATCTGGTGGAAAAACTTAAAGCTGTCCCAGAATTTGCTGTGATACACATGAATTCATCATAAATTTAATGCTCAAGACAGTGTCATGAAAACACAAGCTTGCAAATTAAAATTTTTATTCTTCAAAAAAAGAGAAAAAGAAAAGAATAAAAACTCTGTAATATTCCAAAACTGTTAACAAATTGAGTAGTTTAAACATAATGTTTGAGAGCTAATGCAATAAGACAAAATCTGAAATGTACCAGAAAGGTGATCCCTTAAAGTGCCATTTGACATAAACTCATAAACCAACATCTGCAGAATAAAAAACATGAAGTCTGTTCAGTACTAAGTTACAAAGTACAGGAAACTGACAATTTAATCTTGTTCATGCACATAAAATTAATTACGGTCTGTACTTACTAAGATCTTAAATGTATAGTTCACAGAGAATTTGATAAACATATTTTATGCATTAAACTTTAATCCTCTTCATAGAACTCGGCAAATGTTTTTGGTTTAATAACATATGACTCCTTAAGATGTTTGAAACAAATTTCTAGTTTAATAGCATCCAATACCTTAAGATGTCAGAATTTAATTTTATAATTTTCTACAGTTTTTAATTTTGAAGTTATAAAGTCAAACTACAAAAATCCTAATTAATTGTCCTTGTAAGGAAATAAATTTACTTAAATGAAGAAAAATAAGGGATTCCCCAATATTACCTGTTCCCCTTCTTCATCGCAGTAACCAACCAAAGATACAAGATTGCGGTGGTGTAACCTTGACAACAATTGTATTTCAGTTAAGAACTCTTTCTCACCCTGTAATGAGCCCTCCTGCGCACGTTTGATAGCCACAGCTGCTGAGCTATCAGCCAGAATTCCTTTGTATACCTTTCCGTAACCTCCTTGACCAACTAAAGCAGAGTCATGAAAATTGTTCGTAGCTAGGGCCATTGTTTCATAACTAAAATCCTTAACACCCTCGATTTTTATGGAGGTCTTCGACACTGGATGTAAATGAAGATAAAATATTAAAAAATTAAAACACTTAGACCAATACATGGTCTGCTCATTGTTCTTTACAGTTTTTTTTTTAATAGAAAGATAAACTTTCATTGATCAAGAGAAAAAAACAATACAATGTAGCTTAAAGTAAAAAACTAATTAAAAGAAAGAATTCCATTTATAATACATGAAATATACAGGAAGACAAAAAGAAGAGTAATAAACAACTTTTGCGCAACAAAAAGTACGAAAAACAATAGAATCCCAAGTGTGCCACCAAATATTTGAAACTTAAAAAATACAACAGCTACAAGAGAGGATGAGAAAACCTCAAAAAAGGACAAAACAAGTAAAGAATAAGATAACAAAAAAAAAACGCCATTTGTAATGCATGGAATGAAAAGGGAGATCTAAATGAAAGAATTTAAAAGCTTTAGTCCAACAAAAAGTATAAAACAAAATCAAATCCTAAGTAGAATCCCATGAAGCCGATTTACCTTAAAAGATGTATGAGTTGCAATCAATCCAGACCAAAATAAGGCAGAGATTGCATAAGAAACAAAAAACTTTAGTCCAAACAAATCTCAAAAGAGAATATCTCGGGGCTTCTTTAGAGAAATTCAACTCTAATCAAAATGCCACAAAGAACTTTGACCAAAGATTTTCACTGAAATCAAGTGCAAGAATAAATATGAAGCAGATTCATAATCCTAATAAGTAATAACAAAGTAAAAAGAAATGCCTGTCTAAAAAATAGCTTAAGCACCAGAGTCCAATCAAATCCCTCCAATAAAAAGGAACCTTTTCCATTGACATTGCTGAGAAATTTCTCAGAGAGAAAGAGATGGGAAATGTAGAAGAAGCGATGAACGATATGCAGTCTTAGATAAAAGAAGTAGAGGAAAGCTAAGAAGAAAGCAACAACGAAATTAATTTAAAATGACTTTAGCAACTTTGGGAAGTGTATGGAGTTGATACAAGATAATCAGAACATGGTAGAAGAAGCATTTATAGTTTTCAAGGACAAAATAGGGGAGAGGAGGATAAAATTTGTAAATTGGTCGAGGATTTCAGAAGTCCAAATAGCTCCTATTACAAAAAAAAGAGAAGTAAACAGAAGGGGTTGACACTTTCAAAGTCCATGAAAAGCAAAAGAAAATCGACAATCTTAGAAGCTCCATCTATTACAAGAGACCATGTGGTAGCAACATGGCTCTCCAAAGGGTTCCCACAGGTGATCCATGAAGATTTTAAGTTGGAAATGTTCGTGGGATCGATGCCAAGTCTAAGAGAAGTCTCATCAGGGATTTTATTTGTAGCTTAAATCCAGACTTGGTAATTTTGGAGGAGACCAAAGTAGATAGTGTAAATGGAAAGACTAATGATAAGATTAAATTGTATAGAGGTTACATTGACTTATATAGAAAAGTAAACCTTGCTAGACTAGCAAACTAACTTAAACAAGGAAACCAAAAGATAAGGAAAATATCCATAATCTAAATAAGGAATATCATAAATATATATTCTAACAAATAGAAACATTGTTAAATCAATCTAGGCAGTAGATGTATTGGCTGGGCAGTTTTAGAGGCGGTCGGTTGCATTCTGATTCTTTGTGCTCATCCAGACTTTAATGTGGTGGAGGTCCATGAAGACTTCTAACTAATATTTCTCCTAGGGTATTTGAAAGTAATACTTTCATTCACATCTCTCCTCACAATAGAAGCATGTTAGATCAAAAAGCTTTAAAATGTGTCTTTCTTGGGTATGTTGCTAAGAGTCAATATTGTGAAGCTCAATTTTTTTTAAAAAAAAAAAACCTCACAAGGCCATTTCATTGATATAATGAAAGAAAGAGAAGAAGAAATAAATACAGAAACAAAGAAGTGGCAAGAGAAACCAAAAGACACAAAAACAAAAGAAAACAAATACCCTATACCCAAGATTGCCACCTAATTACAAGTATGCGGGCCAACAATTTATAATCAAGCCTAAGGGATAATTACAAAGGAGTTTGGTAGTCGACACTCAAAAAGAAGCATTTTTTTTATGGAAAGATAAACCTTCATTAATCAAATAGGTTAAAAACAAATACAAGAGGATGAGAAATCCTCCAAAAAAAAAAAGGAAAAAATGAAGTAAAGACTAAATAAAAGGAATTTCATTTATAGAACACGGAATGTGAAGGAAAATCAAAATCTACACTATTTACAACTTTAGCCCAACTAAAAGCTCTTGAAGCAAAAGAATCCCAAAGGAAAACCCAAGACTTGGATTCTTCCATAAAAAGTCGAGAATTGCATTCCAACCAAATAGTCCACTGTACATTTCCAAAAAATTCTTCTTTTATGTGAAGTTTTTGAACCAAAAAAGTCTATAATCAAGAGATCTCTAGCATCCTTTGGAGGAACCCAACTCAAGTCAAATTGTGAAAGAAGCTTGCTTGTGTAATTACAATGAAGAAAAAGGTGAGAAGTCGATTTACAACTCTTGTAACACAAAAAACAAATATGTGGAGATAAGGAGAAGGTGGACAAACAAGATTGCAAGACATCTACCGTAACAAGTTTACCTATATAAAAAGTCCAAAGAAAAATTGGATTTTGGGTTGAAAACCCGAAAACCAAATTGATTTAAAAGGAAAAGAATCCGAAGGAGAAGAATGGGAAAGAAAAGAAAAGGAAGATTTGCAAGTCAAAGAACCCGAAGGATGAAGAATCCAAGAAATGCGATCATTTGAGATAGAAGGTAAAATATGGGCAATAAGACTAAGAAGAGAAGAAAATTCCAAATACTTACAATTATAGACAAAACATCCATAGCAATGCAGCACATACTGCATGCCAATGACTTCTAATGCTAGGGAAAAGGCACATAAGATATCATATCATATTTATGCACCTAATTTAAAATGAAATAAAATAATGTACTTACAACGACGCCTTCTTGAGACTGCATGTCGGCCAGTCAAACGTGATCTAATTATAAAAAGAGAAATAATTGCAGCTAATGTAGCTCCACCTGCAAGTGATCCTAATATTATTCCAGCCAATGCCCCTTTGCTCATCTTATTAGACGATGGCGTAAAAAATACTGAAAAAAAAGAAAGAGAAAGAGAGAACTTTAAGCCAAGAAATGAGATTCAGGGAAAAGTAATCATTCAGTGATGCACTCAAGAAAATCAGTATTGTTTCTCTGGCTAGACTAGCTTAAGTATTCACGAGTATATAGAATTTTAATGTTGTTTTCTGGTCAAATTTTGACAATCTAGTATCCTAGAAAATTAAAGAAAGGACTTTAGTCTTTGATGGAAAGATAAATTTTCATTAATCAATAAGGGTTAAAACAAAATACAAGAGGATAGTATTTTGTAGCATGACAGATAAGTGCAGTTATCTGCTCAGCGTTTGTTACAATGGTACCCAAATAGCCATATCGACTATAATTAAAGAAGAGCTGAAAGTATAGAACATGTCATAAGGAAAATATTCTATTGTCAATAACCAATTGAAGCAAAGGCTGCTTTAATTAAAAAAGACGGATGCAATCATATATATGAAACTACCAAAAAGAAGAAAATGTCGCTGCTGCATATAAAAAAAATACTAAAGAAAGTTGAAACAACAAAAATTTCCCTAAAATAAAATAATCAAACAAGCATTTATGTAAAAAGGATGAATGAAAATGGCTTTAAAAACACACATAAAAGTTTCCGATTATGCAGTAGAAAGGTTTTTCTTGATACAAATAATCAGAAAGAACAAGTATAGAAAGTTTTTCCAAAGCACTTCAATAGTAATTATGTGAACCAAGAGGAAAAATAACCTTCCATAATAATTTATCAGCAGATCCTAACAATACAACAGAAGAGTAAAATCCTCTTCAACTTATGCAAAACATAACAGAGAAGCTATGAAGACCAACCATTCTTATAAACCTCTGATAATGTGAAGCTCATAAGTTCATATGGTCCAAATAAATCGCTATCTTGAATTTTCCAATTTGTAAACTTGCTAACGATTCGTCGAACCTCACTGTCGTTGAATTCGTGGGAACTGTTACTATCAGCAACATATAGGGGAAAAACCTTCAGGTTCATTCTCAACCGAGGTCCTTTTTGCCACACAGGAGAACCAATATCCAGCTGTTCAAGATGTAACTTAAGACCACCAGTCAGATATTCCTCAAACATACGTCGATATGGACTAAAATATGAAAATCCAGGACTTTTCAACCGATATCCAAAAAGTAGAGGTGCCGCACAGAAACAAGATGAGGGACATTTTGCTGAGTAGCATTCATAAGGAGGTGGGCATGTGGATCTCGAACACACAACAGTGTTATTTTCTGGATTTTCTATAAAATCATCTTTTTCAGATTTACAAAACCGTGCCAGACTGTCATTTGAATTTGAACAAACGGGATTTCCCTGAAGCCTGATATTTGGAAAGACAACGTCAAATGAAAAAAATGTAATGTGAACTTGATGTTTGGTCGATACACTGAAAATATGTTTGAAGCCAGAAAATTTAGTGACAAACATCATATGTACAAAAGTAGCATAGGTTGTTGCACATGGAACACGTGGATTAATTACTAAATTAGTACAGACACATTATGCTAATTTAAAATATAATTCTCTGCTTGGAAGTCTGCATCACAGTCATATTAATATACCGAAGTAGACAAGGAGGAAGCATACCAGACAGTAACATTCTGAGGGAGAACAATGCTTCCCACAATATTTGACAGATTGTTGTTTTGTAGCTCTCTGCAGTATTGAAGAGGCAAAAACAATAATTTAGTAACAGAAATGCATGCTACTATGAACAAGTATTAATAGCAGTTGCAACAAAATGAGTTTAACAGGCTCACACTAAGCTTGGACATTAATACACTATTTTTCAAGCTGCAGCATAACAATTTAATTACTTCAGATCTTACATGATAAGCCTGTCCAAGGAATTAGAAATCCTGCTTTGCCAAATGGTGGAAGGAACAGAGCCGTTCAATAAATTATTTGCAATTGACCTGCCATATGGAACTAACCAAATAGTCATTTATTTTGTTCATTGAATTATATGTTTCATTAATCAGTAAATTCAATATCAAAATGAAAGTTCAAAGAGAAATATATTTCTCTCTTTCATATAATGTCAATGAATACAATTCAAGGAATAATTAACCTCAAATGACCAGCTGACAATACTTATATAAATGGTCATAGGTACAGTTGTCCATTCTATGTTTCTAACAAAAGTAATAATAATAGGTACAGTATAAGCAAAAAAAATTGTTCTTAAAATTTAAAAACAAAAGACTTTGTTTTTTCTAATAGAAATATGAACTTTCATTAATCAGAGATAAAAATGGATAAATATAAAATAGAATGAGAAATCCTAAAAAAAAGGATTTAATAAAGAATTTCATTTATAGAACATGGAATGAATAGGAAAATTAAAATCATGGAGATTTACGACATGTACCCAATTAAAAGTGCGATATAAAATAGCATCCCATGTGTAATTCTAAGAGTTAGTTTCGCCATTGAAGATCCAAGAATTGTGTTCTGTCCAAATACTTCAAAGCAAAGCTTGGGTAGATATTTAGGATACTAGTGTTCTTAATGCTTCAATTTGGAGTCTAAATTGTAAATTTTTTTGTAATTATAATCCATCCACCATTGCCTCTAATAGGAAGGCTCTTTTTTTTTTTTTAACCTTTGGCCTTTTTGGCTCTTTCATACATCAATGAAATAGCTTTGTTTATTAAAAATTAAAAAATAAATAAAATACTTCAAAGCAAATCAGAAACAACGCATTTCCTAAAAATTTCTCTTTGATTGTAGACTCGTGAACCAAAAAAATCACAAAAACAATAAATCCTCTGCTTGCCAAAGTAGTTTAAACCAAAGTCTGGTCGTTAAATCCCAATGCCAAAACATATGAGAAGCAAATTCATAATTCCGATAATAAATAAAAACCAGAAAGCATTCGAGATTGCAAAACATTCCCATAATGAGTTTTCCCAAGTAAAAAGTCCAAAGAAAAAATGGATTTTAGGTTGCAAACTCTGATAGCCTGATAGAATGAAAAGGCTCAAAAGAACCAGAAAGATGAGAATTAGGAAGAAAGAAAAGAATGATTTCCAAGAGAAAGTACCCGAAGAATGGAAGGACCATCAGGAGTGTAGATAGTGAACATTGCCCGACTCGTTTAATATTGGATGAAAGGCCCAATAGTACCATTTAACTCTCAAGAGGATTCTAAACCTTTATTCCTTTAGTCATTGACAACCTACGAGACCCATTTATGGAAAAATATGATTTTATGAAAATCCCCTTATTTCCTCTCTATTTCCATTTAGAGAATAATACAGTTAATAATTATTATTCCTTAAATGAATAAGTCATTCACCCTTTAAATACGGGTTGTATCTCTTCAATTGTTCTATGAAATAAAGAATAATCCTCTCTTCCCTAAAAAAACAATATTAATAATAATATTATTATTATTGTTATGTAAATTTGAATTTGAATTTTAGGAAAATTAATGAATTCAAGGTTTGGATGACAAAGCCTTTATGGTTGGTGGCGAGTCTAAAACACACTTCTAAGGAAAAGACTTGGAAATAAGGCCAAGTAAGACAATGAATTTTTGAAATTTCTAAAAAAGAAAGATTCCAAGATTTAGCATGAAGGTTAAAAAAAGAAAAAATGGAAGCAAAAAGATTTGAGGAAATGTGATATAGAAGAAGAAAAGAGACAGAAAAATCAGAATTAGAAATCGATACGTTCTCCAAAAAACGAATATTTAAGGTCACTATCAAGAAAAATTTTGAAACCCTAAGCAAACGAATGAACACATCTTGAAATGGATTTCCAAGGACTACAAAGACAACCATAATTGACAATCAAAGAATTTTAATCAAAACTAAAAGACTCATACTTGCTATCAACAAAAGAATCCCAAAAAGAGTTTTGTTCATAATAAAACCGCCAAACCATATACCAAGAAATGCAATATATTTTATCTCGAGAAATCTAATGCGCAATCCACCCAAATATTTTGGTTTGCAGACAATTTTCCAATTTGGAAAATAAAATATCTTCCCTTTGCCAATAACATCCTAAAGAAAATTTCGAAAACTTCTATCCAAAGTCAACACAATTTTTTAGGCATTTTTTATGGAAATATAAATCTTTCATTAATTGAAAAAATAAAATATAAGATACAAAAATAGAGGACGAGAAGTCCACTAAAAAAAGAGAAAAAAAGCTATGAAACAGAAAAAAGAGTTCAATTTTAAATACATAGAATGAAAAGGAAAATCTAACAAATTTAAAAACTTAATCCAACAGAAAGTGCAATATAAAACAGTTTCCCATGACGAACGATCTTCAAATATCCTGACATTGGGTTCAAGCCAAACCAACCAAAGAAGAGCGGAAACAACACACTTCCCAAAAAAAAAAAAAATTTCTTTGACACAAAAACATCCCATATAAGAAAATTGGCTATATCTTTTAGGGATACCCAACTCAAGTCAAACTGCCAAACTATGATTTTTTTTTAGTAAAATCACAGTAAAGAAATAAATGAATGGCAGTCTCATAATCCTTTAAACATAAGTGACAGATGTATGGAGATAAAGATCGAAAAGGCTGACATATCTGCAAAATACCGGCTGTACAAACTTTCCCCAAAGAAAGAGTCCAAAGAAAAAACCAAATTTTTGGTTGTAGACCCTTGAACTAAAATAAATTAACCGGAAAGGAAGTAGGCAAAAATAAAAGGAGCGAAAGATTTATCAGAAAAACAAACTGACGGATCAAGGCACCATAAAAGGCAGTCCAGGGAAGAAGGAGACTAGGGAGAGATGAGACAAAAGATACTGAAAATTGGATGATTTCAAAGTCTTTGAGGTTCCCAAAAAAAAACCAAGTCCCAAGATTTTGTGATGGAATTGTAAAGTGATGAAATAGTGCAAAAATGATTAAGAGAGAGCTGATATTCATTAATGGTTGTCCCAAGAGTTTTGTTAAAGCATCTAGAGGTCTTAGGCAAGGAGATCCACTATCTCATTTTCTTTTTAATTTAGTGACTGATGTCCTTGCTCATTTGATCAATAAGGCAGTTTCTTGTGGAGTAATTGAAAGTCTCTTTCTTGGTAGTAGCCTTATCTCAACTTCAATTTGCAGATGATACCATTTTCTTTGTTGCCAATAAGGATTCCTCTGTTTTCAATCTTGTAGAACTTGTCAAACATTTTGGAGTCATGTCGGGAGTTAAAAATAAACTGGCTAATTGTTCTATTCTAGGCATTAATGTCTCAGACTCTAGAATTTCTCTCTTAGCAAATTCCATTGGTTGTGCTCATGGTAGTTGGCCTATTAAATATCTAGGACTTACGTTAGGTGGAAATCCTAACTCTTTATCCTCTTGGCTACAGGTTGTTGACAAGATCACTTCTAGATTGGAAGGTTGGAGTAAGGGTTGTTTTTCAAGAGGTGGTAGATTAACTTTGATCTCTTCCATTCTACAAAATCTGCCAATTTACCATCTTTCGCTTTTTAAAATGCCAAAGAAAATTGTTTTGTCTTCAAAACGGATTTTTAGAAACTTACTTTGGGATGATATTGATAAAGGCAAAAAAATTCACTTAGTTAATTGGATACAAGTTTGTAAACCAAAGCATTTGGGTGGTTTGGGTATTGGAAATCTCGAATTAAAAAATTTTGCACTACTTGGGAAATGGATTTGGAGACTTGCTTTTGAATCAAACTCTTTTTGGGCTTCTTTTATTCAAGGAAAATATGGCTCTTTTAATTTTGATTGGAATTCTTTGATAGTTAAAACGGGTTCACTTCGTAGCTCTTGGAAAGCCATTTCAAGATGTATTCCATCCTTTGCAAATTGTTCAAAAATCCTTCCAGGAAATGGTCTTTTAACTAAATCTTTGGATCACAAACTCAACTCTTTGTGCTTCTTTTCCCCTTGTTTACCGCATTACCTCAAATTATTATTCTACTGTCTCTTCTCTCTTTAATGCTGAAACTAAATCTTGGGATCTCTCTTTCTTTAGACATTTCAAAGATGATGAGCTCTTAGAATTTTCTAATTTGCTTGGCATCATCTGCCATTTTTCCTTAACCTACTCACCGAATAGACTTTCTTTAATACCTCTTTCTTCAAGTTCCTTTTCCCGTAAATCATTCTTGGGTTTCCTTACCAACTATTCTTCTACATCTTTTGACTGTTTTCATTCAATTTGGCTTCCCGGTTTGTAACCCAAAATACAAATCTTTCTTTGGACCTTTTCTTTGGAAAACTAATCACTGCGGATATTTTACAAAAAAAAAAAAAAGTTACCTTATTCTTGCCTTTCTCCCAATGTTTGTTTTCTTTGTTATAAAGACTTTGAATCTTCTTCCCATCTTTAAAAACATTGTGAATTTACTTCAAAGCTTTGGTACAAGTTTCTTTGCCAATTTGACTTAAGTTGGGTCCCTCCAAAGCATGCTTGTGATGTCTTGAAATGAGATTTCTTTATTGGCAACAAAGAAAATGGTATCATAGTGAAGGATATCTTTTTTGGGGCTTTATCCCTCTCTTTGCTCCTCGAGATCTCTGATTCCTCTCACTTCTGGGTCACGGGTATTTATGGGCCTCCCATCTATAGAGAGTGTAATCAGTTTTGGGATGAGTTGTACGCTTTGGGTGGCATTTGAGACGGTCCTTAGATTCTTGGTTGTGACTTCATTGTCCGTAGATGGTCTTCGGAAAAATCTTCGAGTAGAGGGATCACGAAGAGCATGAAACGTTTTAATCAGTTTATCGAAGACTTCTCTCTTGATAATCCTCCTATGGTTAATGGTTCGTTCACCTGGTCCCGCCTTAATGGAGCTTGTGCCCTCTCACGCATTTACAAATTTCTTTTGAATAGGAGGTGGCTCGAGTTATTCACGGAAGCTAAAGTCTTAAGGCTGGAAAGATCAATCTCTGATCACTTCCCCATTCTCTTGAACTCTAGAGGCATCACATGGGGGCCCTCCCCCTTCAGGTTTGAAAATATGTGGCTTTCCCACCCCACTTGAATTCTTTTCCAGTTAGAGGTTGGGCGGGGTATTCTCTCCTTTCGTTACTTAAAAAGGAGTTGCGTAGATGGAATACTAAGGTTTTCAAAACATTGTCACCAAGAAAGCGATGTTGCTCTCTACAATCTCTTTACTTGATAATCTGGAGGAGTTACAGGGGCTGGATGGGTCTCAAGATCCTCTGCCAAGACCCAGCTGTTAGATATTGTAGCTAGTGACAGCATCAGGTGGAGTCAGAAACTAGTGGTTATAGGAGAGGGATGAAAATAGGGGATTCTACCATAAATGCCTTTCAGGAAGGAAATCCAAACTTCATTGCTGAGATCCTTTCTGGTCAGGGTTCAAGTTTGATGACTAATAAGGAGATTGAAGACAAGTTCAATGAGTTTTACAAAGGCCTCTTTTCTAAAGACCAGGGAACAAGATTCCTTCCTCAAAATTTGGATTGGTCCCCCATTAACGATAGTATGATTCAGGGTCTGGAGAGACAGTTCTCAGAGAAGGAATTTTTTTACGCCATCTCCTGCCTTGGCAATTCAAAGGCCTCTGGGCCTGATGGCTTTTCTACTGAATTTTTTAAAAACTCTTGGAACATCCTTGAGTCTGATTTTATAAGGATGTTCCAGGAATTTTTTCAAAATAGGATTGTTAATGCTATCACCAACGAAACTTACATCTCCCTGATCCCTAAAAAGACGGATGCGAAAATGGTGAAAAACTTTAGACCCATTAACCTTGTCACGGGTCCCTACAAGATCTTAGCGAAAGTCTTGGCTGATAGAGTTAAAACTTGCCCTTCCTATAACTATCTCCAACTCCCAGAATGCTTTTATTGGCAACAGGCAAATTGTGAACTCTATTCTCATTGCTAATGTGGTGGTTGAATTCTGGAGGAGTTCTAAGAAGAGGGCCTGGTTTTTAAACTTGACCTAGAGAAGGCGTACGACAGAGTTGATTGGGAGTTTCTTGATGCAGTCATGGAGGTTAAAAGGTTCGGTGTCAGATGGAGGAATTGAATTATGGGCTGCCTTTCTTCAATTAGCTACTCGATTATCATAAATGGTAAATCGAGTGCTAGGCCTGAGACAAGGAGCCCCCTCTCCCCTTTTCTCTTTACCTTAGTTGTTGATGCCTAGAGCAGACTCATCTCTCATGAGAACTTTGGCCTCTTTATGGGTTTCTCTTTGGGTGGCCTCTCTGTGCCTCACCTTCAATTTGCGGACAATACGCTAGTCTTCGTTGATTGGGAAGATTCTAGTTATCTGAATTTGCTCGCTGTCCTCAGAGTGTTTGAAAAAAAGTCTGGTTTAAAGCTCAACCTGGAAAAATCTTTGGTGGCGGGAATTAACCTCCCTGAGGAAATTATCAACAAAGTGGCCGACTCTTTTGCCTGTAAAGCTTCGTTTTTCCCTCTGTCTTATTTGGCCTTTCCCCTTGGGGGTAATCCGAGAAGCCTCTCCTACTGGGACCCGGTTATCGAAAGGGTTCAGAAAAGAATCAGCAATTGGCACAATTGCTTGGTCTCTAAGGGTGGTAGACTGACTTTGGCGCAAGCGGTTCTTAATAGCTTTCCAACCTATTATCTGTCTATTTTTGCCATCCCTGTGATGCAACTATAGCAAATCTGATTGATAAGAAAATTAGAAATTTTTCAGGAAAGGCACCAATAATGGAGTGGGTATAATTTGATGAAATGAGATATTGTTTCTGGATTTGGGGGGTTTGGCTGTGGGGGATATAAAAAAAAGAATGAGGCTCTTTTGACTAAATGGCTTTGGCGCTTCCCTCTGGAAGGCGATTCCCTTTGGACCCAAGTCATCAAAGTGATCCACGGCACCCCCCCAATATTTGGAGCTTCAAAGCCAATCGTTATAGCACCTCCAAAAGTCCTTGGAAGGCCATTGTGAAGCTGGAAGGTTTACTGATCTCCTATTCTTCGTTTTCTATGGTCTCTGGTTCCACAATCTTCTTCTGGATTGATAATTGGTGCCCCCTTCTCAAGCCTATTGGAGAAGCTTTCCCCTCTCTCTTCAGAGTTGCTTATAACCGTGCTCAATCTGTCTCAAACTCTTGGTATCCAGTGTGCAGATCCTGGTCTATTAACTTTAGAAGAAGCCTCAAAGACTGGGAGATTAGTGATTTTGCTAGCCTTCAGGCCATCGGCTGCTCTATTCCCACCTCTGCCCTAGATGTTAGAGTTTGGAATGGCCCGAATGGTAATCAGTTCTCTTGCAAGAGTGTTTTCAAGACTCTTTTAGCCACTGTATCCTCTTTGCCTATGGATATCTCTACGCGATTTGGAAGGACAACTACCCGAAAAAAGTGAAAGTCCTTCTTTGGACAACTTTCACGGTGGTCTTAACACTTATGACAAAATTCAGAAGCGCTTTCTTGACATGGCTTGCAATCCAAATCATTGTATTCTCTATTGTTCGGCGAATGAAGACCCCCTCCACCTTTTTTTCACCTGTCCTTATGCGGCCAAATTATGGTGGCAAGCTTTTTGACACTTTCTCTTTTCAAGGCCCTTCCCCTTCTAATCTCCAAGCTATTCTTCATAGCTTCGTGTGTGGGGAGGCGCAACTCGATAAGGGCCCTGGTTTGGCTTGTTTGGTGGGAAAGAAACAAAAGAACTTTTGAAGAAATCTCTCTTGATAATTCTGATATTTGGGATCTTTTGGTTAGGTTTTCCTCGCTTTGGTCAGCTAGGAGCAAGGATGTCGATGTCGACAAGTCAATTTTACGGAGATGTCGAATGTTGATGTCGATGTCGACGTCGACGGATATTCCGGAAGTGTCGATGTTGAAGTCGATAACTTTTTGTTTTCAATATAATTCACAAACAACTCTATAATTATAAATAAAAAATCACTTAATATAAATATAAATATCAATAACTTAATATTTCTATATAATCTTTTAATTTTATATCAATTTTAATAAATTTTATAAAAGACCCACTCATTTATATAGTTAAATATTATAATTTTACATTTTAGAAGTAAAAAACAACAACTATAAGCTATTTAACACTTAAAGCCCAAATAAAAGCCCAACCCAAACCCATGTCTCATCATTTCCACTTATACAAATAAAAAAAAAACCCTAATTTTAGACTTCAACTCCTCATCAGCCGCCAGCCACTTCTCTCTCTTCTTCTTCTTCTTTTCTCTTTTACTGTATTTCTTTCTACCTAGCGGCTAGCATCTGACTATGACTTTAAATATCAAATAAAAGGAAAAGTAACCCAAATTGTCAACGACATTTTGACGATTCTGACGACATCTCGGCGGTTTGGGCGACATTCCGGTGACAAGTCAGTGACTTCCAAGAAAAACGACTCTTCCCCCCCTATCGGTGTCGTAACCTTGAAATTTCAGACATGTCGCCGACAATGTCGCCGCGGCGACATTTTGAACCTTGGCTAGGAGCAAGGCCTTTTGTAATTCGTCTATTATAGTACCTAACTGGAGGAATTTTTTGTAATCTTTTGGGGTGGCTTCTTTAATGTAAAGTTTCATTCTTCAATGAAATTGTTTCTTATCAAAAAAAAATATGGAATGGAATAGATTTAGATTTGAAAATATTAAAATTTAGAATAAAGTTATGCAATTTTAAAAAAAAAAAACTTGTCCCCACCCCTCCCCGCATCACCCTGCTCCGCCCCTGTTCCATAAGCGGGGCGGGGGAAGGGCTTAAATGGGGCGGGTGAAAATTTTTGCCTTAAACGGGGCAGGGGTATAACGGGGGACCCGCCCCATTTACACCCCTAGATTTGGAAAGGATGAATAAAGGGTAAAATTGGGAATCCCAGAATCTTCCTAAAAATGTATTTTTGTGCCGTTACAAAAGAAATTGTGAATAGGATGAAAAAAGAGGTGCACAACGATAGATGGATTTCCAAGGAGACCAGAGGAAACCTTTTGGAACGAAAAAATAGAGTTCTAATCAAATTAAAAGAACCATATTTTCTCCAATCAAATCAGTTCAAAAAGAGGAAGATTCAAAAAGAAATCTCCAAATCTATTTTCCAAGGCATCATTTCTTAAAATCAAATTTCCAATACCAAGACCCACAAAATCTTTTGGCAAACAAATTTTCTTCCAATTAACAAGGTGTAAGTTTTTTTCTTTCATCAGAACCATCCCATAGAAAATCTAGAAAAAAAATTTCTAAAATTGAAGCATTTTTCTCACATCCATCATTATTATTATACTCAATACCACCTTCATTATACATTTCAGTCTTTGTGTATAAATATAGGGTTGGACATGCTTATAATATACAAAATACAACAGAGGTAATCATTCTTATTTTTAAAAAAAACTTCAATATTTTACTTTTTACCAAATCGAACAATGACACCAATGAATAGAAGATTAAATTAGCTTACAGCTTTTGAAGACGTGGTAGACCCGAAAGATTGGATGGTATACGTCCAGTGAGACGGTTGTTGGATAACAAGCTGCAATTATCATGCAGATAAGAAATATAAAAGAAAGAGACATTCAAAATCATATTTTTATTGTGGGTTATAAATCTACCAGGTTCTTATTCAATCAAGGACTGAGTATAAAATTCACTTGCAAAAGATGAGGGTGTCAGCTTACATGGTTGTGATATTCTCAGAAAGTTTGTCTGGTGGTATGGATCCATTTAACTGATTGGAACTTAGATCTCTGAAATAAAAGGAAACAGCAAAGAATGACACCCGAATTCCATTTTGAAGTCATGTACTTTTTATAAGACAGCGCATTTATACTTTTTTTCACATAAGAAACCTAATTTAAACTTACAGATAACCAAGACTTGATATCCTGCTCAGATTAGGAATTTGTCCTTGCAAGCTACAGTTTCTTAGACTCCTGATGGCAATGAATTACAGAGACAAACAGTACATTAAACCCTAAACAAACAGTACATATACTTGATAAAAATTCGTACAATAACTCCAAACTGTCATTTCAAATATAAGAGCATACAAAGGTTTGGTACCATCATACAGTAGACAATGTAGGAAATTACCTCGGTTAACTTCTAAAGAATTAGCCTTATTTGTGCTTAAATATATAGTTACTGTTACGTGTTACCACACTGTAACTCTTATAATGAGCTGATTAGTTGATCCATTAGTCGGTTGTTAGTTGTTAGTTACTAATCGTAGTTTCAGTTGGGACTCTCTAAATGGCATTTGACATATAATTTAACGGTATAAGATTGTAAAGAACCATAATATGGAATAAGGTCTTTTTGACTGAGAATTATCCTAATAGTAGGGCCCCATTTAATACAATAATCCCTCTCTCAAGCAATTAAATGTACCAGTTCCAATGCTTCTTTGGTCGATTATTCTCACGATAACACTTCTATATTTAAAGTTAAAAAAATTTCGTAGGTCTGCATTTCAGTGACCTGTGTAACACTATCCCTCATCTTTTATAAGAAAATACAACACTTTTATGTTCAATATGCAAAAAGCTTAAGAATTACAAATTAGGAAAGTTTTCCAGTGATTTTTTTATATAGAAGGTGATCAAATAGAAAGAAATCACAAAAGGCTTTTGTTAAATTACCACTAGACCCAAGAGCTTAAATTTTTGGGCTAAGGTAAATTTAACCTTTTTTTTAAATATATTCTCAACACTCCCCACATCCGTGGGTTAAAATATTAGCACGGGGCTCAATCGCATGGACTATTAATTTTTTGAAAAAAATAACTTAAATTTTTCATTGATTGAAAGAAAAGTACAAGCAAAAAAGCTAAGAAGCCTCAAAAGCAAAGGAGATTACAAATAGGCACTCCAGTTGGCGAAAATGGAACAAATGCACCAATGAGAAGAGGTGAATCTATGAATCTAATCGAGTCTCAGGTGTCACTGATGGAATGGAGGGAGTCATTGAAAGTTCAGGAAATTATTTCAATCCAAATCTTCCAAAAAATAGCTGTAATTCCCGCCCAAGATCCAGGGGCCACCACAAACATCCCCCCAAAGTCGAAATCTCATCCCAAAATTGATGTCTTTCTCTATAAGCAGCAGGCCCATAAATCCCGCTAATCCAAAAAGTAGAAGAATCAGAGGTGGAATAAAGAAGTTTTAACAAGATTAATTTTTAACCCCGATAAGACTCCAAAGAATTTTTTTTTGATAAGAAACAATTTCATTGATGAATGAAACTTTACAAAAAAAAAAAGTAGCCCCCCAAAGGATTACAAAAAGTTCCTCCAGTTGGGTGCTATAATAGACGGGTAATAATTACAAAAACGCTTGCTCCTAGTAGACCAAAGCGATGAAAATCTAACCAAAAGATCCCAAAGATCAGAATTATCCAGATAGTTGTCTTCAAAAGTTCTTTTGTTTCTTTCCCACCAAACAAGCCAAACCAGCGCCCTTATGGAGTTGCGCCAAAGGATAGAGGCTTTGTCGTTGAGCTTTACCCCACACAGATAGCTATGGAGAATAGCCTGAAGATTAGAGAGGGAGGACCTTGAAAAGAGAAGGTGTCAAAAAGCTTGCCCCATAATTTGGACGTAAAAGGACAGGCCCACAAGAGGTGGAGGGGGTCTTCATTCGCCGAACAACAGAGAATGCAACGGTTCGGATTGCAAACCATATCAGGAAAGCGTCTCTGAATTTTATCAAAAGTGTTGAGACCACCATGAAAGATTGTCCAAAGAAGGACTTTCACTTTTTTCGGGTAGTTATCCTTCTAGATCGCCGTGGAGATATCCATGGGCAAAGATGAAACAGGCGTTTTGAAAACACTCTTACAAGAGAACTGATTGCCATTCGGGCCAATCCAAACACGAGCATCTGGGCCAGTGGTGGGAAAACAGCAGCAAATGGCCTGCAGAAGGCTGGCAAAATCAGTAATCTCCTGGTCTTTGAAGCTTCTTCTAAAGTTAATAGTCCAGGAATTGCACCGAGGATCCCAGGAGTCAGAGACCGTCTGATCAGTGTTAGAAGCAACTCTGAAGAGAGAGGGGAAAGCTTCTCTAATAGGCTTGAGAAGGGGCGGCCAATTATCATACCAGAAGAGAAGAATTGAACCAAGCTTAGGAGAGTTGAAAGGGAGGAGTCATTATTAGCAACGAAAAAAATGGTAATCCGCAAATTGAAGTTGGGATAATATCAAATTTATCTTACCAACATGGAAATCTTCAATGGATTTAGCAATAATGCTAGAATCAACCATTCTAGCCAAAACATCACTAACTAGATTGAAGAGTGTTAGAAATATAATTAGGGTTTGTTATATTGTATAGTTTTGTAGATAAAGGCCCAAGGCCCAAGGCCCATTACTTTTAAAGCCCGTTAGGTTAGACTCTAATGTGTATATATATGTGTATGTGCTTAGTGAATCAATACGAATTCATTCTCTTCAACTCTTTAGTTTACAGTTTACATGGTATCAGAGCCTAAAGGTTCCTAGTTTTGTTTGAGAGTTGGTAGAGTGAATTCTTGTTCAAGAGGGTTAGGGTTCGAGTTCGGGTCTCAATCAAAAGTGACCATTTGTCGACACCACCCTCATAGAAAGAACCGCCGCCCTCCGAAACACCGAGTCTCCGACATCATGTTTTGTTTCTTCTTCCTCCAAATGGGTAATAAATTCTGGCGCAGCCGACCATATGACAGGTAATCCTAAATTACTTTGTACATTCGAACCACACAATTCTTCATCTCATGTTACTTTAGCAGATGGATCTACTTCCACTATCATTGGATCCGGCCAAGCTAAACCTGTTCCTTCATTACCTTTGTCTTGTGTTCTTACCCTCATAGAATTTTCTTTTAATTTGATATATGTCAGTCAAGTTACTCGCTCGTTAAATTGTTTTGTCTCATTCTTTCCCACTTATTGTTTGTTTCAAGATCTTATGACGAAGAAAATTATTGGTAAAGGACATGAATTTGGCGGCCTCTACGTTCTTGACCCTCAGTTTTCCATTGCCTGTTTGGAATATCGTCTGCTTTTGATACTCATTGTCGATTTGGACATCCTTCTCTTTCAGTTTTTAAGAAGTTATGTCCTCGGTTTCAGCATTCGTCGTCTTTAGATTGTGAGTTGTGTAGTTTGCTAAACACCATCGTGTTAGCTATGGTCCTAGAGTCAATAAACGAGCAAGTGCTCCCTTTGAGTTAGTTCATTCCGATGTTAGGGTCCTTATCCTATTGCGTCTATGACCGGATTTCGGTATTTTTATGATTATTCTCGAATGACATGGCTATATTTAATGAAAAATCGTTCCGAGTTATTTTCTCATTTTCTGCTTTTTGTTCCAAAATTCGAACACAATTTAATATTTCTATCAAAACTCTTCGAAGTGATAATGCAAAAGAATATTTGTCATCCACTTTGCAAAATTTTATGACCACACAGAGTATTCTCCATCAAACATCTTGTGTCGATGCTCCGTCTCAAAACGGGGTCGCCGAACGTAAAAATAGACACTTGCTGGAAACCGCATGAGCTCTACTTTTCCAAATGCACTTCCTGAACACTTTTGGGTAGATGTTTCTACTGCTTGTTTTCTCATTAATCGCATGACTTCCTCGGTTCTTAATGGTCAGATTCCTTATCACTATTTGTTCTCCAATAAACCTCTTTTTCCTATAGAACCTAGGATATTTGGTTGCACTTGCTTTGTTGGAGATGTTCGCCCCCAACTTTCTAAACTTGATCCCAAGACTCTAAAATGTATTTTCCTTAGCTATTATCGGGTTCAAAAGAGATATCGATGTTTCTCTACACTTCTTAACAGATATTTGGTTTCTTCTGATGTTACTTTTCTGGAAAATACACCGTTCTCTTCTTCTGTATCATGCATTTGTCTAGAGAAGTATGATAACTTGTTAATTTACACTACTATGACTGTTGTTCCACCTCAGTCTGAAGTACCACCTATTGTTTCTCCCCCTCTCCCATCCTTCTGCCCATGCCTCCCTTTCCTCAAGTGTTTACCCGTCGTCCTCGTACTGTACCAGATTCATGTCCGGATGTCACTGTTCAAGAAGCTTCGTCGTCAGATCCAGTCACAACATTTGATCTCCCTATTGCCCTCCCTAAGGGGAAATGAGCTTGTACGTATCCTGTTGCTTCTTTTGTGTCTTATAATAATTTGTCTCCTTTGTGTTCTTTTATTGCATCTCTTGATTCCGTGTCTTGTTCATAATGCTCTCTCACATTCTGGATGGCGTAATGCCATGCTCGAGGAAATGCGGGCCTTGGAGGAAAATGGAACATGAACTTTGGTTGATTTACCCATTGGTAAGAAAGCTGTTGGTTGTTAGTGGGGTTTTTCTATCAAGGTTAACCCTGATGGGTCTATTGCTCGTTTGAAAGCTCGTCTGGCTAAAGGGTATGCTCAGGTTTATGGAATTGATAACTCTACACTTTTTCTCCTGTTGCCAAACTCACATCGTACATATCCTGTTACTTCTTTGGTATCTTATAACAATTTGTCTCCCTTTTTGTGTTCTTTTATTGCATCCCTTGATTCTGTATCCTTACCTAAGACTGTTCATGATGCCCTTTCTCATTTTGGATGGCGTAATGCCATGATAGAGGAAATGCGGGCCTTGGAAGAAAATGGAACTTGGACTTTGATCGATTTACCCGCAGGTAAGAAAGCTATTGGTTGTAACTTGTAAGTGGGTCTTTTGCAATCAAGGTTAATCCTGATGGAACTATTGCTCGTTTGAAAGCCCGCCTCGTTGCTAAAGGGTATGCTCAGGTCTAATGGGATTGATTATTCTCACACATTTTCTCCTGTTGCCAAACTTTCGTCAGTGAGATTGTTTATTTCTCTGGCTGCTACATATGGTTGGCCTTTGCACCAGTTAGATATCAAGAACGCTTTTCTTCACGGGGATCATCAAAAAGAGGTGTATATGGAGCAACCACCTGGATTTGTTGCTCAGGGGGAGAATGGAAAGGTTTGTTATCTAAGAAAATCGTTGTATGTCTTGAAACAGAGCCCTCGGGCATGGTTTGGCAAATTTAGCTTGGCAGTTGACAATTTTGGCACGAGGAAAAGTACATCAGATCACTCTATTTTTCATCGACAGTCTGCAGCTGGGATCATTCTATTGGTTGTGTATGTAGATGACATTGTCATCACATGAAGTGATAGTGCAGGTATTTTATCCCTCAAAACTTTCCTCCATATTCAATTCTATACAAAGGACTTAGGAGGCGTTAAAATATTTTTTGGGTGTGGAGTGACGAGAAGCGATAAAGAGATTTTCCTTACTCAAAGGAAATACATGCTGGTTTTACTATTAGAAATTGGTAAATTGGGGGCAAAACCATGTAGCACCCCCAATGAATCCAAATTTGCAGCTCACAACAGATGGTGACTTATTTGAAGAACCTGAGAGATAGTTGGAAAACTTAATTACCTTACTGTAACTTCCAGACATCGCATATTCAGTTAGTATAGTGAGTCAGTATTTGTCCTCACCTACTATTGAACATTGGAAGGTTGTTGAGCAGATTTTGTGTTATTTAAAAGGTGCCCCCGAACGAGGAATTTTATATGGTAATCATGGACACAGTAAGATTGAATGCTACTCAAATGCTGATTGGGCTGGGTCTAAGGAAGATCGGAGATCTACTTCTGGTTATTGTGTTTTTGTTGGTGGTAATTTAATCTCATGGAAGAGTAAAAAGCAACATGTTGTATCACGATCTAATGCTGAATCAGAATATAGAGCTATGGTATAATCAGTTTGTGAAGTGACATGGATTCGTCAACTTCTTATCGAGTTGGGCTTCTTTGTCTTATGACCAATGAAACTACAGTATGACAATCAAGCTGCTCTCCATATTGCTTCAAACCATGTTTTTCAAGGGCGTACTAAACACATTGAGGTTGATTGTCATTTTGTTCGAGAGAAGATACAATTGGGGTTGGATATGTGAAGACCGGAAAACAATTAGGCGACATCTTTACAAAAGCTTTGAACGGACCACGTATTGACTATCTTTATAACAAGTTGGGCATGATTAACATATACGCTCCAGCTTGAGGGGGAGTGTTAGAAATATAATTAAGTTTTGTTATATTGTATAGTTTTGTAGATAAAGGCCCAAGGCCCATTACTTCTAAGCCCGTTAGGTTAGACTCTAATGTGTATATATGTGTATGTGCTTAGTGAATCAATACGAATTACATTCTCTGCAACTCTTTAGTTTACAGTTTACAAAGAGAAAAGGTGGGAGGTGGTCACCTTGCCTTAGGCCTCTTAGAGCTCTAATAAAACCCTTAGGACAACCATTTACAAGAATTGAGAATTTTGAGGATTGTAGACAACCTTTTATCTAATTTCTCCATTTTAGTCCAAAACTCTTTGAAATGAGGATTGTTTAAAAAACACCATTCAACATCATCAAAAGCTTTTTCAAAGTCGAACTTAAAAACAAGGCCTTCTTTCTTAGTCCTCACATAATCATCGATAGTCTCATTAGCAATTAGAACATAATCTAAAATTTGTCCACCACTCTATTAATAATCGAAGAAGAAAAAACATCATTTCTGAGAATATTATTTTGAATGGTATAAGCCTTATCAAAGAATCTGATATTGAAGCTAACATTATTTTTATACTATGAGTGTCTAGGCCAGCTTACGCGCACCTCGACTAATCTCACGGGACAGCCATATGACCCTACAACACTTGGCATCGGTAAACTCGTAGGATAATATCCTAGGTAGGTGGCCAACATGGTTTGAACTCATGACCTCAAGGTTGGAAAATAACCTTTTGACCACTAGGCCAATCCATGTTGGTTGATATTGAAGCTAACACCATCTCCTCTGATAAAATTGCTTCTCTTTCCATTGACCTCAACTAAAATCCTATCTCGTTTTTTTATACCGCGAGTGTCAGGGCCAGCTTATGCACCTCGACTAATCTCACGGGATAACCATACGACCCTACAACACTTAGCGGCGGTAAACTCATAGGATAATATCCTAGGTAGCAGGCCAACATGATTTGAACCCTCAAGATTGGAAAGGAACCTCTTGACTACTAGGTCAACCCATGTTTTTTTTTATAGAAAGTTGACTTTCATTGATCAAAGCAGTAGTAAAGAACAATGAAATTAAAATTTGTTGGATTCATCATTTTTGCCCAACTAAAAGTTCAAAAAGTAAAAAAAATCCCAAACACTCCAAACCAAAGCTGAAACTGCACAATTCCAAAGAGATTAGGTCAATTTTGAAGTCTTTAAGCCAAAATTATCCCAAATTAATAACTCAAGAGCATCCTTTAGAGATAAGAATTCTAAGATCTCATCTTTAAAGTTTCGAAAGGAAAAAAATCTCAAGAATTAGTAAGAAGATTAAAGAGAGAAAAAATGGAAGAAAAATGTTTGAAGTAATACGGTAGAGGAGAGAAAGATGATGAGAGAGGAGTATTTGAAACCCAAGGGTCTTCCATAAGTTTTGTACCAAGGCCAAAGGAAAGAGCACATCTTAAGATGGTTTTCCAAGGATTGCGAAGGGAGCCAAATTTTACGATCATAGAATTCCAACCAAAACTAAAAGGACCATATTTGCCTTTAATAAAAGAAACACAAAAAAGAGTTTGCTTAAGTATAGAACCTCCAAAACCATTTTCCAAGTAAAGCAAAGTTTTTAATTCAAGGTTCCCAATGCCCAATCCACCCAGAAGTTTTGGTTTACAAACATTTTTCCAATTCACAAGATGAAATATTTTTCCCTCATTAATATCATCCCAAAGAAAGTTTCTTAAAAGTTTTTCCAAGATCAAAACAATTTTTTTTTTTTTTGGTATTTTAAAGAGAGAGGTAATAAATGGGCAAGTTTGGGAGAACAAAAAGATATCAAGGTTAACCTACAGCTACCACCTCTAGAATCCTATCTTTGATTCTAGTTCTTTGTGGCTTGAACGACCCTTTTTAGAGGGTGAAATATAGGAAGCTATCAAGAGTCTTAGTTCTGAATTTTGATAAGTTCCCAAGCCCAATGGTTTCACTGTTGAGTTCTTCCAAAAATAATTAAAACACCATCGAACTTAAATCTGATGAAGGTGTCACAAGTTTTTTTAGGATCAAACTCTTAGCTCTTGCCTCTTGGAGAATTTCATGAGCTGAATCCCTAAAAGAGAAAACCTCAACAAGTCAAAGATTTTCGGCCCATTTATCTCCTCAATAGCATTATGTGAATATTTATTTCCTTATTGTAACTATTTTATTTTTCAGTAAAAGTTATTATTCATATTAGGTTTTTAGATTTTGTGAATATTTATTTCTTTATTTGCATTAGGTTATCCTATTTGTAATTGGTCTCCTCTCTCATAAAAGAGACTCTTGTACTTATTTTTAATTATTAGAATACAAGTGTTATATCCAATATCAAACACAACACCACAATCAAATGAATCCATGGATGAGAGAGAAGTGAACGAGAGGTGAGTACACTCTCTCGAGGGGGAGAGAGAGCAAACCCATCAGATATTTCTGTAACTATCGCTCTTTTTCTAAGGTTAAATTCAAAATAAATCATAAAGCCTTAATATGAGTGCTTTCAACAACATTTAAATTACAAACAAAAGTTTAAATCTCCACAGTTACGATAACCTACTAAAAGTTACTCACAATTTCAGCAATTTAGTCATATTGCCATAAGAATTTGGTATTCCGGACCCACTAAAGTTGTTGTTATCAAGTTGACTGCAAACAAAGAAAATCAGATTATTGTGAAGCTCAAAATTATTAGAAAACAAGAATGGCAGAAGATTACTTTTTTTTTATAGGTAACAGAAAACTTTCATAAAGAGTTAAAAAGGGGAATACAAAAGAGGGTGATAAGAAATCAAGCCACACCAGCCGATTACAATGCAAGAGATTACTTGAGCTACATAAATAAAAATAATACTACAATCTAAGGGTTGCTTATTACAATTCTCAGAATAAGTTTTCATCTCGTCAATTTCTAAAACTGTTAAATTTTCTATGTTTCCTAATTTCTGGGGGTGTTTTTTTTTTAAGAAGAATTCACAACAATTATATTAATAGAAAAGAATGTACAGGAGGTTAAAAACACCTCCAAATGAGATTACAAAAAGGAGTTCCAAGGTAATTACAAAGAAGAAAAATTTACACAAAAATTTAAATTTGCATTATTTTTTTTTTTTTTTTTGATAGAAAGATAAACTTTCATTGATCAAGGGAAAAAATACAATACAATGTAGAGGATGAGAAATCCTCAAAACAAAAAATAAAAGTGGAAAATAAAAGACTAATTAAAGGAAAGAATTCCATTTATAATACATGGAATGTACAGGAAGACATAAAGAAGAGGGATTAACAACTTTTGCCCAACAAAAAGTACGAAAAACAATAGAATCCCAAGTATGCCACCAAGGATTTGCAACATTATTAAAAATCCGTGAGTTCCTTTCTAACCAAACACTCCAAAGAAGAGCTGCCACTGCACATCTCCAAAAAGAAAGTCTCAACTTTGAACCTTTGAAAAAGTCCCAAATCAAGATATCACTAGCATTTTTTGGAGGTACCCAACTCAAATCGAATTGACAAAGAAGCTTGTACCAAAGCTTTGATGTAAATTCACAATGCATAAAAAGATGGGAGGCAGATTCACAATCTCTATAGCATAGAAAACAAATATGTGGTGACAAGCAAGATGAAGGCAACCGTTTTTGAAGAATATCCCCAGTGATAAGTTTTCCCAAAGAAAAAGTCCATAGGAAAAATTGAATTTTAGGTTGCAATCCGGTTAGCCAAATTGAGTGGAAATGATCAAAAGAAGGAGAGCAATTGACAAGGGAGTCAAAAAAAGATTTACAAGAAAAAGAAACCGAAGAATGGGGTATCCAAGAAAGTCTATCTGAAGAGGGTGAGGGAGAAAAATGGGAGATGATACCAAGCAAGCTTGAAAATTCGAAAAACTCATCTTCTTTGAAATTTCTATAAAAAGAAAGGTCCCAAGAATTAGTTTGAATATTAAAGAAGCGATTAGAAGTGATGCGATAAAGTAGAGGGAAAGAAGAAGAAAGGGTAGAGTTTGAAACCCAAAGATCTTCCCAAAACCGGGTTAGAAGACCATTACCTGGAATAATTTTAGAACGAAGAGCAAAAGAAGGAGCACATCTCGAAATGGCTTTCCAAGGAATACGGAGAGAGCCATTCTTAACTAAGGAATTCCAATCAAAGTTGCAAGAACCATATTTTCCTTTAATAAAAGAAGCCCAAAAAGAGTTTGATTCAGAAAAATATCTCCAAATCCATTTCCCAAGCAAAGCAATATTTTTAAATTCAAGATTTCCAATACCCAAACCACCCAAATGTTTTGATCTACAAACAGATTTTTTGATCAAAAATAAATTAAATACAAAAATATCTCCAAATCCAAATCCATTTCCCAAAAAAAAATTGGGAATGGGAAATATATTTTTCATTTATTTCAAAAATAAATGAAAAATATCTCCAAATCCATTTCCCAAGCAAAAAAAATTTGCATTATTTTTTGATCAAAAATAAATTAAATACAAAAACGATCACAAAGCTGATGTTGATCACGAGACAAATTGTTGAAAATACGGTTGTTCCTCTCGATCCAAATCACCCAAAAAAGTGCTGCCACAACAAGATTCCAGAAAATGTTTTTTCGATTTCTTCTTGAACCAAAAGGGGAAATGGAAAATAGAGTGCAAATATCCAAAGGCATAACCCAAAAAATATAAAATGGGTCAAAGGCCGGCCCCAAAAAACACCAATAAAATCACAATGTAAGAATAAATGATTCGTCGACTCATGATCCTTTCCACAAAGACAACACCAATAAGGGGACAAAGACCAAAACGGATTCTTTCTCGCCAAAACATCACATGTGTTAATCTTCTCTAAAGTAGAAGACCGAAGGAAAAATTGAACCTTAATAGGAATGCCTTTTTGCCAAATAAAAGTATAAGGAAAAAGTGGTTGAGAAGGGACATGAATCAACTTTGAGAAAAAGGAATTAGTAGTGAAAGGGCACTGTGGGTGTTTTGATTGACTTTTGTTTCTTTATTTCCAGATTTAACTTTCTGGAGTCATTATCTGAAGCTTTGTAGTTAGACGAATTAGTTTTTTCCTTGTTTAAGTGTATCTTGACGATTTTAGTTTTCCAGATTAGTAGTGAAGTATTTTACAGCAAGTTCTCGTTTTTTTCTCGGACTTTTATGAAGCCAGTTTTCTTTTCCTTTAATTACCAAGAGCCCTTTGTATTCTAGCAGCTGACCCTCTGCTTTTTGTTTCAACTCAGTGTTGATGTGAGTATAAATAATAGGACTACAGATCAAGGAAAAAAGAGGAGATCCTTTTCAAGATTGATTTTGAGAAAGCCTATGATCATGTGGATTGGAGTTTTCTTGATCAAGCTATTGTAAGGAAAGGTTTTGGTTTAAAGTGGAGAGATTGGATGTGGGCATGTTCCTTATCAATGGAAAACCAAGAGGGAAAGTATTTGCTACTAATGGGATTGGGCAAGGTGAACCACTCTCGCCTTTCCTCTTTACTTTAGTAGTGGACTCTTTGAACAAGGGTTGAAAAGGGGACTGATTGAGGGATTTCAAATTGGAAAAGACAAGGTGCCATTAACTCACCTTCAGTTCGCAGATGACACTTTGATTTTTTGCTCTGAAAAAAATGATTCATTTCAAAACATCTTGGATATAATTCAAATTTTCGAGTGGAGTTCAGGCCTAAAAATAAATAAAGCAAAATGTTCACTAACGGGTGTGAATGTGGAAGAAAGCAAACTAACATCTCTGGCAAGCAGGGTGGGTTGTAAAATTGAGAAGCTGCCTTTTAACTACGTTGGTATGCCGCTGGGGGATAATCCGAAAAAGAAATGCTTCTGGGAACCCGTGATTGAAAAAGTATCAAAAAGATTAGCATCTTGGAAAAAAAGGGTATTTCTCCAAGGGAGCAAGGCTCACACTTATCCAATCGTTATTGTCGAGCATCCCAACTTGCTTCTTGTCTATTTTCAAGATGTCGGCAAGCATTAGAGAGGATTTGGAGAGGATTATGAGAAACTTCCTATGGGAAGGGTCTGGTGAGGGAAAGGGTGCACACCTTGTCAATTGGGAGATGGTTTCACGCCCATTGCATGAGGGGGGTTAGGTATCGGAAATCTGGACAGAAGAAATATGACTTTACTTGTAAAATGGCTTTGGAGATTTCCAAACGAACCTAATAGTTTAGGGCATAAGGTGATTGGGAGTAAACATGGGATCCATTCAAATGGTTGGGACAAAAATGTAGTGACTAGAGGCACTTCTAGGAATCCATGGAAGGAGATATCCAAAGGTTACCCCCTGTTCTTTAACTGTGTGAAATGGAAAGTTGGGGACGGAAACCGGATTCATTTCTGGGAGGATGCTTGGTTGGGAGATAGCACCCTGCAAGACCTATATCCTTTGTTATATTCCTTAACCCTAGCAAAAAATTCTCTAATTTCAAACTTTTTCTTAAGAGGGGGGGGGGGGGGCAAGTGTAAATATTCATTTCCATTTTCGTAGATCGATCCGGGAAAGGGAAATGAATGACTTAACTTCCATCATTGCAAACTTTGAGGGTGTTTTGGTGAATGAGGGTGCATGTGATAGTAGAGTGTGGTCCCTAAATTCTTCAAACGTGTTCTCTTGTAAATCCTTTTTTGAATTTAGTAATCCCACACACATGTTCCTCACCGCTCTTCTTTTCTAATCTGGAAGGTTAAGATCCCAAAGAAAGTCAAATTTTTAATTTGGTCTGTGGCCTTGGGAAGATCAATACATTTGAGTTTCTTCAGCGATCTTCTCCCTTCACCTTAAATCCCAATTGGTACTGTTTATGAAATCGCGATTCAGAAGATCTAAATCACATCATGTGGAAGTGCAAGTTTTCGAGGCTCATTTGGCAAAGATTTTTCCAAACTTTTGGAATATCGTGGGTGAATAATGTGTCTATTTGCTTAACTTTAGAAGAAATGTTTGTATTCCCCCCCCCCCTTTTTAATGATAAAGGGAATAGCTTATGGAGGGCAGGTTGTAGTGCAATTGTATGGAGTATTTGGTTAGATAGAACAAGAAGAATCTTTAGGGACGAAAGTAGGTCTTGGGATTATGTTTGGAAGTTGGCAATGGTAAACGCCTCCTTTTGGGTGTCAACTTCCAAAGAATTTTGTAATTATTCGATAAGACAAATTACAAATAGATGGCCCGCATACTTGTAATTAGGTGGCGGGTGCGAGAGGTGGGTTGGGGTATACGGTATACCTTAGTTCGTGGCTTTTTGGTTAGTCCGTGCCACTTTTACGTTTTTCTTTAACTATGTATTTATGTTTTTCTTTCATTTTATCAATGAAATGGCCTTTTGAGGTGTTATCTTCAAAAAAAATGTGAGTATAAATAAAGGTTAAATTCCTAATAACAAAGAATCCCCTACTATAGAAATAGAAACTCGGTTAAGGGCATACAATTTAAATAGTTTTTTTAATTGGAAACGAAACTTTTCATTGATAATTGAAAAGTACAAAAGAGGTGGAGAAACAACCCAGCTAAGAAAATTAAAAAAAGGCGCTCCAGTTGGCAAAAATAGAAGAAGAGCTATAATCACAAAATAAATTTGAATGAGAACACCAAATTGAGCTAATGATTTTAATGTCATTCCAAGTGTCCAAAGCAGCAAAAGAGCTATCGTTGAGGATGATTGAATTTCTAGCGAGCCAAATTTTCAAAACAAAACAAAAAAACCAAGGATACCATTGCACCATAAGATTCTTGCTTCATTTTTCTTCCAATAAGTACCTTTCAGCAGCTGAAAAGGCCATCAGAGGACTCCTTGGGAAAGCACCAACTGATGTTGAAAGTGCCAAGGAGCTGGGAAAGGATTTTCTAGCTGAAAGTGCAGTGGAGAAAGAGATGGTCTATTTTCGCCACTGTTTTTACAAAGGGGGCAGATGTTTGGCTAAAGAATGTCGCCAGGGTGTCTTCTTTGAATATTTTCAGCAGTATTTAGGCTTTTGCGGAGAAGAGACCAGCTGAATAATTTAATTTTCTGGGGGGCTTTAGAGTTCCAGATTTGTTTGAAGCCTGGAGAGTAAGTATTCTGCCTGTTGGCTTGGCTTGTTAGTGGGAGAAGGTGGTTTTGAAAGTGAAGTCTCCATTTTTATCGAAGCACTAGCTGAACTTATCAGGGGTTTTGCTAAGCTTGGCAGAGGCCAGAGTGCACCATTCATGGAATTGCCTTTCACTAAAATTTCTCCTGAAAAGCAGGTTCCACACCCTTGAGATTGGTCCCAGCAGCTTTGACAAGAGAGAACTAACTGTTTGATATGGAGAAGAGATGCGGGAAGGTGTTTTTGAGAGACCCCATACCTGAACAATTGTGATGCATGCAAAAACAAGATTCTGGCTCCGTTCCCAAGGTGGTACCTTTTGTGGGGATTAAGGAGCTTTTTGCATTTATTGACAAAGCTCCAAGGACTTTTATTGCTGGTCAAGCTATAGGAATTTGTAAACCAATTTCCTTGAGAGAGCCCATGAAAAATCCCTCAGCTTTTTCTCAACGATGGTTGTTGGGAAGAGAGCTAACTTGAAAACCGATGTTCGAGGCTTTGCTAATCACCTCTTTAAGGTCAACATGTGAGAGGTTTTGTTAAGGTTCATTTTTAGCCCTATGTGGTCAGAGAAAGAATGTATGTGCTTGATGATATTTAACAGGGAATCAGCATCATTTCGGTAAAAAATATAATGTCATCCGCAAAAAGAAGATGATTGATCTCCACATCCTTGCCACAACAAATGACTTTGATGTTCCCATTGGAAATTTCCTTGTTTGGGAGAATGCTAAGGAGGTCCGTGACCATGATGAAGAGAAAAGGGGGCAAGGGGTCGCCCTGACGCAACCCTCTACGAGCATAAATTCTGCATCTTGACTTTCCATTGATGAAAACAGAGAAGTTGGTGTTGGAAATGCAACTATTGATCCAGCTGATCCATTTCAAGCCAAAGCCTTTTCTTTCAAGGATGAAAGAAATGGTTTGCCAATTCGTAAGGTCAAAAGCTATCTCAAGGTCAATCTTTAAGATCCAGGCTTTAGTTTTTCTCTTACAGCACTCATTAATCAGCTCGTTGGCAATAAGAATTGGATCTAGAATTTGCCTATACTTGACAACAGCAAACTGGTTGGGGGAGATGGTTGGAGGGAAGAACTTCTTTGAGACGATTAGAGAGGAATTTGGCTATAATCTTATACACCCCGTGCACCAGACTAATCGGTCTGGCTGTAAAGATGTTTGAGAAATGGTCTTGTTTATCAATTAACAATAGAAAATCCAGTGTGCTGGGTATCAATTTGGAAGATGAAGAGATTTAGCAGATGGATAATCTGTTCACCATGATAAGAGCAACTTTCCCATGTCCAATCTTGGCCTCCCCTCAGGAGGCAACCCTTCTTCCAAGGTGTTTTGGGACCCAATGGTGGATGAAATTCATAAGAGGATTCCTAAATGGGAGAAAGTAATGATTTCTAGAGGATTTTCATTCATTCTGTCCTTTCACAGTTTGACTACTAATTGCAAATCCTTTTTTGAGTATAGTCAACCACCTTCTATGAGTTTATCTTCAGCGATCTTCTTCCTACGCCCTTAATCCTTATTGGTGTAGTTTATGTAATCATGATTCAGAAGATCTTAATTACATCATGTGGAAGTGCAAATTTGAGGCTTATTTGGCAAACGTTTTTCAAACTTTCGCGATAACATGGGTGGATAATGAAACTTTTCGTCAAACAACCATTCGTTCCGATATAAATAGTCATTATTTGTTCTTCGACCGAAGGAGTTGCTCTTATTCCCCCCTTTCAAAGATAAGGGGAAAAGCCTTGGGTAGCGGGATTTTGTGCAATAGCATGGGGCATTTGGTTGGAAAGAAATAGGAGAATTTTTAGGGAGGAAAAGCGATCTTAGTTATGTTTGGGAGTGGGCACATGTAAATGCATCCTTTTGGGTGTCAACTTCCAATTTTTTTTTAATTACCCTTTAGGCTTAATTATAAATAGTTACCCCGTATCCTTGTAATTAAGTGGTGGTGCTTGTCTGATGGGGAATGGGTAAACAGTTTACCTTGTTTTTTGGCTTTTGGTTTGTTTTGCCACTTTATTGTTTTGTTTATCTTTTTTTCTTTCATTATTTCAATGAAATGGCCTTTCAAGGTGTTCTTTTCAAAAAAAAAAATTACCATTCCAAAAACCGAGTACAGTACACATTGGATTCAAAATTCACCAATGACATGTATATGCTAACAATAGCTAGTGCACATTGGAATTACATTACCTTGAAATTTAAATTGTAGTAATTGAATTAAAGTTAAAAGACATTAGCAATAGGAAAAAATTAATAACATATATAAGGAATTTGAGGCAGTAGGATCATTGAGTTGAGTGTATTGTAGTAATTGAATTAAAGTTAAAAGACATTAGCAATAGGAAAAAATTAATAACATATATAAGGAATTTGAGGCAGCAGGATCATTGAGTGCTTACAGTATTTCTAATCTTGGCAATTTAAACAACTCTGGTGGAAGATTCCCCGATAGGTTGTTATTGTCAAGAAGGCTGCAAAGTGTAGAAATTTATCTTTTTAGCCATTATGGGCAAACTGAAAGATGATTTACCAAAAAAAGAGTAAAAATGCAAGGGCATAAGAAGCCAATAATCTTGCAGGGAACATAACCCGGGGGCAACTTACAAGTGGACAAGATTTGGCAATCCGGATAGCTCAGATGGGATTTCCCGCTAATAGAGTTGTTATTCATGTGGCTGTATCAAAAGGGGGAAAGGAAAGGAGGACAAAAAAACATAATAAAGTAAAGAAAATTGAAATTATATTTTATTATGTTGATGAATCTAAAACATGCTTACAAATGCTTTGTGGCTTTTAAGTTTGCAAATGTTTTTGGGATAGGTCCAGATATATGGTTCTGATCAATCTGTATTCTGTCTAAATGTATAAGATTTCCAAGATCTTCAGGCAATGGACCTGACAATTGGTTCCCGTTCAGAAGCCTGTAAAACATCATGTAGAAAGTAAAATAGGGTAAGAAGTAAGAAGTGTATATGCAATTATATATATAACAAAATCTCAACATATTGTCCATAGTTAGTAAAAATGTCAATGTTGATGTCAACGGATATTTCGGGAAGTGATGAGATTGGTGTCGATGAAGAATTTTTTTTATTTTTTAATATAATTTATAAACAACTATTAGTAATAAAATAAAACATAATAACTCAATATATGTATAGATTTTTTTTAATTTTATATCAAAATTATATTTTATTACAAAAACACCAGCTGGCGAGGGCTTAAAAATTCCGGCGACATCTAGACGATTTCGTCATTGACTCGAAGGAAAACGATACTCCCCCCCCCCCCCCAATCGGTATTAGAAGTCTGATTTTTCCAGTGGCAACATTTTTGTCCTTGGATACAAATTGAGTGATTTACTAATAGGCCTGGGATTAAACACCTTTGGTTCCTGAGCTTACAAGTAGAATTCACTTCTTTCTTAGGGAAAGCCACATATTCTCAAACCTGAAAGGGGAGGGCCCCCACGTGATGCCTCCGGAATTTAGGAAGATGGGGAAGTGATCAGAGATAGGTCTCTCCAATCTTGAGACTTTAGCTTCTGAGAAAAGGTCAATCCACCTCCTATTCATCAGAAATCTATCAATGCGAGAGAGGGCGCCAACTCCATTAAGGTGGGACCAGGTAAAAATACCATTGATCATAGGCGGATCATCAAGGGAGAAATCTTCAATAAACTGGTTGAACCGTTTCATACTCTTCGTAATCCCTCTACCTGAAGATTCTTCGGAAGACCATCTACAGACATTGAAATTTCCACCCAGGGCCAAGGGCCGTCACGATGCCACCCAAAGCGTACAACTCGTCCCAGACCTGATTTCGTTCTCTATAGATGGGTGGGCCATAAACACCCGTAATCCAAAAGTGAGAGGAATCAGAGATCTCAAGGAGCAATGAGAGGGAGAAAGCTCCAGAGAAGATATCCTTGACAACAAAGGCAGGTTCAGACCACATAATGAGAATACCTCCTGAAGCACCAACGGCAAGGAGAGAAGACCAGGCAAGGTCTCTGGAGCTCCAGACAAACTTGACTAAGCTTCTATCAATGAATTGGAGCTTAGTTTCCTGAAGAATGACAATTGCGGGGTTATATTTGCAAATAACATCTTTAATCACACTCTTTTTCTTGGGATTACCCAAACCTCTGACATTCCAGCTAACAATTAACATCAAGAACCTGCTTGCCCGTCTTCTTCTTCACATAGCCGGATTCATAATTTACGCTGGAAACCAAGTTGCGAATTTCTCTCTTCCCCTTAGTCTTCTTAGAGGTCTCCCCATTCTTCTTAGGCCGTCTTCCAACCTTCGGAATAATCTTCATGGCTGTAGAATCCAACCAGTCCCCTAATTTCATTTTATTTTCCCCTCTACTGTTACAAATTTCACCAAAGGAGGTGATATACAAATCTTCTTCGTCAGAGTTACCATACTGGTCTTCCACTATTCTTGACGAGTTAAGAGGGAGAGTTGTTTTCTAAGAAATCACCATCAAGGCTGATGATGTCCAAGATCCCTTTTTCTTTCCCACCCCTCTCAACTTTACAAGAAGTCGCAGGATCCCTTTTACCAGGAGAATCGTGAGATCTAGCGCTTGGAGGGCTTGAAACACTTATCTGATTCTTGATTAACGGGCGAAGCACCACAATTCCGAGGAGATAGGTTAGAGAGGGCGAGGGGTTGGCTAATGAAGGAGGGGCTAGGGATTTTTCCATCGGAGCCCCGTTTGAGGATGGTGATTTTGGAAGGATCCAACTCCACACGTGGGATAGGCATGCAAGTGGTGGTCTCATTAATAGACACGTGGGGTGGCGTCTTATTGCGGTGTGAGTCTGAGCGTGAAGGCCCAACTTTAGAAGGCAAACAAACTTCTTTAAAGGACTTAGAGAAAGAACCAAGCCCATCTTTTGACAGTCCAATAGCTTTAACGGGCCCATTTTGATAGATTGAATCAGGAACCCTAGAATCATCCTGACCCTTATCTTCTTAACAGTCTTCCTTCTGCCTCTTCAAATAGTCACCATCACCTGTCGCCGCCTCCATCGTACTAAAAAGCAGAGTTTGAGACGAAGACTTTTCTGCGGTGGGAACAGTAAGCCTCGAGATAAACGACCGACTGGGTTTTGCCTCTACAGTTCACCTGAGCTTTTTTCAGCGGCGGAGACATTGGGATCTTTTTCGCCGGAATCCAATCGTCCTTTGTTAAGGGGACCTGCGATAAATCAGAAAGGAACTCCTCTTCCATTTCCTTAGTGGGAATCCCATGAGTCTTATCCATCTGTTTGAGAAGGAGGGCTGTGGAGAAGTGGGTGGTGATCTGAGTCGAAAAACACAGACCGTCAGAGTCCATCACTTTAACCTCGGTCGGAATAAAGCCCGTAAAGCTCCCTTTCACTTTAATCAGAGCCTCCAAAGTTTCTCTGAACATAGTTGTCTTAGAAGAGACTTCAAGAAACCCTCCACAAGCTTCTCCAATGAGTTGCATCGTCTCCAGATTCCAAAGGTGTAGAGGTAAGTTTCTGATCTTAAGCCAACCACCATAAGAGGGGATCAACTCCATACGCGCATGTAGGACCGGATTCCAGAATTCAAATTTGACCTGAAGATCCTTGAACGAGTTCCACCCTGAGAGAGCACAAAGTTGAGAGGCTAACTCCTCCGTCGGACAAAAGAGGAGGGCTTTATCGGGGTGAAAAGGGGAGATTGCGCAGAAGGGGTTAAAATCTTCTTGCAGCATATTGATGATTGTCAACCAGTCATGGTGGAAGAATCTTCGTGATACAACGATAGTTTTTTCCCATTCAACCTTCTCAAAGATGTTGCTACCTCCTTGTTTTAAGCTTTCGGGTCCATCAGCAACAGTAGGAGCATTTAAGATACCACAAGTTTCACCAACTTCTTTTCCCTTCTTTAAAGCCATAGGGTCCTCAACAAAACCTATGACAGTGTCATTGACAATCAAATGATTATCACTCTGCTTAGAGGTTTGCACGGGTAGCAACTTTTCCCGTTTGCCAGGATAATCTTCAATAAGATTTCTAAATAGCTTCCACCCTTGCTACCTGGCGCCTTTCGGGACCAAAATACTACACTTATTACCATTGTTGTCCAGCTTGAACACCTCTGCTAAAAGGCCTCGTTTGTTAGACTTCTTTTCCACCCAGAGACAGTAATCATCACATCTTGTCTGTTTGAAAATTTTGATGTTTCCATTGGATGAGATTAGCTGTTGAAAACATTCCCACATCCAAACGAGGGAGACAAACTGGATAGAGAACGAGAAGACTCCTCTACTACTCGATTCCTTGATTCTCACACGAGACCCTCTGAATTTTTATCAAACTCCAGGTGATAGACTTTACTTTCAATATGAATGGAACGTTTGGTGTAGTCCCAACCCATAAGAGACGGGTTTGGTAGGGAAAGGTTTCATGAAGACAAGTTGAAGGAGAGGGGAGCCACCGTAGAAGGTGGTGGGAAAGGGGAAGGGTTTCCACCGGTGTAGAAGACACCCGGTGGGGGGAAGTGCCTCGGGAAACGTGTTAGAGAAAAAAGGAAAAAGAAAAGGTCTTTAATATCATATATTTTATAGGAAAGAATTGTTGAGGGAAGTGGTAAACCGAACCCTGTTTAAAGGCTGAAAGACGAAGGCAGCTTAGAGATTGGCAACCTAGACAGCAAAAATATCGATCTCTTGACAAAATGGTTATGGCCCTCAGGGATGTGCTCAATCTGGTTTGGTTTGTAGACAAAATGGGAAACCGAACCAAAGTCTCGCACAAATTCAACAAACCGTTTGGTTCTCCTCTCATTACATCTCAATTCAATTTGATTTTCTCCACTTTCGATTTTCTTTGGTTCGGTTTTCCTCTACCAATGAGCAAATCAATACATCTAAGACAAGGATTTGAATGAATGGGATGGCCTACAGCAAGATCGAGCTTTGATGACCACAGATCTGAGAAAAAATGGCGAGTTGAAGCTTTTTGAATGACGATATATTTGACGAGTTGAAGCTTGATCGTTGCAAATCTAAGACTAATCGATGAGTTCCATGCTTGAATAACAATAGATTTGAGACTGATCTAAGACTGGTTGGTGCAAATGTAGTTAGTTGGCATGGTTTAGACCCTAATGGCTGAGATACAAGAATTGTAAATTAGGGCACCGAGAAGGCTATCTCAAACTGTTATCCTCTGTTCCTAACATGAGTACAATTGAAAGTGGGAGAAGAAAATTGCATTAGAATTTGGGAGGATAAGTGGTTAGACCATATCCCTTCTTAGGGAAAAAATTCTCATCTTTTTATTCTCTCTCCTGTTCAAAAAATGTCTCTTTGACGAAGTTTCTGGGAAGACTACAATGGGTCACTCAATTGACTTGCAATCATTTTTTAATACTTTTTACCTTTGAGGAGGTTATTCTAGATAGGTCGGTTTTGTCTTTGGTATCGTCCAAGACTTTTTCATGTAAATGCTTATCATCTTCCCCCTTAGTCCTTACACACCTTGTATAATTCTCTTTTCTTTTCTAAGCTTTGGAAACTGAAGATCCCGAAAAAAGTTAAGTTCTTTGCTTGGACTCTGACATATGAGAGATTTAACACCCTTGACTTTCTTCGGCGATCTCCAACCTTTGTCTTAGGCCCACAATGGTGTTAGTATGTCAAACGGACTTGGGGAATTGTAATCACATTTATATCACTAATCAATTTCTCGCCTTTCACCTTAGAGAAAAAGGTGGCTTGTTGAGAGCAACCTATTCATAGGCCCAAGATTAAGCTCACATATGCTTGAAGGGGCAAGAAGGATGGGGAGTATACGGATATTGTTGGAAATCAGGAAAATGTTTGTTTGTGATTTTGAGCATCAAAAAGATAGTTTGTAAATGTTGGGTCCAGTTGGTTACATTCGTTAAGAGATTAGAAGCAAAGCTCGATATAGGAGAGATTTTGTGCAGGTCTTTTGTGGTAGAATTCCGTGTTATTCAAGTGAGGGAAAGATCATAAGATCCCCAATTCTTCTCTAGCTTGTTGTATTTCCTTGTTTTAATCAATGAAAATATGACATGCTAATCATTTACAAAAAGCCATAATGAGTGAGTAAATAATAAATATAAATAAAGCAAGCAGGCTAGCATTGTGAAAGAAAAAGGTTTAAATAAGTAGCTAAACTTACAGTAGTTCCAAGGACGTAAGATTGCCTATCTCTCGCGGTATACTCCCAGTGATCTGATTCCACATAAAGTCCCTTTTGAAAAGAAATGTACGGGTCCGGTGTTAGTTGAAAGAAAATCGGATAGTGTTTGATAAATATATATATATAATATAAAGACTTACAAAACTTTGAGGTAAGATAAACGGCCAAGGGCAGGTGACAGATTTCCGGACAAATTCATATTCAAGAGTTGGCTGAAAAGGATGGGAAAGATGAGAGTGGAATAGAGTAAAAAATGGAAAAGGGAAAGAATGGAAAGGAAATCATTCATACAGCTCAAGAACATGTAGAAAGTTATCGTCTAAAGAAGTGTTGTAGCAGAGAACACCAGTCCAGTTAGAAGTACAAGGGTCTCCGGTGTTCCAGTTGGTCAAATTCCGATGAGGATCGATCAAACTCTTTTTTATCTCAACCAAAGCGTTCACTATAATTATAATAATAGTATTCAGTAGTAGAATAGAATAATAGCACATGATATGATATGATATGATATGGAGAAGAATAAGAATAAGAATAAGAATGAATGAATGAATATACCTTCAAAAGGATCGGTTACAGCTCCATCAACTAGTAGTAAGGAAGAGAAGCATATGAATACTACATATGCCGCTGATCGATACATCGATTCAGTTCAATTCAATGCTCTAATTCAATTCAATTCAATTGTAGGAAGTTAATAGCTAAAAATATAAAAAAAGGAAAGGTAGCTCGCCTTGGCTTTTTCTTTTCTTTTCTTTTTTTAAAGTTTGTAGTTGATCTTGATGAGGACGACGAAATTGAGAAACGGAACCCATCCTTTTCATCAACTCGGTTAAAAGTCAGACAAGAGAGAGGGGAAAGTAATTTAAATAATTTCAGCCTATTCCAATTCCAATTCCTACACGGGGCCAGGGGTTGTTTGTTTTGGGATAACTGGAGGAAAAGAACGCGGAAGAAGCAAACGCTTGTTTCTTTTGACAAAATACGGCAAACCCAAACGCACATGTAATTGACTCGGTAAACCTTTTAATTGGAAAGTCAAAGAGAAACGGATGCGTGATCCAGATCAAATCAATGTTACTCTCATAATAATATAATAAATACATTAGGTGAAGAAGATAGAGATATTAATTCATTAGTAGTAGTTGTTGTTGTGGTTCAATTTTCAAATTAAATCAAATCTACCCAGTCAACTGATTGCGTGACCATTTGCCAGAACTAAACTGGGTCTGTGCCCGACCGTGGTGTGCTACACAATGGATGTGGATACATATATATTAATATCATGGTTGCGTGTGTATTGCTGTAACAAATCCTCTTTTTTTTTTCAAGAGAATTTGCCTATAATGACACTTTTATTAGTGTTAATGTCTTAAATATCTTAAGTTTTAAAAATCCCTCAAATGACATTTTTTCTAATATAACAAAATTAATTATTTCGTTAAATTTACAAAAGTGTCACTCATTTATTAATTCACTAAATTTATAAAAATGTCACTCATTTATTAATTCACTAAATTTGTTCTCTTATTCACTAGTAGCGAATTAAAATCTGAACTTTATTAATTCATTAAATTTTCCCTCCCAGGCAATAGGTTAGTTTACAAGATTTGTCCCTTTTTTTCCTTTAAAAATAACTCATCAATTCCATCAAAGATTACTTCTCTTCATTTCCTCTTTAGCTTGTAATATGTTGTTAATGCTATTATTCAATATCTTATCTTTTTAGTTATGATTTTAATTCAATAAATTATTGAATTAAATGAATTAATTCAATAATTTAGTGAATTAAATTATAATGTATATTTGGGATACCTAATATTGATTTTAATTCAATAATTTAGTGAATTAAATGGAATAATTTAGTCAATTAAATTATAATGTATATTTGAGATGCCTAATATTGATTTAATTCAATAATTTAGTGAATTAAAAGGAATAAGTTAGTGAATTAAATTATAATATAAATTTGGGATACCTAATATTGATTTTAATTGAATAATTTAGTGAATTAAAGAGAATATTTTAGTGAATTAAAGGGAATAATTTAGTGAATTAAATTTAAATGTACATTTGGGATACCTAATACTGATTTTAATTGAATAATTTAGTGAATTAAAGAGAATATCTTAGTGAATTAAAGGGAATAATTTAGTGAATTAAATTTAAATGTACATTTGGGATACCTAATATTGATTTTAATTCATTAATTTAGTGAATTAAAGGGAATAATTTAGTGAATTAAATTATAATGTATATTTGGATACATGATATATATTGATTTTAATTCAATAATTTAGTGAATTAAATAGAATGATTTGGTGAATTAAAGGGAATAATTTAGTGAATTAAATTATAATGTACATTTGGGATACCTAATATTGATTTTAATTCAATAATTTAGTGAATAAAAGGGAATAATTTAGTGAATTAAATTATAATGTATAGTTTAGTGAATTAAAGGGAGCCGATTACATACCGGTTCGGTTCGTAACTTTTCCCGTTCCGATTCTGGTTCATTTTTTTTATGAATTTTCTTACCGGTCGGTTTCGGTAAAGTTTGTAAACTCTGTCATTTTAGTTTTTAAAATAGTTTTTCATCCTAAATCCCTTTTTGTGTCAATTTAGTTTTTCGTTATACAATTCAATAACTTATACCATATTGTTCACTAAATTATTGAACTAAACTTATTTGTTTTATTCTGCAATATAGATTATTGAACTTTTTATTTTGCACTGTTATGTGAATTGGAGAAGAAAACAAGGAAGAAAAAAATGTGAAGATAGGCCAAATGAGGACACAAGAAGATGTCATTTTTTAATTATTTTTTGTGTTTGTTATATATTTTAATGAATTGTTGATGTATATAGGTTTAAATGGATCTTGCTGTTGAGATTTATAATTCAATTATTTAATGCGTTGAGTTCAATAAATTATTGAATTGAAATCTTGATACTATCTTACCACTTTATGAAAATATTATTTTGTATTTCAAGTTTATAATCACTAATATTGGTTATTGATGTTGCATACTAGTGTAAATGAATGTGATTTTTATTTGCGGAAAACTTTGAGATTTTATGTGTTTTTTATAGGCAAAATCAAAACCGTTATTTAATAATTTATTAACTTCAATTACTTATTGAATTAAAATCAATATGAAGATCTCAATTATATGTTGTAATTTAGTTTAAGAAATTATTGATGAAGGGAGAAATTTTATTGAATTAATAAAACTCAAATTTTAATTCACTAAATTATTGACTAAGAGAGAAAATTTAGTGAATTAATAAAGTTAATATTTTAATTCACTAAATAGTGAATAAGAGAACAAATATAGTGAATTAATAAATGAGTGACATTTTTGTAAATTTAATGAAAACAATTAATTTTGTTATATTAGAAAAATGTCATTTGGGGAATTTTGAAAAGAGGGTGTTATTTGGAGCCATAGGTCGGTCATCAAACTGTTTTCAGTAATATTGTCTAGTAATTCCAATGCCTCTTTAACATTTTAAGACATCAAAGAACTTCTTGCTGCAGCATCAATATTCAATCTAGTCTGTCCCGTCAACCCATTGTAGAAAAGTCGAATCTGTAAGTAATCCTGAAGTCCATGATTTGCACACTTCCTCAAAAGTTCTCTAAATCTCTCTCAAGCCTCATATAAAGTTTAGAATTTTTGTTGCTTGAAAGTCTTGATTTCATTACATATATGAGTGGCCCTCGATGGTGTGAAGAATGTTGTCAAAAACTTTTCAACCATGACTTGCCAATTAGTGATACTTACTAGCTATAATGATTGTAACCAATCTAGCTTTATCCCTCAGTGATAAAGGAAAAAGGCACAGTTTAATTGTGTCTTCAGGTATCCTATTCATCTTAACTATATCACAAATTTTTAAGAACTTGAATAAGTGATAATTTGCATCTTCTGAAGCAGTCCATCTGAACTGATATTGTTGGACCATACCAATCAGAGTAGGTTTCAATTCAAAGTTGTTAGCATTGATAGTTTGCCTAGTTATGCTTGAAATATTATGAGCAACAACAGGTTTGAAATAATCCTTAATTTTTCGCGTGTTGTTTTGGGCAACCACATTATGATTATGATCCTTTGGATTAGCCATTGTCTCGGCTTGAAATTATTGCAGGTTTTTTCAATCTCCAGATCTAGTGGTGCAAGACTACTACTACCGTCCTTTCACATATAATATGTATTAACCTACAAAAATAACAGCAAACAAAGAAACAAGTGAGCAAATAATAATTAAAAGGTTCATTAAAAATATAAACGAAAAATAAAATTCTAAATTATGACTAAATCAATGCACAATAGTAGTAAAGCTAAATTGCCTAATCCCCGGCAATGGTGCCGAAACTTGTTGACGAAATTATCAATTGCCCGCAAGCATATGGAATCAAGTTTTAATATAGTGATAAGAACAAATGATTGTTGTCCTATGAGAAAAATAATTAAGTCTACTTAAATACTAATGTATGACTAACTCAGTTTTATTTATAATTTATAAATCATAAAATAATGGGTGTTAACTAAACTAAGAATCATAAGCTAGTAAGAAAAAAAATAAAACTAAATGTAAGAAGGTTGAATTAAATCAATGGAGAAAGTTCTAGATGAATGATTCCACTACTTTAATTTATGGAAATAATATTTGTTTAGTCAAGAACAACAATTTCATATTCTATAAGTCAAGAACACTAAAACTCTTTGTAAAGGGTAAAAATAGCCCTCTCGTGGGCCGCGCTCACACTGGGCCGATTCACATGGGGACAGGCCCATCGGAATCGCATCTAAAAGGAGTCGACCCCCCAGCGGGCCGCGTTCACTGCAAGGCAGCTCACGTGGGTACGGACCCGACCGGACTAACGCCATAAGAAGCTCATCCTTCATGGGCTAATCAAAAGGCCCAATAAGCCTAGCCTCATGCTATCCCAATCGATGAACCCACGATCAAGGGACTACAAAAGGCACTTGACCTATCAAATCAGGTATGACACTTTAACCTAGAAAACGAATAACCTGATTATCCTTGACCCAACCCTTGCGGCGCAAGGCAAATCTCACCTACCGCCACCTAACTTGATCGTCGGAGGGTCGTCGGCCGGTACCACACCGGTGCCCTTCTGACCGTCATTCGCTGTAGTGTTTCAGGTTGTTCCGTCGCTAAGGATTGGCACGTTGCGCGACGTGCTCCATTGTGTGGAACAAGGCTCCGACGAGAAATATCCCACACAGTTTGGCGCCCACCGTGGGGCCGTTCATCTTTGATTCCCGACAAAATCCAGATACTCACGCGGTTCCCACAAAGACGAATCGATGACTACTCGTTCAACCAGGCAACGAGCTCTTAACGAAAACGCAAACCGAGATCAGGGAGTAGCTGATGATACTCAAGACCTCAATGCTCAGAACCTCAACCCGGCACCGGGAACCATCACCATCGCCTTGACAGAGCACCGAGAGATGGTAGAAGCCCACAAAGCTCTGAGGGAAGAAGTGCGGGAAATGAGGGCCTTGTTAGGGAAAGGCTTGGCGGCGGTCCAAGCCAACAGCCAAAACATCCTGAACGTTGACGAGGGAGGCCCGTCTAAGCCATGAACTGGCAAATCTCAGGCCAAGCGGCGGCGTAGGAGGGCCACCACGTCCGAAAAGGCAAAGAATATACTAGGAGATGACCTCCGTACCAGGCTGACGGCTCATCGACGGGGGAAAATGCAAGTTTAGAGATCTCCTCGTCGAGGGAAAAGGACGCACCAAGCAAAACAGGCCCCGCCCCTTCAAGCAAAACAGGCCCCGCCCGTCAAGCTATACCGAAAGCGACGAAGGAAGCTCGGCATCTGCAGGCAGGAACGAATGCGAAGAGAAGCAACGGAAGTACACCGACGCGAGGCAGATCCTCGAAGAAAAACTGGCAAAGAAGGCATCCGAGAAAGGAGCTAAACCCGATTCGGGTGCCCGAGAACCAGGAGACTCACCCTTTACGAGAGGAGTCATGTCCGTCCCACAGTCGAGGCACTTCATCCTCCCAAAGTTTGAAATGTACGACGGAACCGGGGACCCAATGGAACACGTGGCTCATTTCGTAAATATGATGGAATCTTCGTGTGTGATTGGGCCCGATCTGGATGCCTTAACCTGTCGTTTCTTCCCCACAAGCCTGAAAGGATCACCCCTGCTATGGTTCAACAGCCTCCTTAAAAGGTCCATCAAAACCTTCTCGGACCTATCGTCTGCCTTCCTCAGCGAGTATAGCGTGAGTCGGAAGTTCGCTAAAACGAACCACGACCTCTATGACGTGCTGATGGGAGAGAAAGAAGCCCTCCGAGACTTCATCGTCAGGTTTCGACAGGTCAAGTTAGAGGTCAAAGATTGCAATGACCTAGAGGCGGCTACCGCATTCTCACGGGCAATACACCCAAACCATCCCCTCTGGAGATCTTTCAACAAACGGAGGCCCACGACCATGAAAGAGGCGCTGGATAGAGCAATGGCGAAGATATCACAGGATGAATTCGAAAGGGTGGCCCGAGAGATGCGAAGAACGGGATCAAGGTCCGAAGGGGTATGGAAGAAAAGAGAACCTCACGTCGACGAACGAAGGGGAAGGGAGCGCGAAGGCTCAGATAGGAGGAAGGAAGAAAAGAGAGACGAAAAGGAAAGAAAATCCGTATGGGGAAGGATCAGAGATCCGAAGAAGCGTAGTCCGGAGCGAATCCTCCACACGGAAACCTCTCGTTCTTTCCGAAAAGAAGAGAGAGAAAAGAGGCCGAGATACGCCCAAAAAAGTCAGGAAAAGAAGGAACCCTACTACAGATTCCATAAACCTAGAGGGCATGCCACGGAAGACTGCAAGATCCTAGCCCGGGAAATAGATCGCGTGTGCGAGCACGGTCCGACCCGAAGAATCGATAGGCAAGATCCGAGAGAAACAGATGAAAAGCTCGCCGCATCGGCGGAAATTCGGGGGGACGGTCAAATCAATTTGATCCACTGCACCGGGGAATCCGTCAATGCTCATAAAAGGTCTTATCGCGAAGCTGGACTCCCCGTCTATCGGGTCGAGCACGCTTCCGAGGATCTGATCAAGTATTCCCGGAAGGATCTAGAAGACGTGCATCTGCCCCACAATGACGCGTTAGTAATATCGATATCTATCGGATCCTATACCGTCAGCAGGGTTTTGGTAGACCCAGGGTCCTCCATCAATATAATCTATATGTCAGCATTCAAAGCATGAAACTGAGAGAGTCAGACCTGACGGTGAACTCTCAAGACCTAGTGGGATTTAACGGGGCGGTGACGAGGTCCAACGGAACGATCAAATTGCCAGTCAGAGTCTAGGGCGCAAGCCCTATGACGCTCTTCCACGTCATAGACTCCCACTCAGGATATAACGCCTTGCTCGGAAGACCTTGGATTCATGATATGAAATCACACCCTTCAACGCTTCACCAGAAGCTGAAATACCCTACCGAAAAGGGGGTTAAGGTTATAAGAGGGGACCAGCAGGTTGCAAGATCATGCTTGGTCGAAATCGTCAAGCTGAAATCTCGATGCCAAGCATAGCAATTACAGGATCGGGGCCCCGAAAGAGGCCCGCCCTTTGCTCGTCCAAGAATCGAAGCGCCTGAGGACGGATCAGTGAAAATACAGATCCATCCAGAAGATCAGGAGAAAACGACGAGCATTGGGAAAGATCTGAAAGGAGATCTGAAAGACGGACCGACAAACTTTTTACGAAAAAGTTGGAAAACAGTCGCTTGGGACCACACGGACATGCCCGGTATAAGTTCCGATATCATAACCCACAATCTCGAGGTCGATCCGAATCGACCTCCCATCAAACAGAAAAGACGCAAGTTCGCGCCTGAGCAGAACGACATAATCAACGAGGAAGTGCGGAAGCTCCTGGAAGCAGGCTTTATCCGAGAGGTAAAGTACCCCGATTGGCTGGCCAACGTAGTAGTAGTAAAGAAGAAAAATGGAAAGTGGAGGGCGTGTATTGACTTTACCGACCTCAACAAGGCCTGCCCAAAAGATTCCTTCCCGTTACCAAAAATAGATCAACTGGTGGATGCCACAGCAGGGTACGAGTTGCTTAGCTTTATGGACGCCTTCTCCGGGTATAACCAAATCAAAATGAACCCAAAAGATCAAGAAAAGACTTCGTTCATAACCAACGAAGGCACATACTGCTATACGGTGATGCCTTTTGGTTTGAAAAATGCTGGAGCCACCTATCAGCACCTGATGAACAGAATGTTCAAGGATCTTCTGGGTAAAACGATGGAGGTGTACATTGACGATATGCTAATCAAGTCGCGAAAGGCTGAAGACCACCTGGCCCACATGGAACAAGTTTTTGAAGTGCTGAATCGATACGGGATGAAGCTGAACCCCGATAAATGCATGTTTGGAGTCCCGGTAGGCAAGTTCCTGGGTCACCTGGTGACCAGCCGAGGGATCGAGGCGAACCCCGACCAGATCCAAGCAATAATAGACATGCAAGCACCGACGAATCTGAAAGGTGTGCAGAAGCTCACCGGGTGTTTGGCAGCATTGAACAGGTTCATATCCCGATCGTCGGATAGATGCATGCCGTTCTTCAAAGCGCTGAAAAGAAGCAAGGAGTTTGGTTGGGGAGTCGAGTGCCAGAAAGCGTTCGAAGAACTCAAAGCCTACTTGTCTTCGCCCCCGCTGTTGGCCAAGCCATCAGATAACGAAAAGCTATTCCTATACCTAGCGGTATCTGATGCGGCAGTCAGCTAGGCGCTGGTGCGTGAAAACGGTCAAGTTCAGCACCCAATCTACTACGTGAGTAAAGCGATGATTGATGCCGAAACACGGTACTCAAAGATGGAGAAGCTAGCACTAGCTCTGATAGTCGCATCGCGCAAACTGAAGCACTATTTTCAGGGCTATCGGATAGTGGTAAGGACCACCTTCCCACTAAAAGCCGTTCTCCACAAACCGACGTTTCGGGGCGACTGACAAAATGGGCAATAGAATTGGGCGGATACGATATAACTTACGAGCCGAGGACAGCCATAAAAGGACAAGTCCTCGCGGATTTCGTTGCGGAAATGACCCCAGCAAATACAAGCGAGATCGAAACAAACCAGCCGCTCGCGGTTGACACCGGAGTGGAAACCTGGACCCTAAGCGTTGATGGGTCCTCGAACTCAAGAGGATCCGCCGCAGGGCTAGTCCTGTCGACCCCCGAGGGATACCTCCTAGAACAGTCAATCCGATTCGGATTCGCAGCTTCAAACAACGAAGCCGAATACGAAACGTTGATAGCTGGGCTACAGAGAGCGAAGGAACTGGGAGTAGAAAACTTGAACATCAGAAGTGACTCTTAACTTGTGGTAAACCAGATAAAAGGGGTATTTGAGGCAAAGGACCCCAGGATGGCGAAATATCTGGAGAAAGTTATGTCCATACTATCTCAGTTCGTGAAGTACGACATCAGCCAAGTACTGAGGGCTGAAAATGGACATGTCGACGCCCTGGCTAGTCTCGGATCCGCAGTTCAAACGAAAACAAGAAAAATCATTCCCGTCGATCATTTGTCCGAACCAAACATCACCCTTGATTCGAACATGGGGAGTGGAGACTGTGAAAACGATGGAACAGTTGGACAAGTAATACCAGTAGAACAAAATCCAGAGCTCGAGCCAGATTGGAGAAATCAAATCCTCGAATACCTACAATCGGGACACCTGCCAGAAGGAAAACTAGAAGCACGAAAAGTCCGATCCAGAGCGGCTAGGTATTCGATCATTCAAGGAGAGTTGTACAGGAGATCCTTCACCTGGACCCTACCCAAAATGTCCGGGAAAGTCGAAAGTTCTTACGTTAGCGCAGTTGCACTTTGGACACCTGCGGAAATCACGCAGGACCGAGGTCCTTAAGCCATAGAGCGTTAACGCAAGGGTACTACTGGCCCACCATGGTGAAAGATTCGAAAGACTTCGTTTCCCGCTGCGATAAATGCCAAAGGTTCGCAAAGACCATTCACGCACCGCCGACGATGCTAACCACAATCTCGGCCCTCTGGCCCTTCATGCAATGGGGCCTAGACCTGGTGGGAAAACTGCCGTTAGCTCCAGGACAAAAGTGTTATCTGATCGTTGCAACGGATTACTTCTCCAAGTGGATCGAGGCCGAACCGCTGGCAAAGATTACAGAGAGGAAAGTCGAGATGTTCCTCTGGAAGCACATCTTTACCCGCTTCGGAATTCCCAAAGTTATCGTCACCGATAATGGAACTCAGTTCACATGAAATTCTATCCGGAAATATTGCGCGGACAGAAAAATGGAGCTTCGATACTCAACGCCCCGCTATCCGCAGGCAAATGGACAAGCAGAAGCTTCGAACAAAACCATCATGGACTCTCTGAAGAAGAGACTAGGACGAGCGAAGGGAAGATGGGTAGACGAACTGCCCGGAGTCCTTTGGGCATACCGGACCACCCCCAGAATCCCAACTGGCGAAACTCCATTTGCCATGGCTTTCGGGGTAGAGGCCGTTGTTCCCACGGAAATGATCATCCCCACGACTAGGAGCTCGATCCGGAAGGCAGAAAATGACGCCATGATGGCAGAAGCACTAGATTTGGCCGAAGAGAAAAGGGAGCAAGCGCTAGTCCGAATGGCATGCTACCAGCAAAAACTGGCCAAGTACTTCAAAAAGAAAGTAAGGCAGCGCAGCTTCAAAGTGAACGATTTCATCCTAAAGAAAGTATTCCAGAACACGCAAGAGCCCGGAGCAGGAAAATTGGGACCGAACTGGGAAGGTCCGTACAAGGTGATCGAAGAAGTCAAGCCGGAAACTTATCGTCTTGAAGATGGAAAGGGCGAACTGATTCCGAGGGCATGGAACGCCACGCACTTGAGAATTTATCATGTGTAAATATGAGAGAATCATGTAAGTACTTAGCCGAAGAGGCCCATTTCAAATTAATATACAAGTATTGCGTGTCTTTCCTCCCACATGATCGTTTGATGCCTTTTGCGGTAAAAAAGCCCTAATTCGATTAGGCAAATTACTAAGTCCCCCTCGGATTGAAATACCAAACTCGCTGGAATAGTTTCTAAGTCCCCCACGGACCAAAGAACTTAACGTGTTCGGAATTATGGAAAGTAACTCACGCAAAAAATAAGGCAAAGAAATAGGAGGTGAATAAAATGCCAACTTTTATTTCACAACAAACAAGTAAGGCTCGGACCCACATGTTGGGAACTCAGCCGAAAGAAACTACACAAGATCTACAAAGTAAAATGGTGGAATTCAAAGTATCGTCGTCGAAAACAGTGAGAACATCCTCCTAGGAGAGGATGGGGGTTTTGCCCGGAAAGCGAATGGCCGGGGCTAGATCACCCGTCGGCTACTCCGCCAACTCATCAAGTCCGAAGCTCAGCAGAACCCGTCAGATGAAAGAAAGGGAGGTCCTCGACCCGCTACACCTAGCCCTTGATGGATTTTGGAAAGTAGCCGAACCCTCGCCCGAAAACTTTCAACCTGGGCGGGAGTACGCTTCTCTCATCATATCAAAGAGGGCCCAGGGACGGGAACCGGAAGATCACCTCTTCCATCTGGCGTCGCTCCATGCCCGACGTGGTGGAAACGCATTTCTCGCTTCCTTAAACACGAAACGAGCTGCCACCTCCCATGCTGAGGTCCCGGATGATGTGATGACGAAGAAGACCATCGACGAGACGGTAAGGAAACTTCCTCCCCCTCGTTCACCCCAGTTCCCGGAGGCTGCCGGAACAAACGCCGGAGCCACGGGGAAATGTGGTGGAGCGATTGGTCACCCCAGGCAGACAGTACCCTGGATTCGACACTCACAGGCGTGGAGGACCACGACCACCAAGGCCAAGTCCTCCGGTACTGACCGAACAGGCGTAGAAGATCACGACCAAGCTTTCTCGACGCAAGCCACCACCAAAGAAGGCCAAACATGGAATAGGAACAAAGGAAAATGAGAAAACCCCATGGCATGGAATCTCGAACCCTGTAAGAAGACTTGAAAATCTGGGAACGAAAGAGAGCGTTTCAGAAAACAGGATCTAGAAAAGCGAGTAGAAGAAAAATCGCGAAGGTCTATTTAAAGGACCCTCAAGCCGTTGCAATTGCGACAACTGTCAAGCATCCAGCGGCACCACGCGAACAGTCCGGCATGCGAAATGACGTGGGCATTAACGAGTAATTAAGGGGTTAATCCCCCGTAATTAACCGAATTTAAGATGATTGACCGCATTTAAGGTGATTGGACGGGAATGACAGACCTTTGACATGACCAAACGTCGCCTGACGTCACCACCTCGAATAACGAAACGACACCTCGCGCCGAACGCCATTCGAATTAATGGCAAACCCTTCAGACCCCTAGGTAAATCGCTCCCTCCTACTATAAAGGGACTGGGATCGCGGGGATATCCAAAAGTCTACGCTTCCAACCATCTTCCACCCTGCAACTTGCCTTTTCAAACATCTGGCGCCTGACCGTGGATATGGACAACTCCACCGCAACTTCGAGGGTGACTAGGCAAGTCCTGGAATGGGAGAACCACAGAATGCGTGCGGAAATAACTAAGCTGGAGACGGCCCTACTAAAGGAAAAGGAAAAGGGAGAAGACCCGGAATCCTTGAGACAAGAGATCCAGAGCGTCCGAGGAGCCCTCGATGCGGAAAATAGCCTAGCGGAGCGCCTCGAACAAGAGAACCTTTCTCTTCGAGAACGTCTGGGAAACGCGGAGATGGATGAGGACAGTGAGCCCGACGAGCCCTACCACGTGCTCGAGGATTGCCTCCAGTCGGCGGCAAACCTCAACGACTATTACGAACAGAAAATCGAATCCTTGAAGGAGGAACTGGCCTCCTTGAAGCAAAGAAGGAGATTGACTCCAACTGTCATCATAGACAGCGATGATGATTAAAAGGGGTCACCTAAAAAGTCAAAGACGTGTGATTAATCTTGCTTTCCTTTGTTCTCTTCATGCTTTTGACTAAGTAATGTACGAGCGAAGAAAAAAGAAATTGTGTCATTTTGCGTCATGTAATCTATCTACGCCCCCTATCCGAGCATTTAAAAGCCTTCTCCGGAAGAAAAAGCCTCGGTCTATCCGAGCATTTAAAAGCCTTCTCCGGAAGCAAAAGCCTCGGTCCGTCCGAGCATCTAAAAGCCTTCTCCGGAAGCAAAAGCCACGGTCCGTCCGAGCATCTAAAAGCCTTCTCCGGAAGCAAAAGCCTCGGTCCGTCAGAGCATCTAAAAGCCTTCTCCGGAAACAAAAGCCTCGGTCCGTCCGAGCACCAAGCACTTCCTATTCTAAAGAGTAGAAGACGTTGGAGTATTGAAACGTATAAAACCTCGGTCCGTCCGAGTAATCTTAAGCCTTCTCCTGAAGCACAGAACCTCGGTCCGCCCGAGTAATCTAAAGCCTTCTCCGGACAGAACCTCGGTCCGTCCGAGTAATCTTAAGCCTTCTCCGGAAGCACAGAACCTCGGTCCGTCCGAGTAATCTTAAGCCTTCTCCGGAAGTATAAAACCTCGGTTCGTCCGAGTAACCAAAAACACTTGTAAAGAAAAAAAAAAAAATATATATATATATATATATATATATATATATATATATATATATATATATATTTTGCAAGTCAAGACGTCACTGCGAAGCAGGGGAAAGGAGCGGCGAGTAAACGTAAAGGAAAGGGCATGCGCATTAACCTCAACAGAGTACATGTGTTCATCCAAAAAAAAAAAAAAAGAGTTCAAAACGACAAAAAATAGGGGCTCCACAATCCGGAGTTTACCCTAAAGAAAGAGTCAGTCAGAAACATAAACGGTCTCGGTAGGGGGAGCTTCGACAAAAACGTCTTTGATGACCGCGCTATCGCCGTCGTCAGTACGGGCGTCCGCCTCCTCGGTCGCGGCTTCATCGCTTGTGGCAGGATGAGACGAACCAGCCTCGCACCCCGTGATAACCTCGACCCTGGACGCCTTTAAGTTTGTGGCGCGCTCGAACAACTCCCACCGGCGGTTTATGGCATCGTCAATCTCAACCGGGCTGAGCGGATCACCTTCTTCCTCGGATTGGTCCATCTGCAGCTTGACCGAATCTCGGCCGACAACAAGTCCAATGAGGATGGAATCCACCGACGCCGCAGTCGCCACGGCCAACCTTTGCTGAAGGTCTCTGACACTGTCACGGAGGGCCGGGAGTTCGGACACTTGATTCCTTAGCCAGTCGTTCTCCAGCCCAACAAGGTCCAACTCCTCTTTGGCCTTCCTAAGGGACTCAGTTTCCCAGTTCAAAGCGTCCGAGACCATAGACCCCTCTTCACGGGCAGCATCGAGATCCTCCAAAGTCCGGTTCCGAGCGGCAATGGCATCTTCCAGCAGTTTCTTGTTGCTCTCGCTGAGGGATTTGAGATCCTCATTTTCTTTTTGGACGCGCTCAAGGTCCGCGGCCAGTTGCAACCCGCTGACCTCCAGTGAGGAAATCTTTTTCTCGGACTCATCCAGATCGTTTTTCAACTGAAGACCCTCGTGCAACGCAGAGCCAACAAAATGAGATTGCCGGCTGCTGGCCCTCGCCTCCGCCAACTCTTGCTTGAGCTCCCGGTGCTTGGCAAGCAAACTTTCCAAATTGAGAAGCATCTGTGTCGAGGCCTGGGTCCCCTGGCAAATCGGATATTTCAAGATGTAAGAAACCAACTGGAAAAATAGAGGGAAAATAAACAGTGAAATAGACGACTAACCAGCCAGCTTCTATAGCACATGCGACTGAAGGTCACGGCCTCATCGTCGTGGTCGACTCAAGGTTCCAGATGCACGGCCCCCAAGTCACGAGCAAAGCCGATGACGTCCATAGCCTGTCGGAGGCAGAAGTCATTAGAGAGAGACCCTTGGTCAAAGTTAGAACCGGGAGAAACAAACAGACGAAGCGAAGAGGATCCACCGCCCGCGGCACCTGATCTACCAGCCATAGAAGGAGCCGCACCCGCTGGAGGGGAAATAACCTGCACCGTTTGATCGGGCAAACTCGGAACCCCGCCATCAGAAATTTCAGCGGCTATCTGATCACCCTCCTGTTCAAAGTCCGTGTCAGAAGACAATGTATGGGCATAATCAGAAGAAAGCGAATCTGCCTCGGAAGGAAATGATTGATAAGCCATCTCAGGATGCTTCAAAATATATGCATCAGCACCTCTTACCGCTTGGTCGAATGCCCCGATGATTCCGCCCCTCCTTCGCTTAGGAGCGGGGGAGTCCGTGGGAGGATCCGCAGAGGCATCCAAGGGAGGGTCCGCAGGAGGTTCCGAAGGAGGAGCCACTGTGCCTCCCGCAGGAGGATCCATGTTGACGGCCTTCACAGACTTCATACTTCCGGAAGGACGGGAGCTCTTGGGGGCGGCCATCTGCTTTCCCTTCGGGTCAGACGAAGACGCCGCCTCGGACCTTTTCTTCCCCATGTCCTGAAGAAGGGCGAGGAAAACGTCGGGGTCATTGGAGTTGGGGACAGGGGTAAGCTTGACACCGGACATTTTTCCGCTGAAACCTGCGTCACAACCAGCTTAAGTCAGATACATACCCAGTCAAGCACATAGAAACGGAAAGGGGAAAGAGGGAGCAAAACAGACACTTACGAGGAGCAACCGGGACAAAACCTGGAGGTGGAACCCAAAGTTTGGCAAAGACTAGCCAAGGATGTTGGTTGAGCTCCTCCCAGTTGAAAGGACCCTTCTGAGCGAGAATCTTGCACTGACCAAGAGCCTCCCGAGAAACACTCTTCGGAAGCGGATTCTTCACTGAAACAAAAGAATTGAAAATGGTTAGCATACCTACAGAGGAGCGAAGCATAAAGTAATACAAAACTCATGTCCTCACCCTCGTCTTCCCACGAGGCAGGAAGTGGCCCGCCTCTGAGAAGAAAGAGGCCACGAATGAAAAACCACTCATCCTTCCAACGCTTATCACAAGAAGTCTCGTCCACCAGAGCCGGTGAAGTTCGATTATGGAAGATGAAACGCATATTGTCCTGGACATTCAAGCGAATAGACCAAAAGTGGGAGACCATGTTCAGGGTAGGCCGAAAGCCCAACCCATAACACACTACCGAAAAGGCACCCAAAGATCTCAGAGCATTCGGCATTAGCTGGCCCAACGCGAGGCAGGCGTTCTGAAGCAATTCGGCTATCAGAGGGGGAAGGGGAAGCCGAACGCCAAACTGGAAAAACCGCGGATAAAAAGCGGTCCAACCCTCCCCTAGGGAAAGGTAAACTCTCTCTGACGCCTCTGGGAGCCTCATTTCGAAGTCCGAGGAGATCCCGTAGTCAACCCTCAACTTGTCGAGTTTGGCCTGCGTCAATTTCGAGGGAAAATGGTAAGGCCCCCTGCCTTCCTTGATGCCCTTCGGCCGAGAATCTACTTTCTTCTTCTTCTTCTTCTCGCTCGCTGTCTCGCCCTCACCCGAGTCAGCGATAGGAGACCTAAGAGGACCAGAGACGACAACCTCGCCGGCTAAAGAGGAATCCACTTCCCCCGACGGCGCAGGGACGGATAGATCGATCTGCGACGCGGCCTCATTACCCTTAGTGCGGCCTTTTCCTTTCTTCGTTTTCCTTTGAGCCACCTCCTCGGCAGGAACAAGAACGGGAGAATGAGGAGGGTCGAGAACGGTAGTCGAGCCCACAGAAACAGGATCCGTTCCCCCCGAAGGATGAGAAGTGGGAGAAGGGACGAGGTCTAAACCCGCCTGAATCTCAGAAACTGACCCAAGCTCACTCACGGAGGGCAAGGATTCCTCACCAATCGACGAACGAGGATCAATCGCGGGCTCATTTCCCTCAGGTTCACCCAGAAATAAAGGAATGGCATTAGCCCCACCGGCACAAACGGAGGAAGGGGAAGCCCCAGACTCAACTCTCTCGAAAACCAGACCGTCATAATCGTCATTCCCCACAACTAACCTAGGGGTCCTATGGCCTATAGTCACAGAGTTTCCCTCAAAATTATCCATTACAGCAAGAATGGGAAACAAGAAACAGAGAAGAGAAAACTAACCTTCGAAGAAGAACGGGGAAAGCTTCAATGAACAAAACGAAGACGACGAAGAGTCTTTCGAAGGCGGACGACTTGCAGATAGTTCCGAGAATTCAAAAGGCAAATGAGCCTTAAAATCTGGGAAAAACCCTATTTAAAGAAGAGAACACGCGTCCAATCATCGCGACACGTGGGAAGGAACACGACGATTCGAACCACTCGTATTCGTTGGTATTCACGCCCGTCCGAAGTTCCAACGGACCAGTCTCGCAAGGAGCCGCGTCTCTTGAAACGGACTTGTCAGCAAAGGAACGCAAAGATTCCCGAAAGGAAGTCAATAGAGCCCGAGCCACAACAAGGTCGAGGCGGTCTATTTTCCAGAGGGTCGTGGTCCTCGACCACTCCACAATAGCGCAAAGATTAAGGTAAACATTGCGCCACCGATCCACCCGAGTTACTATCCCCTGCATCGGACTTTCCGACCTAGGAGATAGGGGAAAACTGTAAAGGGTAAAAATAGCCCTCTCGTGGGCCGCGCTCACACTGGGCCGATTCACATGGGGACAGGCCCATCGGAATTGCATCTAAAAGGAGTCGACCCCCCAGCGGGCCGCGTTCACTGCAAGGCAGCTCACGTGGGTACGGACCCGACCGGACTAACGCCATAAGAAGCTCGTCCTTCATGGGCTAATCAAAAGGCCCAATAAGCCTAGCCTCATGCTATCCCAATCGATGAACCCACGATCAAGGGACTACAAAAGGCACTTGACCTATCAAATCAGGTATGACACTTTAACCTAGAAAACGAATAACCTGATTATCCTTGACCCAACCCTTGCGGCGCAAGGCAAATCTCACCTACCGCCACCTAACTTGATCGTCGGAGGGTCGTCGGCCGGTACCACACCGGTGCCCTTCTGACCGTCATTCGCTGTAGTGTTTCAGGTTGTTCCGTCGCTAAGGATTGGCACGTTGCGCTACGTGCTCCATTGTGTGGAACGAGGCTCCGACGAGAAATATCCCACACACTCTTAATTACCTCTATCGAGCGTCAAATTAAGATTCACAATTAATTAAAAAACCAATATCAAGAATTTTAACAAATTCCTAACATCTATAAATCATTTAGAAAATAAAAATAAATATCACGTGCAAAGCACGTAGTTAAAATCTAGTATTAAAAGAGGCTATCATGGAGAAACTTTTTTGCACAATTATGTCCTTTGTCAAATTTTAAAATTACAAAATTTGCCATGTTGAATCAATTAACATTACTAATGGATTAAATTAAGATAATGTAATAAATAAATAAAAAAAATTAAAAGAGTCGAAACTACCACCGATTGTAGAAAAATAGTCAATTGATATTCACTAACTTCTCTCTTTTGGCATTCTTGCCATGTGAATTGAATTGTTAAATTTAACTCTGATATAACTTTTGAAAGTGTTTATAAATAAACATTTTTTGAAATTATCTCAAACTCTGATTTAGAAAAATATAGCAATAGAGGGATCATGAAATGGATAAATATATTTTGTACTCGATACATTCCATGATTTGAACTTTAAAACAAAAAGAAACCCGATTCAAATTGCTGCATCTTGTTGTCTAAGTTCTATAGGTACCTCGTTTGCTATAGATAATGCTTGCAAATATTAACATTTTTTTTAAAAGAAAACCCAAAACAAACAAACCAAAGTTAACAATACTTCCATAAGAATTAAGAACCCATGTTATTCATCTTCATGGCTTCAAAGTTTCTGCTTCACTATTTACTATGCCAAGAAAGTTGAGAATAAAATAACAAATTGAGAAAATACGCATTGCAGACAAAATATTTATATCCAAGAGAAGTATAAAAATCAACAAACTTATCCAATTGTCCATGCGAATCAAAGAGACCCATAATACCTCTTTAATATCCAGCCTCGTTTCTTCCCCAATCATTCTTCATTGCACACGGGAAGCAAGTTTTCAAAAATCCTGATATAACCCTAATGTTCAAGGGAAAGGGGTTAAAATTCAAATCCAATATTATAGACATAAAATTCTACCAAATTGAAGAAATAAAACAACGTACCTTCGTAATCAGAGACCCATTGATTGGTAAATTGTCATAAAATTGGGATGGACCCTTAAATATAAATTTAATGGCCACACTTTTTTTCAATGACTCGAAGAAGATTTTTATAAAATGGACTGGAAATGAGCAGTTGGCAAAATTTATGAGTAAAAAGAAATTAACGCTTGATAGAATCAAGATAACTGTAAGATTGGGAACTGGAAAAGGTGCCTACAAATAGTATGAATATTTTGAAATTAAAAGAAAACTAAAAGATAAGGGTAATTTGGATATAAAACATTAAATTGGGGGCAAAATTGGAACCTAATGTTTCTCCCTACATAGCCACTTTTATATATGTTATAGATAGATATAGATAATAAGTTGTTATATATTTAATACTAATATTTATTAAATGTTTGATAGTAATTTTAGAAGGAAAAATCAACATTTAAAAAATTAGATTTATTGAGTTCAAATGAAAAAAAAAATATTGAAAAGGAATTTGAAAGGTTTTAATATTTCTTGGGCTCTTTTTAGTTTCCTTCCTACAATATTTTTATATGCAAATTGTAATTACATTATATTATTTATAATTAAATCATAATGAAATTATATTAAATTAAAAATACAAAAAAATTATTATAATATAACAATTTTATTTTTTAACAAAATTTAAACCTTTATAATTTTTTTTGAAAAATAATAATATTAAAATAATTTTTATACAAATAATTAATATATTAGTGGTAATTAAATTGTAATGGCATAATTTGTAAATTTAAGGTTTGTTGAAGGGTAAACTTAAAATAAATAATGACATAGTTGTAAATTTAAGGTTTATCATTAAATTTAAGGTTTGTTTAATGGATAGAATAGTCTAAAAATGATTCCCTAATATCTCTACTTTTAAAATATTAAAGATTAAAGATATACTTACTTTTCTTTAAATGATAAATATTTACCCCGCAAAAAATCTTAAATATGTTTTCAGCCTAATCAATTTAAGGTTGAAATCATGATATATTTTTAATAACATAAATTTTATTACACTTTCATAAAGTCAATGTAAAAACACAGTGTGAGTAAAAACAATATCAACCACATGCAACACACGCCATTTTTGGATCATTATGTCCTTCGCGAATTTCTAAAATAATAAAAAATAACATTATATATATCCTTTATATATACTCAAATTACTAAACATGTCATTAGATATTTATTATCCACCTTATATTAAATGACAATTTCGTTTAATCTATTTTTAAATATTTAACTATTTTGCTAACAAAAATTAACTATTTTTTATTCAATTTTAAAAAAAATAACTATTTTTTATTCAATTTAACCAATAGTTTAAATGGATAAATTTCTTTAATATTTAATTAGTGAAGTAACAATATATATACTAGAGAAAGAAACAAAAAAAAAAGCATTTAAAATCAAATAGAAAATTTTTTAGGCAAAAAACGCATACACCTTTCCTTGAATAAAAAGGGAAATTTCATTGGGTAGCAGAATTTTTAACAATATTTAAAAATATAGCATTTTTAAAAAGTATTTGCAAATATAGCAGATTTTTTAAAACTCTCATTCATGTGATCAGAGAAATCAATGATAACTATCAGGTAATCAGTGATTCCTGGACAAAATATCAGGATATCAGTAAATTAGTGATTACTTACCAGTGAAGATATCACTGATTACTAGTGGCAATTTTGTAATTTTTAGGCTCGAATTTAATTTTTCTGCTATTTTTGCAAATAAGTTTTTTTACTGCTATTTTTACAAATATTGGACATATTTTTGCTATTTTCGCAAGATCCCCGAATAAAAAACTAATTGTTGAATTATAAAATAATTTTAATTATAGAAAATGAACTAAAATTAAAAATGAAAATGAAATTAAAAGTGTCGTTTATATTAGAATAATAAAAATATAATTTGTATTTTTAGGAAAAAAAAAAATTTCTCATCTAATCTATAATTGTTTATAATTTAAAACAAATGTAAATAATTTCACAGAGAAATATCTATATGAAAATTAAAATATCAAATTTTAAAAAATAAGAAGAAAACACGAACAACGTACGTTGTAAAAATATAGTATATGTAAAAGTGGTTAAAAATGATGGACCACTACTTTATTTATTATTGATATGAAAATATACATAATATATCATTATTAAGAAGAGTATAGGAAATCATTGGTATAAATAAAGTATTATAATTCATCGTTAGAGTTAAATTTTTCTTTATTATAAAAGAGCTTTACACGTGCAACGCACGTAGTGTTAGACTAGTACTATATAAAAGAATGCTACTATGAAAATTTATCTAATACAAGGTCATAAAAGTCAAATCATAGTATTATAAAGAATTGTGGTGCTTTCCTTGTTTGAAGCCGTCATCTGAACAGAATCTTTCGTTTTTCAAACTGTAAGTTTTAGACTAATTACATTTCGATTTATTAACGAAAGTAGATCATTTAACTTTAACAAATCTCAAAAGGTCAAACAAAAAAATAGGTATTTTCCGACTTTGTATCCTGCAAAAAAGAAAATAAGATGAAGGAAAATATTTAAGATATCACTCTTTTTATCTATTAGTGAGGGGGCGTATGGTTATATTTGATTTGATATGATATGATACTTGGGACAATTTAGCCAACTGAAGTGGCTAATGTTTGACACTTGGTCTTGCAATGATTTCTTATGAACCGGTTTTTTCATGTCTTTGATCTCTCTATGATTTCATGGTTTTTCACTTTTTTAATATTTTTTTATTTGCCACCATTGATTTAATTATCAAAGTCATTATAGGATGACGTAAAAAATTAAAGGAGAATTTGATACAACAAATCCCTAAGTAAAATTCTTAACTAGAGATAATATCAAACCAAACCTGAACCACCTAATTTCAAAATTGAATTTTATAGGCCAAATGGCGTAAAGCAATATTTCTTAGACAGGTGGCCAGTTTGAAAATGAAAAGCCTACATCAAAAAACCATATTGTTGACTTTACTGGCTTTATGTAAAGCAAAGCCCAGGACTTTGTTTCAAAAATAACAGTCCAGGTTGAAATGGGCCTGGGCTGTAATTGAACGATTAACGTAACAACCCAACCATGTCATCTTCATATATTATGTTATGTATACCACATAATATTGAGAAATTTTATTGGGTGACATGCAATATTTATAAAAATATTAATTAAAAAAAGTATTTATAAATATAGCAATTTTTATCATGTTTATCAGTGATAAACAATGATTTGTGTTTATCAGTGATAAATTTAGTGTAAAAATATGTAATTCAATGTTTATCAATGATAAACTCGATCAAAATTTGATATATTTACAAATATTTTTTTGAACTTTTATTTTTACAAATATTACTAAAAAAACCTTTGCAAATGCAGTTTTTAAAATGTAATTTGAGGTGAAACAATCATTTTGTCCTTTAAATAAATAAAGTAGAGAAAAGTGAAAAGTTAAGAATCGGAGGTGATTGGGTTGGGTTCTCTACATGTCCCATCACATTGGTTCTTTTCTACCCACGTCACATACATGCTCTATATGTCCCAGACTTTTGTTATTTTTAATTTTGTTCCTTTAAAATCGTGAGTATGCCTATACTATTTACCAGTACACCTAAACTTGTATACAAAGTTCGATAGGCCTCGTTACAATGTGTTGATTACCATGGAGTGCGATGATTTTTTTAAATACTTTTATACCATATACAAAATAAAGAATAAAATTACAGCCAAATTTCAGTTAACATATCCTTATTTAAAATGGTATTCCGATTAATATAAAGTTATGGTAAGGTCGTGATTGGCTTCATTTCCTCATATATATGTCGATGTCGTGGTATGTATGATGCAAAGGAACTGGATTCCACGTGTAAGAACACAATTTGTTAGAAATATAGAGATGAGATTCTCCGGTCAAATCTGTCAGTCAGAATCGGATAGGAATAAGCATGTTCTGCGTTCAACTAGGCTTGTTCGTGACGTGTCATAACAAGGACCAAGTTTAAAGACCTCATCCTGGCCATTCCTTTTTTAGTGGCTCTTATATCTTTTCCACAGTCACACTCCGACCAACCTAGCTAGCTGCCAAAATCCATGTCTGCTGGCAAACCAAAATCCAAATCCAATCCAATCTAATCCAATCCAATGAAAAATACATCACCAGAATGGAATTTTTATACATAATTGTTTTTATTTTTTTTTTAAAGAGAGAGAATAATTTTATACGTTTCAATTTCAGCTTACATTATGTAATTAATAACCATATAAAAATTCAAAATTATCCACATTCTTATCTTCTCCACCCCTCACCGTCGCTTTTCTTCTTTTCACTTTTGCACACGACCAATATGAAAGTGAAATTCAGTCACGATGAGAAATGGGAACCCCCTATGGCAATAAAGAAAAGAGGGAAAATGGAAAGCCTACAAGTTATATGCTAAAATAATCTCATTAGGTTTACTTTTAATTCTATTTAAAATATAAAGTTTCATTCCAATACAGATATTATTCTCCTCTTATAAATTTATGACCTTTCAAAAATTTAACCAATATATGATCCGGTTCATAACCCCAACAACAAGGAATATATGTATTTGCCCTACTTGAATATCTTCAAGTGGTCATGTATTAATGTTGTTCATTTTTTCACCTCTTTTCTCTTTTATTTATAATGTAATACGATATTTTCCTACTATATATATACTTTAAAATCTTTATATTTTTAAATAAAAAATATGACTAAAGACCATGCCGGAGATCTAAATTGTGATGTTTCGTTGGCTTGAATTTGGTATGTTAACGTTCATATTCCAGCTGTAAATCGAATTGCTAGAAATCAAGATTAGTTGTCATTACACTCTAAATAAGGATGCTACAATTACTATATAATTTATGTACTTTCCTTATGTTTATAGCACTCTTAATGTATAAATGTACACTCATATCTCAATACAAATTACACATTCATAATACATTCTCACCTCTGTTTACATGGTATCAGAGCCCATTGTTGAAGAAATTTTCTTCCCAATCCTCTTTGATCTGTCCTGGTCTCTCCATCACTGAATTTTTTTCCGTTCTCTATTGCACGATCTCTGCTTTCAGTTCCATCTCTCCTTTCAGTTTCGACGCTTTCTTTGTCCCTGCTTTTCTGTTCTTGTTCAGATCCGACGGTCCATTTTAGATCCGTGTTCAAATCCATTGAGATCCATTTTCATCCCTATGTTGGGACGAACGTGACCCGAGTCTCTTGTTAGGAATGGTGTCCTAGAACTTGTAATTATATAAGAAAGGTAATTTATTTTGAATTATAAGTTCTTTGTATTATCTATATTGATTCAGTTGACAATATTAGAAATATATCGAAATATATAAATATCAAACATTCAAATAGTAAAACCTTAAGTCACTCTTATGAAATCACGACTTAGTATGTGAGTCATACGAGAGGATTAAAGTCGAGATGAGTAACTTAAAAGTGTCAACAGTAAAAGGATAACTTTTGTGAACCTTATCCTGGTAACACTGTTGATAGCTTCGCATTTTGTTTATAGACAAATGATCTAATCTTGATCATTCATATGGGTGACATAAAATGGAAGTATCATATGCAATGTTGATTGTATAAGATAGGACCACGATTTTGATCAAATTTCTCATTAGTATCGTTTACTAGAAATGATCAAATATCAAATTAAGTTTATCAACCATGATAAATCTCAATCCTAAGTGAAATGTGGACTCCTATTTGTGGAGTTATGTTATTTGATTTATATGGTTGAGAGCGATCTGATATGAATGCTCAATACACTCCTGCTTTGGGAACATAACTAGATAAGTAGCTGAGAACGCATTTTCACAAGATGAAATTCATAACTTCTTCATAAATTAACCGTATCAGTGCGATGCCCAAACATTTTAGGAACTTTAGGAAACTCTCTTGATGTACTGATTCAAGACATGAACAAGTGGCGCCACGACTTCTATTGATCATAAAAGTATATTATCTCTAGTTCGACTAAAGATAATGTTCATTGGAGAATCAGCGGGAAAATAAGGATAAAACGGTAATTACAGGGGGAAAAAGGCAAATTTGATCCACCTCTAATTATGAGGGTCCACGTGAAGGATATATCACAGATATAAATAAAAGATAAACTAAATGGACATAACTCATCTATAGTGAGAGGAGTTCATCTATGAATCTATAGTGGAATTATTCATAGTTAGATAATAAGTAATTAACTCATGATGAGTTAATCACTTAATTGACTAATTATTAAGCCCATGATCTATGGGTCCATCGGGTCCCTATGCTAGCCCAAATATCATAGTCGCGAAATAAAGTAGAAGAAATGAAAATTTTAAGTAAAGTGAATTACTTAAATAGACAATATTGATTGTTTAAATATTGAGTATATTTAAACAGGAAATTAATAATGAAATATTATTAATTGTTTAAATATTGAGTATATTTAAATGGTAATTAATAATTTGAAATTAATTGGTAATTATTAATTGTTTAAATAATTAATTTTATTTAAATTTAAATTTAAATTAATATTATTAATTAATAATTAATAATAAAATAATATCAATTAAAATATTTATTATTAATTATTTAAATAATGAAAATTATTTAAATGGAAATTAATAATTAAATATCATTTGATAATATTTAGTCGGGAGAAAATATTAATATTATTAATTATTTAATTAAAGTATTTTATTTAAATGGTAATTAATAAATTAATTAATTAAATTGGACTTATTAATTTAAAAGAGAGTTTCAAGCCCAATTGGATTAATGAACCCAATTGAAATTGGCCTAAAATAATTAATTAAATAAATTGGAATTATTTATTAATTATCATGGAAATTTCGGCCATCATAGTAATTTTTAAGAAAAATAATTGTTTGAATTATATCCTAAAATAATTACATAGATTTATTTACTCAAGATAATGTTGGGATTTATGCCATAGAATTCGTAATTTGTAATAGAATATTTTATGAATAAATAAAAGTATCATTTTAGTGAATTTTGTGCAATTTATTATATGTTGATATTTGTTAAATATTCAAACATTAATAGAAAATTCCAGAGTTACTAATTTTGTAATCTTGACTACTATAAGATATAAAGTGGATCTAGTCCAAGATAGTAACTCAAATAGTCTACAGTAAACGAATACGGTTAGAAAACCTTATTTTGATAACACTGTTGATGTTGTTCACTGATTTGATCCAAATCATTAGCATAATCTAGATGCAAGTGGAAACATAATATATAATGAGTTTATATAAGACTGAACCAGGATAATAAATCGATTCCTAAATAACACCGTTGATAGAAAATGATTTATAATATCGAATTTACGTTATTAAGATTGATAAGTCTCAATCCTGAGTATGTTGTGAACTCACATTAATGAAGTCTTTTCCTTTGATTCACATAATTGAGGGTGATCTGTTGATACACTCGATAAACTCCCGTTTTGGGGAAATGACTAAATTAGTGCCTGAGAACATTTTTATACAAGATGACATTCATAACTTTCCTAAAACAAATGAAAGTGTTAGTGTGACACTATTCTAACTTAGGAACTTTAGGTATCTCCCTTGTTGTAATGATTCGGTACTTGAACATGAGGCCTCACCTTCTCATTGGCTCGAGAAGGATCGTTCTATACTTGAAAACTATAGAAAAGTGTTCATTAGAGAATCATCGGGTACACAAGGATAAAAGAGATAATTACAAGGGTAAAACGATAATTTTGACCTAGTTGTAATTATGAGATTACCACATGAAGGATACGTCAAAACGAACTTAATAACAAATGGACATAACCCATCTATAGTGAGGGGAGTTCAACTTAGGTTTTATAGTGGAATTACCCTAAGTTAATAATTACGATTAATTAATTAATGAGTTTAATTAATAAATCAATAATTATTGGAGCCCATGATCTATAGGTCCATCAGGTCCCTATGCTAGCCCATATATCATTGTAACTAACCAAGTTATTAATTTAACTAGGAAGAAAAAATTATATTTAAGTAATTAAATTACTTAAATAAAGGGAAATATTAATTTTTTAAATAAAAGGTTTATTTAAATGGAAATTAATATTAATATTATTAATTGTTTAAATAATGAGTTTATTTAAATGGAAAATAATAATTAATATTATTAATTAAATAATTTAATTACTTAAATATAATTCTTTCTTCCTTTGTAGCTTTTAGCCGTCGTCGCTGCCAAACAATGACCTCTTCTCCAAATGGATGTCAAAAAATACCTTTCTAATGGAAATATATCTTAAGAGGTATTTATGAAACCATCTCCTGGAATTTCTTATCCACCTCAGAAAGCCTGTCGTCTTCGTCGTGCCTTCAAACAGGCCCACGAGCCTGGTTTGCCACTTTCAGCTCAACCATCACCTAAAGAATTTGAAGAATTGTATTTCTCATTGAGTATAATGGCTGAATGCCTATATTTATACAAGAGAAACTAGGTTAAGGAAAAGATAAAAGCTTTACAAAGATAAACAAGGAAAGAATAATAAATATTCAGAAAATCGTATTGTTGCCACTGCAATGAGATCTTCATTGCTGCGACAACGAGTAAAAATGTGGAAATAGTCGTTCTGGATGCCGCAACAATGAACCCCTGTCGCTATGGTGTCCACGCTCGGGTTTTTGGCTCAAAAGAGCCAAAATCAGCTGCAGGACGCGGTGATAAAACGCTCATCGCCGCGGCTATAGGTCGTTGCGGCAATGAGAGCCGTTGCCGCAACGATAGGTAGAGGTGTGCACGGTTTGGTTTGGTTCGGTTTTGGGTAAAACTACTAACCAAACCGAATATTTCGGTTTATGATTATCATGAACCACTCGGTTTTTATTTTTTACAAAATCAAACATTTTTGGTTATGTCGAGTTTGGTTTGGTTTTCGGTTTTAGACTATTCATCATAAACTCTCATCAATTCTAAAAAATTCAATGAGCAATTTACAATTATAACAATATGTGGTAGATCTAATGACTAAGCCATAATCTTAAGTAGATAAATAACAAAAAATTTAAATAGTTATGAGATAAAACATTTGTAGTAGAAGAAAAGCACACTTTAAAAATCAAAGATGGAGATGAGAAGCATATAATCGGTTCGGTTCAGTTTTAATTGGTTTTTTAAAATAAAAAATGGACCAAATTGGTATCAATCGGTTCTTCACAAAAAAGAACCAAATAAACCATCGGTTTATAAAAATAGTTATAGAACCGGATGGTTTGGTTTGGTCCGATCCGGTTTATCGATTTTGGACGATTTTTGCCCACCCTTAGCGACATGGTCAAATATAGTAAAATCACTATTTGACCCTCTTTCTTCAATACTCCCGCTCTAGTTAGAGCATGCAGATAACAAATGCCCAATTTGTGAATAAGAATATGAAATTAAGTTTTCCAAAGAGCCTTAGTCAAAACATTAGCAAGTTGATCCCCAGTACGAACGTGGGAAGGAGAGATAATTCCATCCTGAAGTGCATCACGAATGAAATGACAGTTCATCTCAATATGTTTCCTCCTTTCATAAAATACTGGGTTTGTTGCAGTATGTAATGCAGTCTGACTATCACAATATAAGGGAATTGATTGAGAGTGGTAAATTCCAAAACAAGTCAGAAGAGATTTAAGCCACTTTAGCTCACAAGTGGTAGTTGCCATGGATCAGTATTCTGCTTCAACAGAAGATCGAGAAACAGTAACCTGTTTCTTAGTTTTTCAAGATATGGGTGAGGAACCCAACGTAACAAAATATCCCTTTGTTTAGCAATAATTGTTGCTGCTTCATGTGCACACATTGGAACAATCGTGTATCCCTCAAATTCATCCTCAAATCATTATAATAGGTAACCACAATGTTACCTCGTTGTCTACAGCTACTTAGAAGAGTTTTCAATTCGTGGATTCTTGGATTGTTCCCAATCGAAAAACGCGTCCGCATATCATCTCACATACTCTTCACATCATTTGATTGAGGAAATGAAGATCGTATTCCTGGATCTAGTGTATTGTGAATCCATCCTATTAGAGTAGAATTAACCGTCATCCAAAGATTCTCCTCTTAAGATCCTGATTTCGGCTTCTTGATGGTTCCATCAATAAACCCAAGTTTGTTCTTCGCACGAAAAATATTTCGTATAGATCTAATCCACTCATTATAATTATCACCACGAAGCACAATCGGGAAAATTGTGATTTGTGGTCCCCCTGAGGGATGAAGATAGTACGGTGAAGATGAATCCAAATGTTTTACAGTTCTTATGGCAGCTTCTACTTCTTTTCCTTTCGGTTCTACGTGCGTGGTCATCTAAATCAAAGATCGTTGACCCGCTCTGATACCGTAAAGAATTTGAAGAATTGTATTTCTCATTGAGTATAATGGTTGAATGCCTATATTTATACAAGAGCAAATAGGTTAAGGAAAAGATAAAAGCTTTACAAAGATAAACAAGGAAAAAATAATAAATATTCAGAAAATCGTACTATCGCCACAACAATGAGATCTTCATCGTCGTGGCAACGAGCAAAAATGCAGAAATAGTCGATCTGGATGCCGCGACAATGAACCCTTGTAGCTGCGGCGTTCACGCTCGGGCTTTTGGCTCAAGAGAGCCAAAATCTGCTACAGGACGTGGCGATGAAACGCTTATTGTCGAGGCAATGACGCTGCGACGATGAGAGCAGTTGCTTCAACGACAGGGTCAAATATGGTAAAATAACTATTTGACCGTCTTTACTTCAATATCACTCAACTTGGGTTTGCTTCGAGTCCTCATGATACAACACTATTTACTCGTCAAACTCCTCATGGTATTGTTCTTCTTCTTCTTTATGTTGATGATATGATTATTACAGGTGATGATCCTCAGGCTATTTCTGAATTACAAAGTTATCTTGGGAAACACTTTGAGATGAAAGATTTGGGCCCACTCACCTACTTTCTCGGTCTTGAGGTCTCCTTCCGCTCTGATAGACACTACTTATCTCAAGCTAAATATGCGTCTAATCTTTTGGCTCAATCTAGTATCACTGATTCTGCTACTGCATCCACTCCTTTAGATCATAATGTTCACTTGACTTCGTTTGATGGTACTCCTCTCCCGTATCCTACTTTGTATCGACAACTTATTGGAAGTCTTGTGTATCTGACAGTTACTTGCCCAGATATTACCTACGTTGTTCATATTGTCAGTCAGTTCATGGCTGCCCCTTGTACTAATCATTTCATACCAGTGCTTCGTATTCTACGCTATGTCAAGGGCACCAATCTTAAAGAACTACAATTTTCTTCTCAATCGTCCTTACTCTTATCTGGATATTTTAATGCCAATTGGGCTGGAGATCCCACTGATCGTCATTCCACCACAAGCTACTATTTCTACTTGGGTACTTCTCTCATTTCCTGACGCAGTAAGAAACAGACTGTCACCTCTCGTTCCAACACTGAGTCTGAATATCGTGCACATGCTGATGCTACATCTGAGTTATTATGACTTCGTTGGCTATTTGCAGATATGGGTGTTCTTCAACACTCTGCTACTATCCTTCACTGTGACAATCGTAGTGTAATTCAAATTGCCCATAATGATGTTTTTCATGAACGCACAAAACACATCAAAAATGATTGTCACTTTGTCCGCCAACACCTTCAAGCTAACACCCTTATTTTACATTCTATTACCACAATTGATCAACCTGTCGATATATTCATTAAAACTCTCCTTCCTGGTCGTTTTGCTCAATTGATTGATAAACTCAACTCAAGTTGGTCTCTACTATACCATCTTGAGTTTGAGGAGGGTGTTAACGTTCATATTCCAGCTGTAAATTAGATTGATAGAAATCAGAATTAGTTGTCAATTACGTTGTAAATAAGGATGCTATAATTACTTTATAATTTTTGTACTTTCCTTATGTTCATAGCACTCTTGATGTATAAATATACACTCATATCTCAATACAAAGTATACATTCAGAAAATATTCTCACCTCTATTTACATGGTACGTGAGTTTTGTACAATGTAAATACTTAACTTATTGTTATTTTTGAATAAATGGGTCATAATTCATATTTTGTAAGATTTTTTTTTTGAGATTACATCAAAGTGGGGGAGAGGGGACTCTAACCTTCGACCTCAAGGGAAGGGAGTATATGCCTAACCAGTTGAGCTATGCTCATGTTGACATATTTTGTAAGATTTTAATGTCTGGTGTGTGCAAAAAACTAGGTGTTGTTAGAAAAGAAGGAATTAATTACAAGAATGAGATTTACAAAATCATTCTCATATTTGGTCTGCATTTGATATATTATTGGTAAGGACAACACTTTCTCGTATTTTCTATTAGTAATGTCATCTTATTATCACTCACTATAAGGGGGTGTTTGGTTGGGGGTTTGGGAAATGGAAGCCTAGGTTTGTGATGCATGGAAAATAAAAGTGTGGGTTTGTGATGTCTGAGTTTATGAAGAATGTGTTTGGATTATATGAGAATGAGAATGAATAATGAAAATAATGTGAGTGTGTTGGAATAAAAATGTAAAATCCAATAGCAACTTGAGAATGTGATGTCAAACCCAAATAAAAAAAAGAGTGAAACGAATATGGGAATGACTTCACAAACTCATTCCCACATTCATTTCCCATTCCAAAACCTTCAAACAAAACACCCCCAATTAGTTTTAACTCATTAAAATACAATTGAAATACATTTCCCAAATCCACATCATTATCGTAATTTAGAAGGACGACATTTTGCACTCAATGGTTGTAATTAAGGGCCAGCTATCTATAGGGTAAATCCGACATTAATGATTGAAGTTAATATTATTGGTCCCCATATGCGTGGAACACTGATTGGGCGGTAGGAAAAAGAAAAAAAAGATGATATTATAATATGCATCGCATGCTTTCTTTATTAAAAGGTTGAAGAGAGAGAATCTGTGTACGGACGAGAAGAGAAGAGAGCTGAACCATGGCTTCGTTAAACAGCAGACTCTCCACTGCCATGGAAAGAACAGGACAATGGTATGGTATTATATTATATACATATGCCTTTCAACTTTTTGAATTTCTATATGTTAAAGGATATTATAATATGGAATTTGTTTGTTACAGGGTGTTTTCTCAAGATATTCCATCTGATGTTGTGATTGTAATTGGCGAAGCAAAATTCTCTCTTCACAAGGTACGCTCCAAAATGAAATGAAATGAATCGGAGTCTGAATCTATAATAATTAATTATAAATAACTAATACATATGTAAATGGTACGCAGTTCATGTTAGTAGCAAAGAGCAACTATATAAGGAAATTGATAATGGAATCGACGGAAGCAGACCTTACAAGGATTAATCTACCTGACATTCCAGGCGGTGCTGAAATCTTCGAAAAGGCTGCCAAATTCTGTTACGGTGTTAACTTTGAAATTACCGTACACAACGTAGCTGCTCTCAGATGTGCTGCCGAATTTCTACAAATGAATGACAAATACTGCGACAACAATCTCGTCGGCCGCACCGAAGATTTCCTCTCCCAAGTAGCTCTCTCCAGTCTTTCAGGAGCCATCGTCGTTTTGAAATCTTGTCACCATCTTCTCCCCATGGCTGAGCATCTTCTTATTGTCCGCAGATGCGTTGATGTCATCAGTTCTAAGGTATGTATGTATGTATGTATGTATAATTCAATTGCCGTTTCTGTTTCTAATTCTTGAAATTAACATTAACAGGCTTGTAACGAAGCCAATTTCCCAAGTCGTTCCCCTCCTAATTGGTGGACCGAGGAGCTATCCATCATAGATATTGGATTCTTCAGCAAAATCATGACTGCTATGAAAGACCGTGGTGCTAAAACACTCACCCTCTCCGCTGCTCTCATTACTTACGCTGAGAGATCTTTAAGAGATTTAGTACGTGACCACTCCGGAATCGCTCTCATTTCCGATGATTCCACCGATTCAGACAGGCAGAGAGATCTTCTCGAATCGGTCGTCGCTCTCTTACCCTCTGAGAAAGCTGCTTTCCCGATCAATTTCCTGTGCTGCCTCCTCCGATCTGCCATCTACCTCAAAGCCTCGAGTGGCTGCAAGAACGAGCTGGAGAAGCGGATATCGGTGATATTAGAACACGTGACGGTGGACGATCTTCTGGTGCTGTCCTTCACGTATGATGGGGAGAGACTGATTGATTTAGAAAGCGTGAGGAAGATAATATCAGGGTTTGTGGAGAGGGAGAAGAGTGTGGCTGTTTTCAACGCGGGTGATTTCAAGGAAGTGTGTTCTGTTTCAATGCAGAGAGTGGCTAAAACGGTAGACGCATATCTAGGAGAGATCGCAACCTATACCGAATTCACCATATCAAAGTTTAACGGGATTGCCAATATCGTTCCTAAATTAGCAAGAAAGGTCGATGATGATTTGTACCGAGCCATTGATATATATCTCAAGGTCCGTCCGTATAGTATAGCCTAGATTATTTATTTATTTATTTATTTGAGAAAGAAACAGAGGTGTGGTGGATGCTGAAATGTTTTTTTTGGATTTGCAGGCACATCCGCATCTAGATGAGATAGAACGAGAGAAAGTATGCAGTGTGATGGACCCATTGAAATTATCCTACGAAGCTCGAGTGCACGCTTCGCAGAACAAGCGTTTACCGGTGCAGATAGTACTTCATGCATTGTATTACGATCAGCTAAAGCTAAGAAGCGGAGTTGGAGTGGGAGATTGCAAAGCGCAGCAAGACCCGGCAGGGATGGCGAGGACTCAAGTTCAGGCAGATGTTTCATTGGTGAAAGAGAATGAGGCTTTACGTACTGAGTTGATGAAGATGAAGCTTTACATCACGGACATGCAGCAGCAGAAGAATAACAGTCACGGACACGGACACGGATCTTCTTCTATGAAGATAGGTTCAAGAAACAGCAGCGTCAGCAGCAGCAAAGGGACCTTCTTCTCATCGGTGTCAAAGACGCTGGGGAAATTGAATCCTTTCCGTCATGGATCTAAAGACACTTCTAATATAGAAGATGGTGTGGACATTACGAAGCCTCGAAGGAGAAGGTTCTCAATATCCTAAATATATACTCTTCCCTTTAGATTTGTTCATTATGATACTGATATGATTCTGTTGTTTGTGATTGTGATTGTGATTGTGATTGTGAGAACATTATATTCATATGTGTTTCATTTACTAGCTTTTCTGTTTGTATAGAGAGAGAGTTTCAGTTTCTTTTTCTTTTTCTTTTTAAGTTATCACTTTCAGGTTTGCTGAACATGTGTGTGTGAGTGTGCTGAACTTATAATTTATAAATCATATTTTCAAATTAAAAGCTCTCTGTTGATTACATTCAATATTGTTTGTTTGGATTCAAAGTGCAAACTTTGCTGTGCACTGCTGATGAGTGGTATTAAAACTCTCCCAATGAAACTTGAGATTTTAGATCTGATTTACAGTGCACCTAGCCTTCTAAATCTCCTTTTGTGTGACTATTTCTCTTTCTTTTAATCTGTAAATAAACAGGCCTCTCATAACCTCAACCAGATGTGATGTCTAATGTTCATCTTCTGAAAGTGTTTTTGATAACCATTAAAAAAATACTTTCAAAAGCTATCCAAAAACGGTGACTAGGAGTTTGTTGCGAAGGTTATGTTATAAATTAATCCGTTAAATTACTCCTGCATCATATGAGTTTAATTAATTTTGTTGGAAAGTGTCAATTTAATTAGTATTGAGGTTCTTATCAAATTCGATTGTCAGTTAAAAATAGGAATCATCGTCATCTCCATATGTGGGGAAAAAAATAGAACAACATATAATTTTAATAAAAGAGAGAAATAAGATAGGGAGAGGAAAATCATGTCCATCGGAGGAGGCCCATTGGTGAGGGGCAGTTTAAAGAGGAAGAAGGTACAATACAAATGACTAGTTGGAAAGGTGAAATATTGGTAGCCTTTCCTTTCCTTTCCTTTATTGCGTGATTGGCGGAGAGCCCAGCCAAACCAAACAAGTGTTGAAAGGGAACGGAATTATAGTAGGCGCCTGCCCTGCTCCATCCATGATTATCCTTTCTTTCATAACAATTAAATAAAAATTTAAATCATATTCTTCAAATATCTGATCGATCCAATAACTTATACAATGGGTTGAGTTGAATTCAAATAATATCAAATTATATGGGTTGAATATGATCATGATTCTCCCATAAGTAGTTGAGTTGAACCAAATTGATTCAAATGTATTTACTATTATATTATATATGTTTTTGTTACTTTTAAAATATTCTTATTCTATCCAAAAATCTATATCAAATAATAGAAGTATAATATTTTATTGTATAAAAAATATAATATAGAAGCACTCGTATCATTGTTTGGAATATAAGGGGGTATTTGAATTTCGTTCCAAGGAATATATTGATTGGTCCATAACTAAAGATGCAACAAGTCATGATTATGTGTTGAGTTGACTAGCTCATGGCGAGGTCACGTGTTGAGCTTTGGCAGCCAATAATTTGAGCTAATTATCCGGTCTATTTACCGTTGAATGCCAACTTTCGAATTTACTGCAAATAGATGGTATCCTCCTGTCAAACTTCCAAATTATACCTTAACAAATTACCTGATACATTGATGGAGAAAAATGTGTGTTTGTGTAAGAGAAGAAACATCACACATTATTCCGGGCATCGAGAGGGTGGGTGATCTCTCTCTCTCGATCTCGATCTCGATCCGAAATTTCAAAATTACAAAGAATAGAATAGAATAGAATAGAGAGAATGGGTACACATGATGCCCTCCCTGTAACTATAACAAACGTACAACTTAATAGACTTCCAAGTCAAGATAAGGGAGCGCGTCGTGTGGCCTTCACTGAAATTCTCCCAAAGCATCGTTCATCCGATGATTCTGATCCTGATGACCTTGATCACAAAAAATGCCGCCCTCATGATTTCGTCGCTTGTTGCGCTTGGACATGTCTTGTTATCTTCGGCATTATTCTCTCTTTACTCATCATTGGTGTCATATTCATGTCTTTCCTTCAATCAGGACTCCCTGAAATCAGTGTCATAGAGCTTCAATTGTCCAAATTTGATATCACAAACACAACCTCAACCAAAGGCGTCCGCGGAAGGGCTGTCTTGAATGCAAAAACAGAGATATCGATAGAGATGATGAATAAAAACGATAAAGTTGAGCTTAGTTATAACCAGATTGAGGTTAATATTGTGACAGAAGAGGAAGTTAAATTGGGGAAGGCAATGGTAAAAGGTTTCATTCATAAACCCGGAAACACGACATATTTGAACCTGATGACGACGGTAGTAGGAGACGATGTAGATCGGGAGGATGCGATGGATCTTAAAGATGATGATAAAAATGTTCAAATGGTGGTATTGGTGACAATGAAAACAAGTATTGGTTTCCATATTGGGATGTTCAGAATGAGAAATGTGCCAATCATGGTATCATGCAATGTTCAACAATTTGTAATAGCAAACCAGGTTAATCAACCTCTTTGTAATATTAGGATGTTTCCAACAAGGTAGAAACATCCTTCTCCATTCTTTTTTTTTTTTTTATCTCACCTAGCCCTAGCTCATCATCCTTTCTCTTTTTCACTTTTCTTATTATTTTGTAATTTTGTCAACAATTTTACATTCCTATATTATTGCATCAATTTCAATGCAAAACATTTTTTTTTAAAAATGATAATAAAGATTTTCTTGAAACTATTTTCTAAAAAATAATGTTTGAGGATGACATAAAAAAAGAATCCTTTCAATATGTGTAGAGGTTTAAACTCATAAAAAAGGGGATTAAAATTACACCCACTTGTAAAATAAATTTAAGACTGTCTTTAATTTTTTACTCGCAATGAAGGGAGCTATTTAAAAGAAATCTTCACCTTCATTGTGAAGAATAATGTTAAACGTGGTTTGATCCTCACAATGTTTTTAAGCTAAAAAATTCGTCCAAATAAATCACATGTTTTTGAAAGACCAAAGATACAAGAAGGTACATTAAGGGAAAGAGAGATGGGTAATATGTTTCACGAAAAGTTCAATTTATACCCCTAAAGTGATTAGGTGTGTCAATTTAAACCAAGAATTCCCCTCAACTTTCATAAATGAATCAATTTATACTAAAATCAAAATAAAATCAAAAAATCGTCTGAGAGTCGGTCAATAAATCACAAAAAAGAAGGCTAATACAACTTTTATAACCTAATAGCAAAAACGGCCAATATCAATCACAAAAACACTCAATCCTAATAATAAAATCAACAATAATTACTTACATATTTTTACTTACTAATTACTAAAATATCATAACTTTTAAGACAATTGTAAACACATGAATTGAGAGATTTTCCAAGCTTAAAGGTCCATGTATATGTATGTGGGCTTTTAGTCTTCTTACACATTAAGCGAAGCCCAAGTACAGTTCCATTGACAATATTTTAATATTTTTGAAGTTGCAATTTTGTGGTTAATATCTTAAAACAATATGGCCAAGCAGTTTATTTTATGTATAGAAGAAATGAACAAAACCCAGTGTGTAAATTTTTTTACATATAGATAAAAAGAGGTTTTTTGGTTTGATTGACCTTCAAAATTGATAAATAAGTGTTATTGACCTCCATTCTCATTTTATCATTTTTGACTTTATGATGATGTCATTTTGGTTTGAAAGTACATTTTTATCCTTAAACTCTAATATATCCCATCATCTATCATTTTAATTTTATTTATCTTTTTTAAAACTCAAACTCCAACACTCTCCAATCTCTTTCAAAACTCCAACACTCTCCAATCTCTTTCAAAACTCCAACACTCTCCAATCTCTTTCAAAAACTCCAACACTCTCCAATCTCTTTCAAAACTCCAACACTCTCCACTCTCTTCCAAATCTCCAACACAACCTTCAACATAGCCTCAAGTAATTTTCACTCTTTCGATTTTTGTCATAAGGTAATATAAGGTAGCATTTAATTTCAAATATGTTATCATTTACAAATCTGACATATGTAGTTATTTAAAGTAAAAAAAATAATCCGATTTGCCCCGAACTTTGAGTTTTTTCCCTGAAATATGAGTTTTGCCTCAAAGTTTAATAAACAACTAAATGAGGCATGAAAATATTTATCTGGACTAATTCTGAGGACCACTTCATCTCCTCCTAAAGACATTTTTTTACTGAAACATACATTAATAACATTAAATTTACACTAGTTTTTATGTTTAACTAATAATAAACTAATAAAAATAAAAGAAATTAGAAAAATGAAATTCAGTTCACCAAATTGGATGGATTTCGAAGGAAATCCTTCCATGGATTTCATAAGGTTAGGGGCTTGACAAATGAAATCCATACTGATACGAACCCTCAAGCGTTGACGGATTCAAGAACCGGATGATGGACCCTTGAATGGAAATACTTGAAAACCCTTAACGATTTGAATCAACCTTTAGGTGAGGTGGAAGATGATGACCTAATCGATCAATCCCCTAATTCAAGAAGAGGTTTTTTTGATTTAAGGTCGAGGCACTCCACAAGAACAATGATCAATTGGACTTGAATGACTTTAAACAGGCAATTCAAGAACATGAATCACAAAAGGGTTTTTCAAAGCAAAAGCTTAAACCAAAACAAAGGGATTTCATGACATATTTGAACCTAATGAAGACGGTAGTAGGAGACTATGTAGATCGGGAGGATACGATGGATCTTAAAGATGATGATAAAAATGTTCAAAGGGTGGTATTGGTGACAATGAAAATAAGTATCGATTTCCATATAGGAATGTTCAGAATGAGAAATATGCCAATCATGGTATCATGCAATGTTCAACAATTTGTAATAGCAAACCATGTTAATCAACCTCTTTGTAATATTAGGATGTTTCCAACAAGGTAGAAACATCCTTCTCCATTCTTTTTTTATCTCACCTAGCCCTAGCTCATTATCCTTTCTCTTTTTTACTTTCTGTTCATTTTGTAATTTTGTCCATAATTTTACATTCCTATATTATTGCATCAATTTCAATGCAAAACAATTTTTTTTTTTAAAATCATAATAAAGATTTTCTTGAAACTATTATCTCAAGAATAATGTTTGAAATTGAAATCACAAAAGCATCCTTCTATATGCCTAGGAGATTACACATAAAGAAGGGATTAAGATTAGAGCCACACATAAAGAAATGTAAGATTGTCTTTAATTTTTTTCCTCGCAATGAAGGGAGCTATTTAAAAGAAATCTTCACCTTCATTGTGAAGAATAATATTAAATGTGGTTCGTTCCTCACAGTGTTTTTAGCTAAAAAATTCGTACAAATAAATCACACACGTTTTTGAAAGGTCAAAGATACAAGAAGGTACGTTGAGGCAAAGAGAGATACATAATATTTTTTCAGGGAAATTTCAATTTATACCCCTAAAATGACGAGGTGTGTCAATTTAAACCCTGAATTCCCTTCAACTTTCATAAATGATTCAATTTATACCAAAATCAAAATATAAAATATAAAATCGTTTGAGATTCGGTAAATAAATCACAGAAAAGAAAGTTAACAAGACTTCTATAACCTAATAGTAAAAACGCTCATTATCAATCACAAAAACACTCAATCCTAATATAAAATCAACGATAATTACTTAAATAACATATTTTTACTAATTACTGAAATATCAGAATTTTTAAGATAAACGCTTCCGCTCACCATGTTGTAAACACATGAATTGATACATTTGCCAAGCTTAATGGGCCATGTATATGGATGTGGGCTTTTTAAGTCAGAGGCTTCCACCCACCATGTTGTAAACACATGAATGGAGAGATTTGCCAAGCTTAAAGGACCATGTATGAGGGCTTTTAGTCCTCTTATATATTATGCGAAGCCTAAGTACAATTCCATTGACTTAATATTATAATATTTTTTCAATTTTATATAAATATTTTTTAAATGTCAATTTTGTGGTTAATATCTTAAAATAATATGGCCAAAGCAGTTAAGTTTATGTATAGAAGAAATGAACAAAACCCAGGATATATTTATACCCTATAGTTTAGTAATCAATGATCAAATTAATGAATCATAATCGAGATTAACCTTTAGTTGGAAACTTTTCTCCATTGATTTTTATTCTTTTTAATTTGTTTTTCTTTTTATTTCCAAAACTCAAAACCCCATTTTAATTAACTTTAATTTAATTCTCTTTTCCGAGATCAATTTGTACAATTTTAAAACTATAATATTCATTTTTCAAACTACATATATATGTTTGTCTTTAACCAAAAGTGTTAGGAATGGTGTCCTAGAACTTGTAATTATCTAATAATAATAATTTATTAAGAATAAATTAAATAAATAAACATAAGTTCTTTATATTATCTAGATTGATTCAATTAATGATATTAGGAATATATGGAAATATATAGATATCAAACATTCAAATAGTAAACCCTAAGTTACTCTTATGAAATCACGACTTAGTATGTGAGTCATACGAGAGGATTAAAGTTGAGATGAGTAACTTAAACGTGTCTACAGTAAACGGATAACGTTTGGGAACCTTATCCTGGTAACACTGTTGATAGCTTCGCATTTTGTTTATAGACAAATGATCGAATCCTCGATCATTCATGTGGGAGACATGAAATGGAAGTATCATATGCAATGTTGATTGTATAAGACAGACCACGATGTTCGATCAAATTTCTCCTTAGTACCTGGTTTACGAGAAATGATCGAATATCAAACTAAGTTTATCAACCGTGATAGATCTCAATCCTGAGTGAAATACGGACTCCTATTTATGGAGTTATGTTCTTTGATTCACATGGTTGAGAGCGATCTGTAAGAACGCTCAATACACTCCTGTTTTGGGAACATGACTAGATAAGTAGCTGGGAACTCATTTTCACGAGATGGAATTCATAACTTTCCTATAAATTAACGGTATAAGTGCGATACCTAAACATTTTAGGAACTTTAGGAAACTCCCTTAATGTATTGATTCGAGACATGAACAAGTGGCGCCACGACTTCTATTGATCACAGAAGTACCTTATCTCTAGTTCGACTAAAGATAAAGTTCATTGGAGAATCAGCGGGAACACAAGGATAAAGCGGTAATTACAGGGGCAAAACGGTAAATTTATCCGTCTGTAATTATGAGGGGTCCACGTGAAGGATATATCACAGATATAAATAAAGATAAACTAAATGGACATAACTCATCTATAGTGAGGGGAGTTCAACTATGAATCTATATTGGAATTATTCATAGTTAGATAATAAGTAATTAACTGATTATAAGTTAATCAATTAATTGACTAATTATTAAGCCCATGATCTATAGGTCCATCGGGTCCCTATGCTAGCCCAAACATCGTAGTCGCGAAATCAAGTAGAAGAAATGGAAATTTTTAAGTAAAGTGAATTACTTAAAATAGGCAATATTAATTGTTTAAATATTGAGTATATTTAAACGGTAATTAATATAAACATTATTAATTGTTTAAATAATGAGTTTATTTAAACATGAAATTAATAATGAAATATTATTAATTAGATATTATTAATTATTTAAATATTGAGTATATTTAAATGGTAATTAATAATTTGAAATTAATTAACAATTATTAATTGTTTAAATAATAAATTTTATTTGAACGGAATTAATAATTAATAATTAATTAATTAATAATAAAATGTTATCAATAAAATTATTAATTAAATAATGAGTTTATTTAATGGAAATTAATAATTAAAATATTTATTATTAATTATTTAAATAATGAAAATTATTTAAATGGAAATTAATAATTAAATATAATTTGATAATATTTAGTCGGGAGAAAATATTAATATTATTAATTGTTTAAATAAAATATTTTATTTAAATGGTAATTAATAAATAAATTAATTAAGTTGGACTTATTAATTTAAGAGAGAGTTTCAAGCCCAATTGGATTAATGAACCCAATTGAAATTGGCCCAAAATAATTAATTAAATAAATTTGATTTATTAATTATTTATTATTAATTTTGGCCTTCATATATAATTTGTAGGAGATAATTATTTGAATTATATTCTATAATAATTATATAGATTTATTTACCCAAGATAAATAAAATAAAGAAAAGAAAATAATCTCCTATTGATCTATGGCATTTTCGAAATTGAAAGATAAAGGAAAGAGATAATCTTTTTTTTTTGTATTTATCTCTATAGATTAATCCTAATGGGATTAGGATTCCTATTTTTCTATAAATAGGAGGGTTGGGTCATTCATAAATCAGACAATTAAAATTCCTTAGAAATTCGGAATTCTCTCTTCCTCCTCTCCCCCCTTGAGTGCCGATTTTCCGTATTCAAAATTGGGAAGAAAATATTTTTCTTCTTTCCAATTTCTTCTATAGTTATATCCCACAATCGTTTTTCGTTTGATCGATCGGGATATAGCGTAGAAGATCCGGTGTTGCTGAGGATTTGATGCTGTAAAGAAACCTCCAACCGATTCTCCATTTATTACTCAATGTAAGTTTTGATTTTAATTTTCGAAATTTAAAGCATGGTTCTTCGTGTTTATATCACAATTTGCATGATATTAATAGATCCATAATTAAATGTTAATTAGTTTACTAAATCAAATTCCGCTAGTTTAGTAAATCATCCCTTCAAAAAGAACATAGGTGTTTTTTTGCATTTTGCCCAAATAAAAAAATGGAAAAAAGAGAGAGGGTCCTTGTCTTAGGTTCGTGGAAAGCATGTAAAATGAAGGGGTAATATAGTAATTGGGAGAGAGGAGTGTTTCCTGAATGTTCTTAGTTAACCATTTGGTGTCTCCATTGGCATTCGATGGATTTTTCACGCTTCTAGTTTCTCTTCGGGTAGAAATCCAGATCGTAAATACTCGAGGATTTGGTTCCTCCAGTCCGACTCGGGCTCCAAACCCTGCTCTACCGACATCACTTGTCCGATCCCTCCATCGTCTCCACTCCCCATGTTCGAATCGAGGGTAATACTTGGTTCGGACAGATAATCGATAGGGATCACTCTTTTTGTCTCGGTTCGGACTGAGGACCCGAGGCTAGCTAGAGCGTCGGCATGTCCATTCTTCGGCACTTGGCTGACGCTATATTCGGTGAACTGAGACAGGATAGACGGAACTTTTTCCAGATATTTTACCATTCTAGGATCCTTTGCCTCAAATAGCCCCTTTACCTGATTTACCACGAGTTGAGAATCGCTTCTGATGCTTAGGCTCTCGACTCCCAGTTCCTTTGCTCTCTGCAGTCCAGCTATCAATGCCTCGCATCGGTGTACTTCTGCTGCTTTTCTCAGTGTTTGTTCTTACCGGTGGACGCCGAACTTCCTTCGTCGCTTCCTGTGTAACTTGAGTCCTGATGTCCTTCGGCATCCCTCTGGGACAGCACCTTGTTTCGAGTCTGTCGGCGAGAGTTGTCTCGCACAGGGCTTATCTTGTTTAGGGCGTCTTTTTCCTTTGATGAGGAGATCTTTAGGCTAGCGTTTTTCCCTCATCGGTGGGCCATCAGCCTGGTCCGTAGGTCGTCTCCCGGCACATTCTTTCCTTTTTCGAACGTGGTGGCCCTTCAACGCCGTCGCCTGGCTTGGGATTTGCCAGTTCGTGGCTTTGAAGGGCCTCCCTAGTCTACGTTCAGGATGTTTTTGCTGTTAGCATGAACCGCTGCCAACCCTTCCCCCAGTAAGGCTTTCATTTTTCGCACTTCTTCTTTTAACTCTTTGTGCGCTTCCACCTTCTCTCAGTGTTCCGCTAGTGCTATGGTGATGGTTCCCAGTGCCGCATCAAGGTTCTGAACATCATCGTTTACTCATTTGTCTCTAGCTTCGTTTTCGTTGAGAGCTCATTGTCTGGTTGAACGAGTTGTCATTGTCTCGACTTGTGGGTACCGTGTGAGTATCTGGATTTAGCCAAAAATCGAAGATGAACGGCCCCACGGTGGGCGCCAAACTGTGTGGGATATTTCTCGTTAAGAGTTTCTTCCACACGGTTGAACACGCTGAGTCACGTGTTGCTCCCTCACGGTGAAGCTACCTGAAACACTTCAAAGAACGACGGTCAGAAGAGCACCGGTGTGGTACCGGCCGAGAACCCTCCGACGATCAAGTTAGGTGGTGGTAGGTGAGAATATGCCTTGCACCGCAAGGAAGATTAGGTCAAAATGTATGACTGATGGTTTTTAGGTTCATATACCTGATTTGATAGGTCAGGTTGCCTTTTATAGTTCCTTGATCGTGGGCTCATCGACTAGGCTAGTGTGAGACTAGACTTAATGGGCTTTCTTTCGGCCTGTGAAGGATAGGTTCCTTCAGATACTGGTTCAGATGGGCCTGTCCCCATGTGAACCGGCCTTGTATGAACGTGGCCCGTAAGAGGGCTATTTTAACTCTTTACAGTTTCCAAAATAGAGGAATTGGAATTCCTTGGGAATCGAATTACCACTTCTCTTATTTTGTATGGAATTCTTAGGCAAACATATAAATAAGAAGGACGAGAAAGAGAGAGAGAAATAAGAAGGTTTTTTTATTGTGAAAGTATATCCAAGAGGGGTTAGGTCTCTGTCTCTTCGCCTTTGCAAAAAGTTTATTTTGATTTATAATGGCCGATATGGAGTTTCTCTCTTTCTCTATCTGCTTCTTCATGAAGAAACCTTCATTGACTCACCACTTATTTACTTCTCTTTTTCTCTCTCTGTTGAAGTTGTTGTAAATATGATCAGGGTTTAGATTTTATCAGTCATTCAAATTCATGCCCTTTCTCATCTTCATCATTTTTTGGACTGCCACTTTCATTTTCTTTTCTTTTATTTATTAATAATTTACAGTGTGACACATTAGTTTTAATTTAATACTGTACCTTGCTTTGCATCCAACTTTTACGTGATAAAATGTGGTGGATCAATCTGAATTTGTGTTGGCAAACCTTAAAGTTAATAGTCCTTTTAAAGTTAATAAAAGGGGTAGTTTCTGACTGTGTTTTAAGAGGTTTTTAAGCACGGGCATTGGATACATGACGTGAGAATGAGTTTATAAAATACATTTGGTTAATACCTCATTTATTATTAGTAATAACATTTCTTACAAATTAAAACTGTTTTTACTATTGAATCTCATTCATACGTAATTTAGCCACATGCATCGATAATTCTTATTTTTTATTTGTTTGTTTCATTTACTATTTCTGAATATCTTGGGAGACGGCTATCCTGTAGTTATGTTAGCCGTCTCATATTCTTATACATATTTTGGGGTTTTTAAATTAATGGTAGAATTTATTACTGATTTTTCTAGGCTTTTCGTTTGAATTAGGTTGAATGTCGATAGAAGTTGGATAAAAATTAAATGATAGGTTTTGTCATGATAATGCCTACCGTCAACCGGGTGGTTGACACATATACTAGTAATTTTTCCACTGAGGTAGACATACTGGTCCGTCACCGAGACACATGAAGCTTCCGAGAGTTGAACGTGACGAAGACTGGGAGCTTTTAATCAAAAAATGGGAGTCAAATGAGTTTAAGGTAAGATCGTACCATTTCTTGTTTTAATATTTTAGTTGCGTGTAAATCTAATGATTAACATCATTGTATAGAATTTGTCACAACAAAATATCGAATCCCGAAAGCACCTTCCATATATGCACAAGGGCGGGTCAAAATCAAATGCAAACAAGCTTCATAAGATGGTAAAATCATATCTATTCAACAATATTTACTATTGTTTGTAATTTTTATTATTTTCTTAAAGTTTTATATATGATCATGTTCAGAGACAGGAAAATCCTGAAACTACATGAGGTGGATGTGTTTAAGACACAGCACACATACGAAAAGGATGTGTGGGTGAGCGATTTGACGAAAGAACAACACGTAAGTGTACTTCATTGATGGCAAATGAAGCTCGATGAGGCTCTCCTCTCTATTGAGGCACTTAAGGAGCGTGACTTGCAAAGTGAAGAAGAATATAAGATGCGTGAATTACAACACGAGGAAGAATATAAGAAGCTTCAAGAAGATATGAACGTGCTCATAAGATTTTTTAAATCTCAAGAGGGTGGGGGTCAGTGCCAAGGTAGTGGAGGCAGTGATGCATAATTAGAGACTTTCTAGTTTGTAATTTATAAAAACCGTGTTTTTTATGTTGCAAACTCTTCTTTGATTTAAGTAAAATCGTGTTCTTTATATTGTAAACTCTTATTTGACTTTAAAACTGCTTATTGTATGAAATATATAATGATATAGCTTTACAAAATTTGTTTAATTGTGTTTATTATTAAAGGAAAAAGAAAAGGGGGTCCTAGTCCTAGTCCTAGGTTCGTGGAAAGCATGTAAAGTGAAGGGTAATATAGTAATTGGGAGAGAGAAGAGTGTTTCCTGAATGTTCTTAGTTAATGAGATGGATGATTTCCATTTCGTGTCTCCATTGGCATTCGATGGATCTCCAAAAAAAAATAAATATATAATATTTGGTAGAATACAATACAACCATTTGTTTGCCATAAACTTTAATAATATACCGTTAATTATAAAAGCAGGCTATTTTTCTTTCAGTTTCTGGGCAGGGAAAAGGAAAGGGATCCATATTCGAACCCGTCACTTTGTTTCAACTTCAACTGTAAGTTATTTCTTCTTCTTCTTCTTGTTTCTTTCTGATCTATCTAAATTATATCTCCTCATTTCTTTATTTAATCTTTGATCGATCGCTTTCACTTTTTGTTTTCCCAGCCTTTTCATTTCCTGATTTTTAAGAATTAAAAATGAATGATATGGTATTTGATTTTAGTAAATAAGATGTTGGATCATCGCTTGGCATGTTGAGTTTTTCTTTGGAAATTAATTATATTGAGAAATGAGGTTTGAATTTGATTGCTAATAATATAATTATATTGTAAAAGTCTGGACATCTGGTTTGGACAGCTGTGCTGTCCGACTTTAATTAATCAATTAAGGCGCGTGGGGTGGAGTGGAGTTTGTCTGTTAGTTACGGGACGGCCCAATAGTTTTACTAAAAGCCCATTTCCCTAATGTAATGTAATGTAATGTATTCATTCCTTCATGTCATTTCTTTCTATAGCTCACTCACAAGCAGCTGACCTGACTAATTACTGAGCCTGAGCCTGAATCTGTATCTGTGTTGGCGAAGAAGAGCGAATATGGCCGATTCTTATATGGTATATGGTCACTCACTCACTCACTCCTCATCTCTAAGTACTGAATGAAATAATGAAATGATGATCCTTTTCCTTTTCCTTTTCCTTTTCAGTTTCAGGCTCACACTCACAGCGGTCGTAAATTAAAGAGGTTGGAATCACGAAAGTCTCATTCATGGTGGTGGGATAGTCATATCAGTCCCAAAAACTCTAAATGGCTCACCGATAATCTCGACGGTCACTCTCTATTTTCATATTCACTTCTCAAACTCAAAACATTACATCTTCTTTTTTTGTTTGCTTCTCTTTTTCTCACTGATTGCTTTCATTTTTATTACAACCCCCCTTTGTATTATTTCATACCCCAATGAAATTTATTAATAATATTTATTTTAGATTATATTTTTAAATTATTTTATGGGATAAATGCACCCCTGCACTTTGAGTTATTGTTAAATCATACACCCTGCACTTTTTTTTCGTTTTAAAATACCCCGCACTTTAGGAAAATTGCAAATCACACTCTTCTATCAATTAGTCTTAACGAAATTTAGACATATCTATATTATACTCATACCATGTGTTCCAAAACCATTAAAAATTTCGAATAATTTGAACATTTGAGTGTGATTTATAAATTTTACAACATATTATCATAAGAGTTTATTATAAAATTCTACACATCTGTCAATTTTTTTTTGTTGGTTATTTTTCATGAAATCATAATACATAACATACGTATAATATGAATGTATCTCAGTTTTGTTAAAACTAATCGATCAAAGGGTGTGATTTGCAATTTTACTAAAATATAGGGGTATTTTAAAACATAAAAATGTGCGGGTATGATTTAACAATAACTCAAAGTGCAGGGGTATATTTTGCATTTATCCCTCATTTTAAATGACATAATAAGTTTAAAGTTTTTTATTTGGTTGGATTATACCTGTATTGAGAGGAAATAGTTAGTTTACTCTTATATCCTTTTGATAGATGAGAACTTAAATTTGAACTACATTTGTAATTCATTTTCTTTTCTTTTAAAATAGAATCCTTAATATATATTTATTAATACAATAACTTGAAATTTATTCAAGTTTGTAGTTTTAAGGTTATAAACACGTTCTTTGACCCGGTGAGCTCGACCCTCACATCATGCCCGACCTAACTCTTTTGCCACTACCAATTCCACATCCATTTTAATCCGTGATGCTTAGAAATAAAACGATCAAAACATTATTGAAAACAACCCACCATAAATTATTTTTAATCTCATAAAGTAAGAATTATAAGATTTATTTAAAATAATGTAATTTCCATCAACTTTCCTTTTTTATCAAATAAAAGGTCTCATACAAAAAAAAATAATGGAAAATCTTGTTATCTTTCTTTCTTATTTAAAGAATCTTGTTATTTCATACCCTCTTTTAGTTTTACTATATTTGCCTTTATAGAGTGCATCTGCCTAATAAATACATTGATTGGTTTAAGAAAATTGTTCTTCAATTTTTTGAATGACATGGCACCTGTTGCCTTTTTGCTTCTATTCAATAATTATATAGATTTCATTTCGTATTCTAAAAGGGGTAAGGTTAAATTAGGGAGGATGAATAACGGTTGCAAATTTTTAGCCCTTAATATTAACTACCCAATTACTGGAATGGGATTACCTCTGTCAGCTCTTTCTTTTGTTTCATAAAATTTAAAACAATAAGATAGGTGAAAACAAATGTTAACTTTTGATCAAAATGCCAAGCAAAAAATTGACAAACCGATCCTTGACCACAGAGATGGACCAGAGCATCAAACGTATGTTGAAGCTAATCGAAGAGGATGCAGATTCGTTTGCCAAGAAGGCCGAGATGTATTATCAGAAGAGGCCTGTGTTGATCTCTCATGTTGAGGAGTTTTACCGTATGTATCGTTCCCTTGCCGAGCGTTACGATCATGTGACAGGAGAGTTGCGAAAAAATTTTCCTTCAGATTTACAATCCCAGGGCTCTGGTATTTCTGATCTTGGCTCTGAGCCATCCTCTACATTGCCCTCTCCTGATCAAAGGCTAGGACGTCGTAAATCTGGACCACGAGCTGCTGGCTTTGAGTTCTTCCTTGGGTCAGGTGGAAGCACCTCTGATACTTACCAGAAGGAAGGAGATGAGTCGTCTTCTTTGACAGATTCTGAACCAGAATCGGATGATTCCTCAGTAAATAATTATTCATGTGGAGGTGATCAAGGGCTGAACAGGAAGATGATTGAATTGGAGATTGAGCTCCATGAGGCTAAAGAAAAGCTACGCATGAAGGAGGATAAGGCGAATGGTTCATTCAGGGAGCCAACAGATGAAAGTTTTTATGCTAGAATGGCTGGATATGAGGAAGAACTAAGGGTATCAAATGAGAAGCTGCGGATTTCTGAAGTGCAGATCATGAGATTGAAAAGTGAGCTCCAAAAATCCAAGTCATCAGAATTCACCAATGGATTGCAGGCCGAGTTTGTGTCTAATGAACCAGGAGGAGGTATCTGTAGGCAAGAGGATAGTGTTCCCTTTGCTGCCAATCAGGAATCAGAGCTTGAAGAACAATGTAGTGGCTTGGAAGCTGATCCAGATATCAAGGTTGCGGAACTGATGAAAGAGCTCAAAATTACAAAAGAAAGACTCAAGGACTCGCAGAAAGAAGTTTTTAATTTGAAGCTTGAACTTGAGAACAATAGGTTACCTGAGAAAATCTGCCATTTGCAGGATGAGCTTGACCTTGCCCGGAAGGATACCGCAACATGGAGGGCCAAGTTCAATGCAGAGAAAAGAGAGGTCTCCAAGCTCCAGGAAAGGATTTCAAGGCTGAAAAGTAGTTTATCAGACCGGGATCATGAGTCTAGGGAGTTAAAATTAGCAGTGTCCGATGCTGAGCAGAAAATTTTTCCTGAAAAAGCACAGGTGAAGGCTGAAATATCTAAGTTAGTTGAGGAACGTACTCTGTTGATGGAACAGCTCAGAGAATGGGAGCATCAAGCTCGCCTTTTGGAGGATGAAATCAGAAAAGTGAAGGGTGAAAAAATGGATTTGGAAGAGAAACTTAACAGTGAAATTGAGCAGTTGAAAACAACTATTGTTGATAGAGAAGAATGCATTGAGGGTCTTAAAAATAGTCTTGATGGTTTAAAATATGAAACAGATCAGCTTCAAGCAGAAATTACGGCTGTGAAAGAGGATTTGACTACTAGAAACAAGCAGATGGCTGGAATGGGCGAGCATATGCAACAATTGCAAAGGGAACGTGTGGAGCTCGTATCCGGTATTGAGAAAACACATAAGCTGGTGGAGGAGTTGAGATTAGGAGAGAAGGAATTGAAAGAGGAGATTGAGAAGCAAAGATTATTGATAATGGAAGGAGCAGAGGAGAAAAGAGAGGCTATAAGGCAGCTATGTTTTTCAATTGAGCACTACAGGAGTGGGTATCATAGGCTTCGGGAGGTTTTTGTCGGACACAAGCGAGTTCCAGTGTTGGCATCTTAAGAGGAGTTGTGGCTGGAGAATATGATTTAGAAATGGTAGTGAACTCGTATACTCCGAATATAAGGAGTCTGTTAGCTCGTTCCTGGGATGAAACAGTTACAGGCCGTGGATTAGATCATGTATCGAACTGCTGTTTTTTCGGTATGTTAAATTAATAATGTAAATGTAGTTTTTTAGGTATACAATGAGTGATGTGGGTGTGCTTTGGCTAAAAGCTAGCTGTGGAAATGGACAGCAACTGCACCTTTTTAAGTCCTCGGTTTTGTTTTCTGAAACTCCGGCGTGAATGGTTTAATGTCAAGAGTAGTCAAAACTGCATGGTTTAGCATATCTACCGGCCGTAGAGGAGAGAACACTTTTGCTTTGCGCAGAAATTGATCTTTTGAGCTCCCCAGATTAGAATAAAGCATGTTCGGGCCTTTTGTACTTTCACTTGGTTTAATTTTAAAAGTTCTAATATGAATGTGGACGAAGCAGATCATACACAATCTTAATGTCTTATTGCACAAATACCTGTTTGGGATAGCTTTTAGAAGTGTTTAAAAGTGTTTTTTTAATGGTTATAAAAAACACTTTGTTTATTAAAAACACTTTCAAAAGTTATCCCAAACAAGTATAGAATGGTTTGTAACAAACATAAACTTCATTATTATGCTTTGACCTCCCCAGTTGATGCTTATGTTATACTTGAGAAAAAGATGGTGTGACGAAGCATTGAAAGATGAATCGAGCGGAGGGCATTGTTTTTTTTGGTTGGGCTTAGATTGGTGAAAAAGATCATATATTCTTCAACTTCAGAGATTATATTTTGGCTGATATTGTTGATCTAAATTATCTGTCATATTTAGAAAGTGTCAAATGCTCTTCCTATCTCTCTCCATACTTAATTATTCGTTCCAATCATTTTCTGTTTTGTTTACGTTAATGGAAGAGAGATTAGAAGTCTCATATCATGTATTTGATTGTGAAATGGTTGGTTTAACATTGCATGCTGATAGTGAATTTACAAATCATCATTAATTAGTTGTATTTTATTCCACATTCTAATTTTAAATTTATTATTTAAATTCCTGTTGCCGTCATCTATTGATTGATAATGAATAAAAATGAGAAATGCAAAAGAAGAATTAAATATAAACCTTGTTGGTGTGTCATGTCTGGACTTGTTCATAATTAACGTCAACTCCCATTTTCTATATCATATCGTATGCAACGCATTCCATCCATTCATGATATGGCAAAGTCAATTTTTAAATAACTCCAAAAACAAATATTTTCTTCAAATTTTATTTTAAAAGCTTATTACTAATTTTTTTTAATCTACTTTTTGAAAATGTAATGTAATTTAAATATGATTTCAGCTCCTGAACTTTAATCATTCCTTTTCATTTTGGTCTTTCAACTCTAAAAAAAAGTTCTATTTTGATTTTGGTCTTTTAACTCTAAAAATCAGAATTTTGATCCTCCAACTTTTTGTTAAATTCTACACTAAAATGTTATATATAAAAAATCACATTTAATATTTAAAGTTATATCCATATCAACCATATTTAAGCCTTATTTAAAAATAAAATAAAATAAAATTGAAAGGTTTATAGTTTGGATCTCTATTATTTTTATTCCGATAATTTTTAAAGTTTCAATATAATTCTTATCATCTAATAAAAATTTACAAAAACATCCTTATTATTATGAGAAGTGTTTTTTATAGACTGAAAAAAACTTTTCAATTTTTTATGATGTTCGACTATATCATAAAAATATTTTTGAAATTAGCGTTTTATCTAAAAAGTGTTTATAGAAAAAATGTTTTACTAGATTTTATTTTTCAGAAAAGTCATCCCAAAATGGGTTTTGAACAAACAATATATGGATGGTAGTTGATTGAAAATTTGCATGTATAGAACGTTTAGCAGTGAATTTAATATGCATCTCTAGGGAGGGGTATTCTGGAATGACACATTTGCCCGCCTGTGTCACACGCACGCCAAAAGGTTGTGTTAATTCAACTCATATTGACATAATTTAAAAATGATAATTAGAAGAAAAGTCAACCATAATATAAAAATAATTACGAATGTGTAATTGTGTGATGGATGTTAAAATAAAATATAAGATTGGACATTATATTAAAAAGGAAAAATAGGTAATTTTGATATGTTAGAAATATAGTAGGGGTAAGGGGAGAGAGAGAAATAGTAAAAAGTAGACAAGGGGAGGGACAAGTGTTCCAGCAAAGCAAGAGAAAAGCAGTTGAAATTAGCAAAATATTAGATATTAAAATTATGACGTGGCAGAATGAAACAAAGAATTGATGGGATGGGCATTAGTGTCCGAAAAAGAAAGAGAGTGATAAATGAATGGTTTGGTAATAAATAATAGTAAAATATAGTAGTCCAGTAGAGTACAGTAAAGAGTAATAAGTCATAAGTGAAAGAAAGGAAAAGAGACGAATTGGACTTTGACTTATTTGCAACTAAAATCGCATCATCATCGCATCGCATCGCCGTGTGTGTCTGTGTCTGTGTTGCATTGCATTGCATGCATTTTATGCATCGCCTTTTCTTTTCTTTTCTCTTCTTTTCTTTTCTTTTCTTTCCAATTTGCATGCATTCTCTCTCTCTAAAACCACGCTTTCTTTCTTTCTTTGTTTGTTGTGTTGTGATGTGAGTGAGAGTTGAGCTGAGCTGAGCTGAGCTATAAGAGATTTGATTTAAGAAGTCAATCCATCACTCACTGTTTGGTTGGATATATGAATATGAATATGAATATGAATGCAGCACCTCTGTTTTCCTCTCTCACTCTATACAATTACAATTCCAATTCCAATTAGGGTTTCCTATTCAATCTAAAAATGAAGCGTTGCATGAATACTTGTTGTGGAATCACCACCGCCACCACCACCGAATCCACCACAGGATGGTCTCTCGGATCCGGCGGATTTGCTCATCTCTGTCTCAACTGCGGGTATTTCTCTTTCTCTTTCTTTTGAGGGCACTTCCGGTATTCCTTCCTTCACTTTTTTATCGGATATCTTGTTGTTCTGATGATTTCATTTACATGTTTTCTTCTTATTTCCTAATTTTAGCCTTTTCTTCATTTTATCCTATGCTTTTCCAATCTTCTAATTCATTATAACCAAATATTCCATTATCCATACTCAATTCAATTCAGATCCAATTGCTTCACTTATTGTTTCAAATAATCTTGACTAACGCACGCAGCATGCAATTGGAGTGTTGTGTTGTGCTTTATTAAATAATTTAACTTTGGATACTGCATGTTCTTTAGATCTGCTTATGAAAACTCACTCTTCTGCGATACATTTCACTTAGAGGAAACTGGTTGGAGAGATTGCACTTTTTGTAGCAAGGTAACCAACCACCTTATGTCCTTTAACAACAGCTGTCCCTCCCTCCGTTTCTTCTAAATTTGCTTTCTATTGCTTGCAGCGTATCCACTGTGGATGTATCGCTTCTAAGTCTTTCTATCAATGCCTCGATTATGGGGGTGTCGGATGTTCCACCTGTATCAACAGACCTCGACCTGACGCGGTAAGCTAGCTAAGATTAGTTTTAAATTATTCCGACTTTGCAATTTCTCCAATTTGTTTGGATTTGCAGCCCATCCATTTCACTTTCTTTTGCTATACACCAATGTTTGTATTCAATTTATGTATGTCGGCATGCATATGTTCTTGTGACAGTAGGATTTACACATTAGTTCATTACCATTCCTGTATAATTAGTGCTGCGTAGCTTCATATGTACTTTTATTTCCTTTGATTGCAGAGCCTGAGAGATGAAATTTCTAATGGATTTGATGCAGCGACAGTTGGAAATGTTGCCCGTCTACAATCTTCTTTGGTTGAGGATCGACTGGTTAGAAATGGTATTGATGAGGAAAAACTTTTACAGTTGTGTAGCATCATGGAGGCTAATGAAACAAACCATTTTCAGCAATCTCAAAGAGTCGACACTGGTGCGTCTTCTGGAAAGAACAGAGGAGAGAATCTCGGGACCCCATTTGGGGAAGTTGGAACAAGCTTTTTTAATGTGACTAAACCACCTGTTCAATCCCAACCCTCTGTTGGTTCACTAACGTATACCAAGCTTGATACTAGCAGACCATTCTTAGAGCTGAAAGATAGGCATGAGTTTCCTAGTCAGCCATCATTAAATATAACTTTGGGAGTTCCATCAGGTACAGCAAACTTTGTGGTACCCTTTTCAGGAAGTTCTGTTGAAGAGGATGAACAGAGCATTTTGCCTTCATTTCAACAGGGCCAAAGATCTCGTCCTATATTTCCCAAGCCCTTAAAAACTGGTGGTGCTGTTAGTTCAGAAACAAGAAAAGGAACAGCTCCTCTCCGTATTGCTCGGCCACCTGCCGAAGGTCGGGGTAAGAACCAACTTCTTCCCAGATACTGGCCAAGGATTACTGACCAAGAGCTGGAGAAATTGTCTGGAGAGTATCCTTTTCTTTTCAGTTTTTATTGTCATTATTTGTCTTGTCACCACCTTCCTTTTCAATAACTATTTTTCTTTGATTTGCGTATGTTCAAATTTATCGTTTACCTTAATCATGTTTTAAGTTTGAATTCTGCTATTGTTCCATTGTTCGAAAAGGTATTGAGTGCTAGTGATGCTGGTCGAATTGGTCGTTTGGTTCTCCCAAAAGCATGTGCTGAAGTAATAATTACTTCTTTTCTTCTTTGATTTCCTCAATGTGTCCTCTCTTTACGTTATTCATGTTTCAATTTTTTATGTTGGAGCATTTTCTGGATGAGATGGCTCCTTTTTATTCCTTCTTCCCATTTTGTATCTTCTTCTTCCCTTTATTTATGAATATGTCTCCAATTGCAATGCAGGCATATTTCCCCCCCATTTCTCAATCAGAAGGCCTTCCAGTAAGGATTCAAGATGTGAAAGGAAATGAATGGACTTTTCAATTCAGATTTTGGCCTAACAACAACAGCAGAATGTATGTTTTGGAGGGAGTTACCACTTGCATACAGTCAATGCAATTACAAGCTGGCGATACTGGTAATCTTTCTAATCTAACTCAATGTCCACCTGATAATGGATTCCTTGGGTGATGTGATTTTGGGAATATTTTCAAGGGCACCGCTTTAAATGATGCATTTTTGCTTGACTACTTAATCACCGTAGGCGTATGCTTTACATGTTTAAAATTTCAATTTTTTTTTTACAAGTAATCTTATTATTTCACGGCCAAGCTTCAGTTTAAATTTCCCCAATTTAATTTTAGTTAGGTTCTTTCTTCAAGAGAAGCCCGAGACTTATTAGTTCGGGATGTCTTTGGTTCAAAAGCTTCTAAAAAGAGAGAGACATTCTGGAAATTTGTTGTTTCTGCCTTGCTATGGAGTATTTAGACAGAACGCAGTTCTCGAATCGTTAACGGAAAAGCTAATTCATGGAATCTCACTTGGGATTCTATTGTAATTCACACTTTTACTTGGGCAATTCTTGTAAATTACTTTGATTATAATTTTCTTGTTCATTCCATCTTCTATAAATGGAATTCTTTCATTTAGTTTTTTCTTTTCTGACTTCTCATACTCTTGCATTTACTTGTACTTGTAATTATTTTTATCTTTGATCAATAAAAGTTCATCTTTCTATCCCCAAAAAAAACCTTGTTTTTGCAGTCACTTTTAGTCGGATAGATCCTGGAGGAAAATTAGTTATGGGATTTCGAAAGGCAACAAATTCCACTGATATACAGGTTAAGCTTTTCAGTCATTGTCGTTAATCTTTGCATCCTCTTGTTGTCATGCTTCTTTATTTTAGTGGATTGACAAATAGGTGAAGTAAACAGGATGCCAAGATTGCTGCTCTTTCTAATGGCTCTCATTCTGGTGAAGCCTCGTATTCTGGAGTTTTTCAAAATTTGCCTCTGCGAGGTTGTTATTATGGTCCCTTGATTTGTTTATTTTTAAAAAATAAAATAAAATTGCATTTGCAACCTGCATGCAACCTTGACAATTATTGGACTATTTTCATTGTAGCTGATGGAGATATTAGTTTGCAAAAAGGTGAAAACTTTATGGGGATGACGAATGAGGCTTCAGGACAACAACCAATGTCAATTGTGGAGAAGAAAAAGGCTCGAAACATTGGGTCTAAAAATAAGAGGTTGCTGATGAATAGTGAAGATGCTTTAGAGTTAAGACTTACATGGGAAGAAGCTCAGGATTTACTCCGCCCTCCACCAAGTGCAAATCCCACCATCGTTTGTATTGATGATCATGAATTTGAAGAGTATGATGTAGGTTTTTTCTTTTCTTTTTAAACATTCTATTTTATCTTCTTTTGAATGATCTTTGAATAGGTTCAAAATCATGATCCTGATTTTACTATGGACCCAATTTCACAGGAACCTCCAGTTTTTGGAAAGAGGACTTTATTCACTGTCCGAACATCTGGGTAAGGTCAATGTTAATAAATTCTTTATTCGAGTGAGGAAGGTAATGGACCCTTTATTAGTATTCATGATTTATGTAAGTATTGGCTAATAAATTCTCCAAGAACTCTGTACACCACTAGGTTTATTCGAGTATTTAGTTGAAACTTTGTTAGTTTCATGTAGTCTGTTCTGAGCTCAAATTTGGGGATTATTTAGTTTCAGTTGAAGTGTGTCCATTTGAAGTTTTCATGTTTTTCACTCTGATTTCAATATTATGTGTTGAATCATTATTGCTGATTAGAGCAGAACTATCCAGGGAACAGAAACAATGGGCACAGTGTGATGATTGCTCAAAATGGCGGAGGTTGCCAATGGATGTTCTTCTCCCCCCAAAGTGGACTTGTTCAGAGAATGTTTGGGATTTGAGCAGGTATTACCGTCATCTATTTGTTTCTTTTTCCCCCCAACAGTTTAAAGGTGCTATATGTAAATTTTTTATCCCCATGAATTGGGAGGAGATTATATAACAAAAATTGAGAAATTAAACACTTTTTCTTACCTTAATTTCTAAAATGGCAAAAGTTTGATTTATTTTATAAAATAGTTACTTTTACTTTTATTAAATTAATGAATTTATTTATTTTTTTAAAAATTCACGAATTTATTCACATGATTTTTTTCTTTTTTTATTGTTAAATGATGAATCTCATTGTTTTTTTTTATGTTTATTATTGGGATGTTTAAAATAAAAAATAATTAATTTTTCAATTTAGGTTAGTTTTTACGATTTTGATAAATTTTTCAATTTACGGTCAAGCATGTCACAAAAGAGACTCAATGGATCGGCTTGATATCAATTGAGGGTAAAACTTTAGATGACATTGATATAAAAAATTTAATAGACAATTTTCCATCTAAATATTAAGAAGAATATCACTTTTTAAATGAAATTTTGAATTATCTTATATCTTTTAGGTTAAATTATACAAAATGTCCATAATCTATGAGTTTTGTTTCAATTTTACCCCTAACGTATTAAAAGTTTCAATTTTACCCTCAATCTTTCAATTTGTTTCAAAATACCCTTTGTTAGCAATTTTCATTAAATTTTACGGAAATTTTAAACGTTAGAGAGGCCAAAAATATTAAATGTAGTAGATTTCAATTTTGCCCCTGAATGTTTTGAAAGTTTCCCGTAACATTTAAATTTCCATAAAACTTAACAAAATTGCTAACAAAGGGTATTTTTGAAATAAGTTAAAAGATTGAGGGTAAAATTGAAACTTTTAAAACGTTAGGGGAAAAATTGAAACAAACTCCATAGGTCCGGGACATTTTGTATAATTTAGCCTATTTTTTAATATTCGTTATTTGATTCAAGTTAATAATGTTATATTTTTTATGTATCTTTTTTAAATTTATTATATATTGAAAATTATACAATAGGGGCAAATTTTCATTTTCGCACCGGACCTCTATTATCTTAGGACCGAATCTGTTTTTAACTTTTGTTTTGGGTTGAAATATTATCTTTTAAATGAGTTTGAGGAATTAAAACTTTCATTTTATTATAAAATGAATTGTTAATTTAATTTTGATAATCTATTTTTTTTAATAGAAAGATAAACTTTTATTGATCAAATAAGAATAAAAACAAAGTACAAGAGGATGAGGAATCCTCAAAAAAAATAAAAAAAATAAAGATTACATAAAAGAATTCCATTTATAGAACATGGAATGTGTAGGAAAATCAAAATCTATACTATTTACAAATTTGGCCAACAAAAAGTTCTTGAAGTAAAAGAATCCCATAAAAAATGTCAAGATTTGGATTCTGGCGAAAATCTGAGAATTACGTTCCAACCAAATAGTCCATAGTAAAGCCGCCACTGTACATTAAAAAAAATCTTCTTTTCTTTGCAATCTTTGAACTGAAAAAGTCTAATTTTGATAATCTATTCATGATTGCAATAATTTTTCGCGTTGATTTACATAAATTATTGAATAATAAATCTGTTATTTTAGCAAAAATTCAAAAGTAATGATATAAATGGAAATACATATTCAAAATCTTTCATTTGAGTCAATTTCTGTTTTTTCTTTCTTTTAAATACACCTAAAATTTTTTAACATTGCACTCCTAGGTGTACATGTTCCGCATCAGAAGAGCTCAATCCAAAGGAACAAGAGAATCTTCTTAGAGCGAGTAAAGGTACCAACAAAGCCTTCTGGTTATCTCTACATGCTTCTGGCTTAGTATAATTGGGAGAGAATCTTATAATAATTCAGCAGTGCATATTTTGAAATGATAACATGCCTATGGAACGTGATATTGGGCAGGTTTGCTGGCTGTATTTAGGTTATTTTATATATATATATTCGATCATGTCATTATGTTTTAATTAGAATTTAGATGCTTCAATGCATTTTGGTAGTAGTTTAGGCACATTTTAGTCATGTGCATGAATGTAGACATATTGCATAAAAGCTGGATGAAACTTCTCTGTCCTGTGTGTTTCCTGTAGCAGAAGTCTGTCAAGAGTGAACGCCTCAGATGACTGACTTGTTTATATAAGTTGAGATGCAAGAAGTGGAGGGGGTGGCCAATAATCTGAATACAGGTTGTTACCCATGAAGTCAGGCTCATTGGAAGTTAGTGGAATGGTTATGATGCATTATTCATCAAGTTGTTACTTTTGTCCTTTGATTACTGCACTTCATTGAGCTGTCATTTGGAACTAAAATGTTTATTTGTAAATAAATAGGTATGTATTGATTAATCGTCTGTCCTCTATTTTTCCCAGATTTTAAGAAGCGCAGAATTATGGAGAGCCAGAAGCCATCTCGAGTGCAGCTTGAGCCTTCTGGTTTGGATGCACTGGCCAGTGCTGCAGTTCTGGGTGATAGTGTGGGTGACTTGCAAGAATCATTGGTTGGTGTAACCACTAGACATCCTAGACACCGACAGGGATGCACTTGCATTGTGTGTATTCAACCTCCAAGTGGGAAGGGAAAGCACAAGTCCGCATGCACTTGCAATGTTTGCTTGACTGTAAAGCGTCGGTTTAAAACACTCATGTTGCGAAAAAAGAAACGCCAATCAGAACGTGAAGGGGAGAATCTGCTAAAGGATGGCAGTTCCCAATTTGAAGAAACAGAAACAAATGGGCCATTGCCAGTGAGAAAGACGTCTCTCCAAAAAAATCTTTCAGAGAACGGTGGAAGTCAGGGCAGAATGAAAGATGAGGAGGCAGGAAATAGCAGTGGGCAGATTGACTTGAATTGCCACCCAGACCGTGATGATATGCAGGTGGGGGTAGCAGGATTAAGCATGATGATGAGCCTTGTTGAGGCTGCCAGCCAACCTATTGACAGCTACACAAAGCGAAATGGAGTCTGTAGCGCCATGAGTGAGCAGAATTCCAGTCAACCAAGCACCGGAGAGAGTGAGAGACGCCCTTCTGATGAAGGGGTTCATGGATCTGGAGTTTGTGGCACCAGTGACGGATGCAGACAGCCCCATGAAGATTGAAAGCATTTTTTGAGTTTTTTTTTCTTCACTTTTACAATTTTTTTTATTCACTTACAGTTACAGTCCCATGGTATGTAATGTAAATAATATCACTGAATCATGTTCGTTCTTGATTTATCACACAAGTTGAAGAGTGTGGTATAAAATGAGTTATGTATGATTTGTGATGTAGCTTATTTATAAAGTTTCCAAATTCCCAATAATAATGCTGATTCAATTATTACATAGCAAGATAGTGAGCTGATCATTCATTATTAAAATTTCAGATTTGATTAATGTAATTGTAAAAGGAGCATTGATTGAAGTCCCGATTGCAGATGACCAAGTTGAAGAACAGAAGCAGCTTGGTCTTCACAAATTAATGAAATGAATAGAGGAAGCTTCGCAGTAATTGCAGAAGAGGACAAATGAAACGTGTTTTCTGGTTTTTATAATAGTCCGGCCGAGGATCCTTTTTGTTTTTGGCTGAGTCCGAGTGTCTTGAAAAGGTTCCGAAGCTAAAGGTATTTTTGACCTCTTCCATGCATTCACAGGTTTCCCTAATAGAGTAGAATAGAATCATTGCTTCCTTCAATAAATTATTAATATTAAAATGAAATAACTTTCATTGTTTATCTACGTTTGTCGATATAATCCATGAATGATGTATATATTTTTGTTTGATTTGAAGAGAAGAGAATCTTGCACAAATAAGCCGAGCAAAGCAAATACAACACCGGCCAATTTGAATAGCATAAATCTATAAAGAAGTCCCTTTGAGATATAATATAAAGTAGTGTTGTTTGTTTTGAAAAAGTAAGGTTGTGGAGAGAGTAGGCATGGGGGATGAGAAGGATAAGGATGCTACTGCTCTGACAAAGGCAAGAATGGAGCTTGAAGCATTGTACGAGAGTTTGCCAGATGAGTCAGTCAATCTCACTTTTAAGCATCTTACAGACATTGAAGTTCACCGAAATTCTTCTTCTTCTTCCGTATCTACTGAAAAGTCAATTCGAAAAGATAAAAAGAAAAAGAAGAGCAACCCAATGAGCAAAATACCAAGCTTGGACTTCAACAGAGGTCGGCAAGCGGCTGGAATTAGTCTTCATCCTCAGCCACACGCTACGGATACTAATGAAAGCCAAAGCCAACAAATAATGAATTGGAAATCTCATTCTCATCATATCCATATGGGTCAGTCTCCATCTCCGTACCAGAACGTAAGTCCAAATAGCATGCATGTGCATGAGAGACAGATGAGGAGACGGCGCCCTGGTATTCCTCACTCCAATATATGTACCAACTGCACTACCTACATCTATATTTTCCGACATCGTTGTCTGGTATGGACTGGACATTTAATATCATCAGTTTCAGCTTCTATATTACTATTGTACAGGACATGACATTTAACGGTCTGTTTTGTGTGTTTGTGTAGGTGTGTGGGAGAGTTTATTGTCGGGAATGCGTGAGAATGGGAATGGGAGAGATGAGCGAAGGAAGAAAGTGTGTGGAGTATTGTTTAGGAAGAAGATTCAGCAACAGATACATAACAAAAGCAGGAGACATGGGTGGTTGTTTTGGTTGGAGTTTGAGGTATCCAAGTTTTGTTAAACAAGCAGAACTCGAATGGGCTGAGAAAGGGCCTCGTCGTAAAGGCGATAAATCAATGATGTCGATGAGTCCAATCAATATTATTAGTATGAATAGCCATAGCCATAGCCAATGGGCAGCAGCAACAGCAACCAGTTCTGATGCTTCAACCATTACTGGCGGTTCTCGTTTCGCCCTCATGTCCTCACCCTATTCTCCTGCTAGTGCTCACCGCCACCACATTCCTTTTTAGCTCTTCGTCTTCTTCTTAAATTGTTATTCATTTCGTTTACTTTAGCTGCTGTTCAACCATTTCTCTGTATGTATGAGAAAATGCTTATTTTTCCCCGTCTCTGAACAATTTCATTTTGTTTTTAGTGACAATTTTTATATTCTTTATAAATAAGAATTCTCCCCTTCCTTCTTATCTTCTCATTCTCACACCAATCTAAGTATATATAGATTTTATTTTACATAGCCATATGATTAAAATTGCTTTAAAGGTTGTAATCATGGTTTAATTATATTGAATGTTGGTTTCGATTTAAAAAAAAAAAATGAACTCTGTCTAATTGCCTCTCGAAGGACTAATTGTATTGTTTATAGAAAGCCAAGACGTTGTGAAATTGCTAATTCCATGGGGTTTATGTATATCATAGTTTACTGATGGTTAATGTCAATGACTTTTTTTTGGTATGAATTTTTTTACATTGTGTTGTTGCGTAAAAATGGAGAGCTCCCACGTAGGCAACGAACTTAATTTATGGGATGAGTCGGAGATAGTGCACTGCTTCGACGGCGTGCTACGTAGGTACCTGCACAGGAAAGGAAAAGTGCACTGGTGTGGTGCCGGCCTAACACCCTCCGATGCTAAAGTCAGAGCAAGCAGAGCTAGTGTGCCAGAGAGTAGTAGTAGAGATTAGTTACCTAATGAATGAATTTTTTCTCCTATTTATAAGAGATTAGGTTGATGACATCATCGTGCCACGTGTGGCGTCGGGATTGGGCCACATGTTGCTTTTCAATTACGTGTCGCTTTCGGGTTACGCCACGTGTCATTTTCTGATCGGACACTTGTAATCGGTTTAGATATATAGTCTGTGTTGGAAACTGCGTAGCCAGGTCTTTTCAGGTGCATAGACTTTATGCCTAGGTACCACGGTCAGACGAGGTGCCTTGGACCAGGTGCTTTGGACCAGGTGATTTGGACCAGGTACTTTAGACCAGGTAGAGGTGCTTTGAACCAGGTGCTTTAGACCAGGTAGAGGTGCTTTGGACCAGGTGCTTTAGACCAAGTATATGTGTTTTAGACCAGGTAGAGGTGCTTTGGACCAGGTGCCTAAGTACCACGGTAGACCAGGTGCGTAGACAAATTTTGTTTAGTTGTAAAATTCCACGTGTAATCCAATTTCACCCCACAACAGAGGCCCCCTACTCCCGAGCTGAGTTGAGATGTAAGTTCAATGCTGCTTGGGAGTATTCTTTAAAAATAGAATATTTCTTCAGTGATATTTCTGAAAATATTCTAAGTGTTGAATTTTGTAGCTTGAATTTTCTACCGTTGCACTCGTCAAAATTTTGAGAGTTTGTAGTTTGAATTTTCTCTTCTGGTCGTTTTGGAGTTGAGTTGTATGTCCAAGTCGTCACATTTAATCATCACATACCCGCCCCCTTTGATTTTAAGAGTAAAAATTCTCTTGAAATCGAAAATATTAAAATTTTCTATCTTTTATTGAAGAAAAGATTACAAAATTTGAAAAGAATTGAATTGATAAAGAGTGTAGAATAAGAAAAGAATTGATAGAGAAGAGGGAAGGGAAAAAAAAATAATAATAATAAATGAATAAAAAAAAAAGTTTTTTTTTTTTTTGTCGACGCCGCACTGTATATAGAATTGCCTTGGCGTCGACGTGACCAGATGTTTATACATTTATTTATTTATTTTCAACTCCACCTGCTGTGGTTACCCGCGGGTCAAAACCTGACCCGCGGGGGGGGGGGGAAGGGGGGGAGGGGTCGCGGGTCAGGTTTTGGCCCACGCCCCTACTCACAATTTTTTTTTTTGGTTGCAGCAAGTGCATTTACCCGCGGGTCAAGTTTTGACCCGCGGGTTTTTACTCCCCCAACTTGTCTTCTAATGCTTCTTTTGTCTTCACCTTTTTTTTTTTAAAGTAGACATGCGGGTCAGTCTTTAACCCGTGCGTTTTTTTACTGACCCGTTTCGTTGACCCGTCAACAGTCAACATGTTGACTTTTTTTTTTTGAACCAAACTCAACTTTGTTTCTAAGAGTTAATTTCTCGTTGAGTCTTGATTGATTTAACTTCCAATTTTCTAAGCGTTCTTGGTAGGTGTAGCTTCTACGAGGTGTTGCTCCTGGTAGACTTAGAATTTTTTAGTCGTTTTAAATTCTTCTACCAGGTGCGGCTCTTGCGAGCCCTGCACTCCCTGGTAGACTTAGAATTTTTTTAGTCGTTTTAAACTCTTCTACCAGGTGCGGTTCATGCGAGCCCTGCACTCCCTGATAGACTTAGAATTTTTTAGTCGTTTTAAATTCTTCTACCAGGTGCGGCTCGTGCGAGCCCTGCACTCCCTGGTAGACTTAGAATTTTTTCTTTTTTTTAAAATTCTTTTACCAGGTGCGGCTCGTGGGAGCCCTGCACTCCCTGGTAGACTTAGAATTTTTTTATTTAGCTCTTCCACCGTGGTGGACTTAGAACTTTTTCTTTTTGTTCTTCCACCTAGGCGGACTTAGAACTTTTTGCTCTTCCACCTTGATGGACTTAGAACATTTTCTTTTTGTTCTTCCACCTAGGCGGACTTAGAACTTTTTGCTCTTCCACCTTGATGGACTCAGAACATTTTCTTTTTGTTCTTCCACATAGGCGGACTTAGAACTTTTTGCTCTTCCACCTTGATGGACTGAGAACATTTTCTTTTTGTTCTTCCACCTAGGCGGACTTAGAACTTTTTGCTCTTCCACCTTGATGGACTCAGAACATTTTCTTTTTGTTCTTCCACATAGGCGGACTTAGAACTTTTTGCTCTTCCACCTTGATGGACTCAGAACATTTTTAATTTTGTTGCAATAGAATCGCATAGTTGGCCCCCACTCGAGTAGAGTTTTATGTCTTAAAGTGTAACTCAAGTCTAATTTTTCTCGAATGATCTAACTCTCATGAATGCAATAAGTAGAAAAAGTATAATTTTATTCATTTTATTTTTGAACTCTTACAATAGAAGACTTTATTGGAAATGAAAACTACAATAAATTAAATTGTTGAAATAAAATCTATGCTGCTTGACATCTTCATAGGTATTGTAGAGTCTTTTAGATGAGGCCAATACCTCAGTGACCCAGCATAGTCCTTTCTAGAGCTTGGACTCCTTTTCAATAGTCGGGCCCCTGAATATGGTTCTTACTTCTCCAATTGAAAAATTTGATCATCACGGTCCTGATCTTCCTCATCTCTTTTACTTCTTACAAATTCTTTCAAGTACCCTTTTTGAATTAGGGTCTCAATTTCTTCCTTGAGATCGAAGCAATGAGAGGTGGTATGCCCGTGGTCTTTGTGGAAGAGGCAATACTTGTCTTTGTTCCTTTTATTTGACCCCGTTATCATCCTAGGCGACCACTTTACCAAGTTTTTGCCTTTGATCTCCAAGAGTAATTGTTCAATCGGGACCGTGGTAGGAGTGTATTTTTTAAACTTGCTAGAAGGAAGACTCTGCTTGTCAAGTCGGTCACCTGATCTCCTTCTTTTGTCATCCTCATGACAATCAGTCTTCCAGGAAAAATCTTCTGTTCTGTTTCCTTTCTTGTGGTCTGATTGTTTACTACTACCTCCTTCATCTAAAGTATTTCTTGCATTAAGTAATTCTCCGACGCTCATATATTTTTGAACTCGGGCAAGTAGCTCTATGTATGTAGCAGGCGTTTTCTTTCCTAGTGACCACAAGAACTTTTCGTCTTTCAAGCCAGCCATCATGGCAGTCAGAGCAATGTCATCACTGTAACCTTCCACCTTCAGTGCCTCATTGTTAAATCTCATTACATAGTCACGGAGACTCTCCTCTGACTTTTGACGCACAGTCAGAAGGTGCGTGGCTGGTTTCTTATGATCTCTTCCTCCAAGGAATTGAGTTACAAAAGACCGAGTAAGATCTTTAAATGAAGATATAGACCTTGGCTTGAGCTGCCTGTACCACCCGCGAGCAGAGCCTCCTAATGTAAGGGGGAACGCCCTACACTTGATAGCATCTCGAACTCCCTGGAGCTCCATCCAGGTCCGAAACGTATCGACATGCTCGAGTGGATCCTTTGAACCGTCATACGTGGTCATAGTTGGCATTTTGAATTTGGTGGGAAGCTCCACCTCCATTATATCATCGGTGAATGGCGGCTCAGTTTGCTCAAGTAGATCTTCTAGTGCAAGAGTAGTCTTTCCTCTATACTCTTTCTTCATATGACCAAGTTGATCTTGGAGTTTTTTCAACTCTGGCACCCAAGGCTGGGCATTTTCTGCAGTAGACTTCACAACATCTGAATATTCTTTTCTCTTTTGATTGAGAACTTCTCTGAGGTCTGACTTTCGTTTCTTACTAAGATGCTGGTTGCGAGGAGAGTTATGAGAGGAGGAGGAATTGTCCTGGATATTTAGATTTGACTTCCTCTTTGAACGACCTTTATCATGATTCAGCGATTCTCCTATGCGTTCTATATGTTCTTTATCTTTCTTGGATTGGACTTCTTGATTATTAGTAGGGGATTGATGATCAGTTCTCTGTGTAAGGATTTCGAGTACTTTAGCAAGATCTCGATTCACACCTCAGACTTGTTCTTCTAGAGCATCAACTCTTCCGTCAGGCATTGACACAACTCTTTCCACTTCTTGATTTTCATCAATTTGTTGTAGCTCCCTAGTGCTACGAGTTTGATGTTTCGTATTACGAGGGTTACGGTTTTCACCGTCTTCAGTATCATCATCGTGTTGCTGACCTCTACGACCCATCCTTGATGGTAGAGCACTCAGTTATATACTCTCCCCACAGACGGCGCCAAATGTTGTTGCGTAAAAATGGAGAGCTTCCACATAGGCAACGAACTTAATTTATGGGATGAGTCAGAGATAGTGCGCTGCTTCGACGGCGTGCTACGTAGGTACCTGCACAGGAAAGGAAAAGTGCACAGGTGTGGTGTCGGCCTAACACCCTCCGATGCTAAAGTCAGAGCAAGCAGAGCTAGTGTGCTAGAGAGTAGTAGTAGAGATTAGTTACCTAATGAATGAATTTCTTCTCCTATTTATAGGAGATTAGGTTGATGACATCATCGTGCCACGTGTCGCGTCGGGATTGGGCCACATGTTGCTTCTCAATTATGTGTCGCTTTCGGGTTACGCCACGGGTCATTTTTTGATTGGACACTTGTAATCGGTTTAGATATATAGTCTGTGTTGGAGACTGCGTAGCCAGGTATTTTCAGGTGCATAGACTTTATGCCTAGGTACCACGGTCAGACGAGGTGCCTTGGACCAGGTGCTTTGGACCAGGTACTTTAGACCAGGTAGAGGTGCTTTGGACCAGGTACTTTGGACCAGGTAGAGGTGCTTTGGACCTGGTGCTTTAGACCAGGTAGATGTGCTTTGGACCAGGTAGAGGTGCTTTGGACCAGGTGCTTTAGACCAGGTAGATGTGCTTTGGACCAGGTGCTTTAGACCAAGTAGATGTGCTTTGGACCAGGTAGAGGTGCTTTGGACCAGGTGCCTAAGTACCACGGTAGACCAGGTGCGTAGACAAATTTTGTCTAGTTGTAAAATTCCACGCACTACTACAAATTTGGCCTTAGTTGACACCATCATTTTCATGTAAGTTAATATTTTTGCTATAAAGCGTTAACTTATAAGAACAAAGAGTCAACGAAGAAAAATAAAAAATAAGAGAAAAAAACAAAAGCGTCAACTTTGAACAATCCCGAAAAAAGGTGATTATTGATGGCTTTTGCGTGTCAACTTTCATGCATCAAAACATCAAAACGACATCGTTTTTACATAGCGAAAAATTGTGAATATTGATATGTTTTGCGTGTCAACTATTATTAGATCAGTGGCGTTTTCGTAAATAGTAGAATTACGGGATTGAACCCTAAAACCTATATTTCTTTTCTTTCTTCTTCCTTCCAGCCGCAAATTCCAATTTTTCATCTTCTCCATTGTTTCATTTTCAAGATTTCTAGTACCAAGTTTCGTTATATGGTGAGATTTCCGTTTTCCTTCAATTCTTTTATCTTCCATTTACTCTTTCTTGCGTTTTTCAAAAACTTTTCATCCTTGATTTTATTTTTTCATAGATTAATTCATTCGCCAAGAACCTCTGATCTTCATTGCCAACTGTTAATGTCGATGTCGTAGTAAACAAACTCATTAGGTGAGTTTGATTTCCCATTCAGTTTTTATTTTTATTTTTTGTGGTGTCATGAATGAAAATTTCCTGATTTTTTATCTATCCATTTGTTTTGTCTAAGGTTGATCATTAATTAATTGTAAACCTTGGATAAATTATGGCTTGTTCGGTTAACCTTTTGGTAAGCAATATTTCATATTTTTCCCTAGCTTCTTTCTCTTGTTGTTGGACTGTTCTTACGGCTGTATTGAGACTGTTTTTAGACTGTTTTTCATATACCTAATTTATCTCTAACTTCTATGTGATATCTATTGTAGGGTTATAGAATTTTCTCCGTAAACCCAAACTTAATAAAGAATACTTTGGCCTCTTTGAAAATGAGATCAAAGAGCTTTGATTATATATTGTGGAGGATTATCTTTACTATGAGATTCTTGGGTGTATAAAATATATTAAGTTGGAAAACCTTATTTTTAGATTTTGTTCCTTTAGTGAATTTCTTCTTCATTGTGGGCGATTGTCTTGATGAACAAGTCTTTCCTTTTAATTATGGTAGTAGCAGATAATTACAATTTTACTTCTATTGAGTTTGCCCTTCTATTTTTGAGATTTTATTTTTAAAGAGTAAAAATACTAGACCCCATGTTATACTCTTCATTTAACTTGATTTATATTCTTTCGATTTCCATTCTTCCTTTTTACTTTTTTTAATTTTACTTCCTTCGAGGCTTGTAGCTAATAGGTAATATGCCTATGGTGACAAGTAGATGGATCTATTGCTCAAATCTCTGCCAAACTCAAACCAATGCAACCTTGTTTGAATGTTCAATACAGGTAAATAGTCCATTGTTGTTACATAAATAGTCTAAATAATTGTCGAACTTAGAGTTCTTAGCAAAAGACTAGATGCTTATTTTTATCTTTGACCATTATTTGATGAAGAAATGGGCCATAAATGGGTTACAAATTAATTATAAGTTCTAAACTTACCACTATTGTTAACTATCCTGTTGATCTTCCTAAGATCTATAGTAAAAAATAATTGCAAATGTTCATTATTAATTATTTCTCTTTTGACTTTTTTTTACCTTGGACAATATTTCCTTTCTTGAGTATCTTTTTCTCCTATGTACCACTTTGCAAGCATCAAAGCTTTGTTTAATTTTTAGTGCTCAAATAAATATCTCCAACTACACGTTATCTCTGCCATATTTAAGGTTATAATTTTGGAGCTTTATTGAATGATATTATGGTATGTGATAGTTAACTTTGTATTGTTATGTTTTCATGTCATACACTTGATCATTCTAGTTTCTAAGGGATAATATTAATTTTATAGATAGTTTGCATTTGTTCAAGTAATGTGAACCTGCCTTTTTTAGTTAGTGAAGCACTATGAGTGTAATGTTATTATTTCTCCATCTTTGAGGTTTTTGAGGATGTTAAAATTTTTTGTGTCAAGTTTGAAAATGAAAGTTTTTTTCGCTTGTGTAGTCATGATTTGGCTCGGAAGAAATTCATCCTTGAAAAACTTTGTGGATCAGGTTACGATTGGTTTGTGCAATCATGTGATTTAATTCTTCAATTTAGATTATGTTATCTTGTGATTATAAATCTACAGTGGTATATGCTATCTTGTGATTATATTCTTAATAATAATGGATCTATTTTGAGCATAAATGTTGTCTTTGTCGTAGGTGGAAACTCTTGCATTGGCTAAGATTAAAAACAAACAAGATTTTCAACACTTCTTGGATTCAACTCAAAATGTAAGTGATTTGGTTATTAAAGTTGCTCATCATTTCATTCTTTAGGTTTTCTGTGTTAACTACAAATAAATTTTTACCTTGAGAAGCCAACATCATATTTTAAAAAAATTTGAATTTAATGGGCTAACAACTTGCATTATATTTAAAGTTCACAACTTGACTGCAAAATAATATTTATTTTTTATGCTCATTTACTTGTCATAACATAAATTATCTAAACTTTTCTAATTTTTTTTATGTCTTATTGTAGGTTGTTGTTGTTGTTGGAGTTGAAGCTAGATCTAGATTTTATAAAAATAGCTAAGTCTTTATAGATTAGCTATTTTGGTAGTCGTTGAACTCATTTTTTTAGTTTAGATAAGTTATAATTAGTTGTTAGTTAATTTGTAATTATGTGTTGTTGTACTTATGTTAAAGTTAATATAAAGATTACAATTTATTGATGAAACTGAGAATTTTACAAAATTGTGTATGTGGGTTTATAATGGATTGTTAAAGATTTACCACATTTTTTTGTTATTTAAGATTTGAAATTGACGTGCAATAGTTGTCAATATATAATTATATAGTTGACAACCAAAACGTCAATGATGTGTTTAATTGATATCTACTAGTTGTCGTATATAGCATATAATTGATGGTTTATAAACGTCAACATTATAAATAAATATTGATACTTTTTATCAGTTAACAAAAGACACAAAGTTGACGCGTTTGAGAAAGATGACACGCGATTAGATGACGCCACAAAAGTGTTGCGTATTTTCATTATTGACGCGTACTAGATGTCAACTAACGTCAAATTTGTAGTAGTAACGTGTAATCCAATTTTACCCCACAACACATTGTATTAACGAAAATTCTTTATCATTTGAATTTGTTTAAGGAATTTTGCACCGTTCTGGCAGATTTTCCAATCTTCATTTCCATTCGATGTAGGTAGTGTGTCTAACTGAGACCTATTTAAGGAGGAGAATATGGCTGAGTGAACAGCACCAAATCTTGGATCACTATTTATCTCTCTCTCTCTCTCATGATGTGTTTATTTGTATTATGTCGAGAGAGTGTTTGTCTACGAGTTTTTTAGTTTATATTTCATTATGAGAAATTTCATTGAGTGACAGATTTTTATACAATATTTGTAAAAATATCAATTCAAAAAAGTATTTGCAAATATAACAATTTTTATCATGTTTATCAGTGATTAACAATGATTTATGTGTTTATCGGTGATAAACTTTGTGTAAAAATATGTAATTCAATGTTTATCACTGATAAACCGATCAAAATTTACTATATTTGCAAATATTTTTTTGAGCTTTTATTTTTACAAATACTACTATAGAATTTGCTAGATTTGCAAATGCCCCTTTCATTATTAAAAAGGGAGTTTCTTGATTTAAAACCACATAGGGGATACAAGAAAAAGAGTTTTCCTTTATCCAAATTTTAAAAGGGGGGTGTTCACACAAAGAAATTTCTAAGTAAAGAAATTAAAATGCGGAATGAATATATGTTGTATCGATTTGAATTGAATGTTACAATCTCTAATCGAAATGATCCTCTGATTCTTTCTCACAAGTATAGACTTCGATGCGAGGGCCGTCGGCGTATTTCTCGGATCAAAGTGTTGATGTTGTTGAAACTTTGGTCTTCAAAGCGAACTTCAAGGAGTCTTTGAAAAGTCTTCGGTCTTCTGAATATTTTTCAACCTCTCCAAATGAATGAATAACCCTTCTATTTATAGAGTTTTTGATGGACATTTGGTGGATATGGGCTTCATTTGACTTTGAGCCCAATTGCCATGTGGCATAATTTTATTGGACAAATTTTGTGTCATCCAATGGTCATAAAGAAGACACGTGGCATTATTTGACTTGCCAATTTTATGTCTTTTAATTTTATTTAAAGACACGTGTCGAATTTGGATTTGTCTATATTTTAATGACATGTAATTTTGCCATTGGTTTGAATAATTACTTGGCAATTTGTATTTTGACAAATTTTCTCCTTCTACAAATGCCCCCTTTTTGAGATTTATGCATGAGTTTGGTCGTGAATGAATCTCGAAAATACAACCCTTTAATATATAAAATCTCGAGTTTTGAGATTGAGGGGGAGTATTGATAAATTTACATATTTTTGAAACTCATGATATTTGAACTTTAAATATTCTGATGGAGTCGTCTCATCATTACGATTCCAATGCAATTTGCGGATTTAAAATCGGGATCCGAAATAAAAAGTTATGGTAGATTTAATATATATAAAATCAAAACAAACAGATTTGATTTGGAATTTTTTTTTTATTTTAAAAAAAATGTACAGATTAGGTGTTTGTTTGATTTTTTTTTTGTACAGATTAGGATTTTTTTTTATTAATCTCAATCTAATCTTTCTATAGATTAGGAGATGAGAGATTTTCCTAATCATAAACTCTCTATAAAAAGAGCATTAGACCTCTCATATTTTGCATTCAAAAATTGGTGGGGTTTCCAATAAATTTTCGGTGAGATTTGGTGATTTTCTGGTGAGATTTGGTGGTTTCCGGCGAGATTTGGTGGTTTCCGGCAAGTTTTCCGGTCAATAGTCCCTACCCAGATTCTCTCTACTTGACTGCCCAGAAGAAGAAAAGCTGCCCAGAAATTTGAGCCCAAAGTTTGACCCTGAAGTCCAATTGGAGGAAGCCCAATAGCCCAAATATTGCGCTGACATCATCACTGCATCATCATCTGGGTTGGTCACTGGTCTGGTTCGGTCGGTCTGCTGGTCCGGTTCGGTTTAGGTTGGTTTTTTTTTTTTTTTTTTAAATTCTGGAATTTTACAGATTTTTTTTTCCAACTTTGACTTTGACTTTGATTTTTTTTTTTTAACTTTGTTGCATTGCATGTACATATCATTATCACATTCACTTTTAACAGTGACGACACTCCCCAATAGCACCAGGGCGGTGGTCACCTTCGCTTTTACAGTGACGACACTCCCCAATAGCACCAGGGCGGTGGTCACCTTGATTTTGACTTGTTGACATGCATTGTTTATTTCACACTTTCTTTTTCTTCTCTTTTTTTTTTTCTTTTTTTCTTCTTTTTTTTTTAAATATTCGCACTCATCACCCTGCTCATCTATTCTCCTTTTTATTGTTTTATATGAATTATGGTATACTTTAGAGAATATATCAGCTCTGGGAAGAAGTATCTAGTGATTTTGAAAGATAAAGATCAGAATGTTAAGGATGGAGTCAAGCTAGTAGTGGGTGAACCAAAACATGGTTGTTTTGCGAAGACATGGTCATCTTTAGATGATTCGAGCTTTCTGTCTGAATGGTCTGTGAAGAAGCAGTTAGATCGAGATCCTCCTTCGACAATTTGGGTTTTACAATTGTCGATACACAACAAGCAATTTAATGAAAATCCGGAATTAACATTAGGTCGTCGAATAATTCCCGCGACGCGTTCGTTGGGGCTCAACACTAAGGATGCGCGGAGAATTCAGCTACATCCCACTTTATTGGGAATGGTTGGAAACTGCAATTGCTCGAAGTGAAGAGGTTCTTATTAAAGCTCGTTTGCTCGATGCCGTGATTGCTTCCCTTTATTCATATGATCGTAATGGTGATGTTATTCGAGCCTTTTGTGAAGCATGGTGTCCTTCGACGAATACACTTCACACTTCAGTTGGGGAATTATCCATCTCTTTATGGGATTTATGGCGTTTAGGAGGTCTTTCTATAAAAGGGAGGTTTTATGAGGAGGTTGGTCCCTGTTGCAAGGAATTGACATATTCTTACGTTCAAGGCGGACATATCTTCAAGATTTGTGAGTATCTTTTCGCTGCTTATTATCACAATGCAATTACTGAGAAAGGTTGTTCTAAAGTTTCTATCACGGCATGGATCTCCTTCTGGTTCAAAGAAAAGTCAAAATATGGGAAACCTCCTCCCCGAAGGGCTAAGAAGAACACGTGTCCCCAATCTACACATAATCCAGATGGTTCGCCTATCAAGTACGGTGCTTGGTCTAATGAAGAGGAAGACATGTTTCGTGGCCTTGGTGTCTAGGAAGAACTCAAAGAAAAGACTTATTTAGCTGCTTTTCTCTCATGTTGGCTTTGTGTGTTTGTCTTTCCTGTTGAAGATATTAATCTTATTCGACCAGAAGTCTTCAAGGCTGCTAGCTTTATGGCTGGTGGTTACGCTTTTAGCCTTGCTGTTCCAGTCTTGGCGAATATTTATTATGGGTTGGGTAAGATTTCTAATGGTTCTCATTCAGCAGGGCGTTCTGAGGCTTGTTTTCCAGCTCATTATGTATATGGTTGGTTGGCTCATTATTTCAACACTCATTTTAAAGTTCCACGAGAGGTTAGAGGCCCAATGATGGTAAATTTTTCTGGAGAAGGTGGTGACAAATATTTTAGTGACATTGAAGCCCGTGATTTAATCCATAAAGGCAGATCAATAGCGTGGCATGTGAACCTTCACTTTAGGAATAGGGGGGAGCTTGTAACGAATGATGACAATATAGTCCCTATTTTCTCTTTGTACTTAATAAGTATTCGATCGGGTTTTCTATCATCACGACATGGGAAATCTATAACCATTGAGCCTTATAGCCCATGCCGGTTTAGTCGACAATTTGGATTCTATCAAGATATACCTGGTGATCTTGAAGGAGATATGCCCCCAGTTAACTTAGATAATGCTCTGTATTTTTGGAGAATCTGCACTCAACTTGGAACATCATCCAAAGTATACTTTCCAGCACGAAGTTTGAATCCTCACGATCAAGTTACTCGGCGTTATAAGAATTGGTGGGCACGTAAACATGGGGATTATCTTGAAAATAACGTGCAATATTTGGCGACAAATGCTCTTCTTCCTCTACCAAATCCTAAACGATTGAAGAATGATCATGCCATAAAGAATGGAGGTAAGAAGCTTCGTATTCTTGAATCTAAGCTATTGGAATCTCCAGCTTGTAGAGAAGATAGCGAAAGTCATAGTAGTAATGGAGACCAACATTGGAAGAGACTTAAGAAACCACAAAGGCTATCTTTGTCGAATGACGATTTTTTTGACGGTGTTCAAAGCGCTTCAAACCTTCCAAATCACGTCGATGATTTGGTAATTATTTTTTTTAGTCCCTTTTTTTTGTATACTCAATAAATTTCTCATTGTTTCTTCATCTTTTCTGTATTTTTTTTTTAGCCTCCTTGTGAAGATTTTGTTCAAGAAGAGCAACAATACAGTGATCAATCTTGCGTGGGCCTTAATACTTTTGATCTTGTAGTCACCAAAATACAAAATTCGAAGGCCTCAGATAATGATGAAGTTGTAATCCTGGATGAAGCTCCTGTTAAAAGTACTGCCAATAAGGAGGAAAATAGGGGGAAAGAAATTCAAACCCATGAAGTTTCCCATTACTGTTCAGACGTTGTAATTTCTATCTTTAGGCGCCAAATTGTTTCGGCGATGTGGGAGAGCATTCAACAGAAATTGATTCGCACTTCTTTTGATAAAGTTCCACTTCTTGAGGGTGAAGTACAAAAGATATTTAAAGCCATGAGTGAAAACGACGTAGTTGATTTAGTGCCGCTTCAGACTATTGTGAATGAGTATTTTCAAAAAGTTAGGCAGTATAATGATTTGCAATCAACGTTATCTTCGCGGTTAACTTTAGCAGCCCAGGATCACCAATTATCAGCCCTTAAAATCCGTTTGAATGAAGCATCATCTTTGGAGAAGAACATATTGGCGAAGCAGGATGCATTTCGGAAGCGTAGAGATAAAGGGCTTGCGAGGATTGAAGACTTGAAAGCGCAGATAGAATCTATAAAGACTGATAATAGAGAAGTTGAAAAGTTGATGCTTGAGAGTGAAGAAGATTTGAGGAGACAACGAGCTGAGACTTCTCAAATTCATGATGAACTTAGCGTTATTGAAAGCACTCCTACCATGACGGATGTTGATGTCAAGAATTCAGAGATATTTCGTGAGCTATTAGATGGAGCGCGACTGGAGTTGAAAGACTACAAACTATTTCATTGATGATTTTTTTTTAAAACATTTAGAATATGCCTCTAATTTTTTTTATAGCTAGACACATGTCCTGTTTGAATTTTTTTTTTATTTATCAATGAAATGTCTCTTTTTTTTTATTGCTTTCAATTGGATGAACATCACAACATGTGTTAATTTTTTTGTCAACTGAACTTAAAGTTTCCTTTAAGCTGCCTACGTACCCTTTATATGAATAGGGATCAAGTCGAACGTAGTTCAAGTGGCGAATTTTTTTTATGAACTGAACTTAAAGTTTCCTTTAAGCTGCCTACGTACCCTTTATATGAATAGGGATCAAGTCAAACGTAGTTCCAATACAGAGAAGTTCTTTTTTTTTTAAGTGAACTGGACTTAAAGTTTCCTTTAAGCTGCCTACGTACCCTTTATATGAACAGGGATCAAGTCAAACGTAGTTCAAGTACAAAATGTTTATTATTTCAAGCGTAATATTTTTTAAGAAATTTGCCATTTATGGGGCCGATTCTTAATCCATCTTTATCAACTATCTTGTATGCTCCGTTTGTGTAGACTTCTTTCACAATATAAGGTCCATCCCATTTGGAGGTAAATTTGTTCCCAGTATGTCGAGTCGTGATGATTGGTCTTCGAACTGCAAGTACAAGATCGCCAACTTGAAATGACCGAGGTCGCACTTTTTTGTTGAAAGCTTTGGACATTCGCGCTTGATAACATTCTAAAGACTGTTGAGCATCAAGTCTTATTTCATCGAGAGCTTCTAACTCTTGAAGGCGTATCTTTGCATTATCTTCTTCAGTTAATCCTTCTTGAGTCGCCATCCGTAAAGATGGAATTTCTCTTTCCAGAGGAAGGACAGCTTCCACACCATAAACAAGAGAATAAGGCGTAGCTTGAGTAGGAGTGCGATAAGTTGTTCTGTATGCCCACAATGCTTCTCCAATCTTTTCTTGCCAATCTTTCTTTGTCTTTGACACAACTTTCTTCAACAAGTTGCAAAGCGTCTTATTGAAAGCTTTTGCAAGACCATTTGCTGTAGCATTGTACATAGAAGAATTATATTGCTTGAAGGAAAACTTTTCACATAATTTGTCAATGAAGCTATTAGAAAACTGTCTTCCATTATCTGTCACAATATAACGGGGAATACCATATCGATAGATGATGTGAGTACAAATGAAATCTGCTACATGTTCTTTCTTAGCTTCTTTCAACGCAATGGCTTCTGCCCATTTGGAGAAATAATCGGTTCCTGCAAGAATGTAAGAGTGTCCTGCAGATGACTTGGGCGTTATAGGTCCAACAAGATCAAGTCCCCATGCTTCAAAAGGCCAAGAAGCCACAGTTGGATGTAATTGGTCTGGAGGCTGATGAATGAAGTTAGCGTGAAATTGAAAAGCTTCACACTTTTTTGCATATTCCATAGAGTCTTGAACCATTGTAGGCCAATAATATCCCGTTCTCTTCAATTGAAAGTGAAGTTTAGGACCTGATTGATGAGCACCGCAAAGACCTGAATGAGCTTCTTCTAGCGCCTGGCTTGATTCTTCTTTTCCGAGACATCGAAGGAAAAGCCCTTCATACGAACGACGGTAAAGCGTATCTTTATAATATATGAGTCGAGCCGCTCTTCTTCGGATTTCACTCTTGTGGCTGGAGCTTGAAGGGAGTATTCCATATTGAAGGTAGTCTATAATGGGTTGCCGCCAATCTTCCTCTTCTATGACATAGGCGGATATCATATTTATTTCAAGATGTTCGTTTTCAGCTATTGGCACGATCCATTTCTGACAGAGAGGGATATTCAAGACTCCTTCCTCTTCAAGTGTTAATGCAGTTGCAAGATTTGCCAAAGCGTCTGCTTTATTATTTTCTGCTCTTGGAATATGCTCTAAGGTTACACTTTCAAACTTGTCTAAAGATTTTTGGCAAGTTTGAAGTAGGGTATAAGGTCTTCATGTTTGACATCATATTCTGACAATAACTGGTTGATTATCAACTTTGAATCGCCGTAGATGTTTATATATGATATTTCAATCTCTAATGCCATTTGAAGACCAATAATGAGCGCTTGACCCTCAGCGACATTTATCCCATTCAAAATTTGCATCTTTCTTCATCAATCTCTGAAAAGGCTGACAACGACCTGCCAAGTTTGAGATGAACCTTCTAATGTACGCTAATCGTCCTTGAATACTTCTTAGCTGTTGTAAATTTCGAGGCTCGGGCATTTTCTGAATGGCATCAATTTTTGTTTGATCAATTTCAATTCCCCGATGTCTCACGACAAAACCAAGGAACTTTCCTGAAGTTATACCAAATGCACATTTGAGGGGATTCATCTTCAATTGATACTTCCTCAATCGTTCAAAAACCATCCGTAGATCTTGTGAATGCTCCGCCCTTGTCTTTGATTTTACTACCAGATCGTCTACGTAACATTCAACATGTTTATGTAGCATATCATCAAAAATCTTTTGCATAGCTCATTGGTATGTGGCTCCGGCATTCTTCAAACCAAACGGCATTACTTTGTAGCAATATATACCTTTTGGTGTGCGAAAAGCAGTTAATTCTTCATCTTCAAGAGCCATCCGTATTTGATTATACCCTGATGATCCATCCATAAAAGACAAAGCTTCATGTCCTGTAGTGGCATCTACCATAATTTCTGTGATTGGTAATGGGAAGTCATCTTTTGGGCATGCATTATTCAAGTCGCGAAAGTCAACACAAACACGAAGTTGTCCATTCTTCTTTTTTACCGGAACGATATTTGCTATCCATGTTGGATATTGTACTTTGCGAATAAATCCAGCTTCAATTAGCTTATTGACTTCAATTTCTATTTGAGGAATAAGCTCTGGTCGAAAACGACGTTGTGCTTGCTTAATTGGCCGATGCCCGTCCTTAATTGCGAGGTGATGAACTGCAATTTTAGGGTCAAGTCCTGGCATTTCTTTATACGACCAAGCAAAGACGTCCTTGTATTCAGTAATTAAATTAACATACTCACTTTCTTCATCTTCAGTAAGTGATGCACTTAAAAAGGTTAAACGAGGCTCTTCTTCCGTTCCAAGATTCACTTCTTTAAGTTCATCGACTGTTGGCTGATTACCATCTTCTAATGTTGGTGGAGCTTCATCAGCATCTTCTTCATATGTTTCTGAATCTGAAGTCTCCTCGATTGTAATATGATGACAAGCCACATCATTCTTTTCAAAAGTCTCATCATGTTCTTCTTCTGAGGAATTAGTGGAGATAATGAAATGTTGCTTCACCTTTAAAGAGCCTTCTGTTTTTATGAGAAGGGAAGATTTTCTCTTCATTCTTGAAGGGACAATGCTTTGAATTTCCTTCTTATCTCCTTCTTCTGTTGACGATCTCTTCTTCAAGACTTTTATTTCGCCTTCATGTTGATCACTTGTTACTTTAAGGCGATCAAATACAGAAATCCGACCTTGCTTCTTTTCTTTTTTCGCAACTAAGCTCAGTCTCTGAAAAACCGAAGAATGGACCGAAGTATAATGTCGATTTTTCTTCACTATAGTAGATTCACTCAACCTTTCGAACACGGGAGGGCGAACAACTGGACATTTTATACGATCAAAGACAGAAATTCTTTCGTCAACTATTGTTTCTTCCGTTTCAGAGTTATCAATTTCTTCAGCTGTGATGTAGTTCATATTTACAGCTTTCTTCTTTCCTTTTCTAGTTATACGTATAGGCTCAGATGGTTTATAACCGATTCCCTCTTTAGAAATAGGTATGATGTAACCTTTCTTTAAAAGCTTCTTCTGTGTTTCAGAGAGTTCGGGCCTGTTATCATCGAATATTTTCAAACCTTTCAACTCTGGAGAAGTTTTAAAATCGTAACCTGCCTTTACAAACAGCTTGTATGCATTTGGATCGAATCCTTCTTTCGTTCGTTTACTGGGAAGATATTCATCCTTGTTTCTCCCTTCATCACGAATAAAGCCCGCAGATGGATTCTTGATTTTTTGGTTCACTATTTTTGTAAGTGGAATCGTAAATCCCTCCTTCAAAATTTCAACATCTCCAACTTTTACACCTTTTGGGCATTCGGCAAACGGTGACTGACCTTCCTTCCGTCGGGACAAAGGTACATAACGTAAAATAGAAGAATGTTGTGAAGTTTCTGCCTTCGATACTTCTTGTACTTGTACATCCGAAGTATCTATTTTTGGATTAGACATTTCTTCCATCAACTTTACTTGTTTTTCACCAGAACCTTCGATCATAGGAATCTCCACTGGTACAATTTCTTCTGTCACATTACTTTGCATATAAAATTTCGCATCTGCAAAGTGAGATTCTGCCTCCGTAAAAGGTTGGGTATCAGCCTCTACTTTCTTAACACCATTTTGATAAAACTTGAAGCATTGATGTAAAAAGGAAGTTATTACTCCATTTCCATGAATCCAAGGACTACCTAATAGCAACTTATAGGTGGTCTTACAATCGATCACATGAAATATAGTGCAAGCTTTTAAATCTCCAATGGTGAGCTCTAGGCGAATCATCCCAATTGCTCGTTGTCCTCCTTGATTAAAGCCTTGGATCACTAGCCGGCTTTTCGATAATTCTTCCATTGTGATGCCTAACTGCTTCATAGTTGATTTAGGCATTATATTGACAGCTGAGCCATTATCAATGAGAATTCGACTAACTCTTTGCTCACTGAGATATCCGAAAACAAATAGAGGTCTATTATGCGGCTTGGACCCTAGTAGTAAGTCTTCATCTTTAAAGGCAATGGCCATGAAACATGAGGCACATACATGCTTTTCAGAACTTTGTGAATGAGAAGTACTAGAACCTTGTAATACCTCAGCGAGAGTATCTTTTACTTTCTGGGGTAGTGAAAGAAGATCGCTCATCGTGAAAGAAGACAATTCCTCTAAATTCACCACGGCTTCAATTTTATTTGTAGCGGGGATATCACTGTCCACTACACTTATGGTGTTGCATGTAACAGTGTCACAATCTTCTCCATCAGTGTCACTCAAGAAATTCATAGGAATAAAATCTTGTAGAGTTATCTTTCTGCGTGGTCGAGGAATTTCTTCACTTTCTTCTACAACAAATTTAGGCATCTTCACCGTCTTCTTACTTTTCTTCTTCTTAAAATGCCTATTCTTCTTTCCATTTCCTTTCTTATTTCTCTTTCTAAAAGGGAGAGATTTCTTTTCAACATAATGACCTTTTTGTGGCTTTCGTCGGGTTACAAGAGTCCATCCATCTTCATCACTTTCGGACTTGACTCTATCTTCATTATGTTCAAGCCTAACTTCATATTCATTGTCTTCAAGCTTAACTTCATACTGAAATGTCTCTATGGGAGTCTCAGTCTCGAACCAAATAGCAATTGGTTCTAAAGTCCCAAACTGAATTAGGCTGACTTTCAGATTCTTAAACCCTTGATTGTTCACCGTTGATGCTACTGCAGTATGGTTTGATTGAGCAACTTCATCAAGGTCCAACTCAATCTTTCGTTCTTGGGCTAATTTTAAGATTATTTCCTTCAGAACAAAACATTTTTCCACCGGGTGACTGACGACTCGGTGATATTTGCAGTAGTTGGGATCATTAACTTTTTCTGATTCTTTCGATCTTTTACACTCTGGTAATTCGATGAGTTGGTTCTTCAATAACTGTTCTAGCATGTCTGGAATGTCTGAATCGGGAAAAGGATAGACTTTTTCTTGTCTTTCCTTTAAAGTTAAACGACGCTTTTCATTTCCTGGTCACTTTTCATCTTTCTTATCTTTTCCTTGAAATTTGAATGGGGTTGTGTTAACAACAAGTGATTCTTTCGTAACAGGCTTTGAAGTCTTCTCTACCTTTTTGACTTCATTCTTTTCCTTGCGCTCTGGAAATAGAAGTTCTTTGCTCCCTCTACTAGTAATGCTCAACCCCATATCATGAGCACGGGTCGCCAGTTCTTCAAATGTTCGAGGTTTTATACCTTGTAAGATATAAAGCAAATTCCAATGCATACCTTGAATACACATTTCGACAGCAGATACCTCCGTTAAACGGTCTTTGCAATCCAAACTTAGGGATCTCCAACGGTTGATGTAGTCGACAACTGGCTCATCTTTTCGTTGTCGTGTGTTGGTGAGTTCCATCATGCTGACTGTCCGTCGCGTGCTGTAAAAGCGATTCAAGAATTCTTTTTCAAACTGCTCCCAATTATTAATAACCTCAGGCTCTAAATCTGTGTACCAGTCAAAGGCATTCCCCTTCAGCGTTCGGACGAATTGTTTGACAAGTAAATCTCCACGAGTTCTAGCGTTTTCACAGGTTTCTACAAAATGAGCTATATGTTGCTTTGGATTGCCTTTTCCGTCGAATTGCTGAAACTTGGGTGGTTGGTAACCAGTCGGTATTTTCAGACTATCAATTCTCTTTGTATATGGTTTAGAATATAAAAGAGAAGTTTGAGATGGTCCACCTTATTGAGCTCTAACGGAATTCATTATCATGTCCTGTAGCTGTTGAACAGATAAAGAAGCAATCGATGTGGAGTGTTGATCTTGATGAGCTTCTAGCTTGGACTTTTCTTTGTTATTATCTTCAGTAATTTTGTTTTGAGAAGCACTATGACTTGATTCACCATCATCATGAATCTCCAGCTTCTTCATAAGAAAGGCAATCTTTTGATCTTTTTCATCATTTGCCTTAGCCAGGGTGGAAAGTCTTTTCTCCATCTGTTCTTCAATCATAGCAGCATTCGTCATCATAACGGAAACATGAGACCCCTCTAATTGTTCAAGAGAACAAGACGATTTGTCTTCAAATTCATGTTCAAAGAGAAGGCTAGCTTTGACGGTAACATTCTCTTTAGGAAGTGATGATTGTTGTTGCTTCTTCATTTTACTCTCAGCAACAGAAAGAGATTGGTTCTCTTGTAGTCGAATATCTTTAGTACGACTACGAGTGATAGGACCCGATTGGGAGTTAGTTGCAGCAGCAATCCTTGAAGATGTTTTCTTTGATGCCATTGAGTTTTTGTTGAAACTTGAAGTTGATGATAAAGAGATGAGAGGTAGAGATTGTCCCACTGGGCGTGCCAATTTGTTCACACAAAGAAATTTCTAAGTAAAGAAATTAAAATGCGGAATGAATATATGTTGTATTGATTTGAATTGAATGTTACAATCTCTAATCGAAATGATCCTCTGATTCTTTCTCACAAGTATAAACTTCGATGCGAGGGCCGTCGGCGTATTTCTCGGATCAAAGTGTTGATGTTTTTGAAACTTTGGTCTTCAAAGCGATCTTCAAGGAGTCTTCGAAAAGTCTTCGGTCTTCTGAATATTTTTCAACCTCTCCAAATGAATGAACAACCCTTCTATTTATAGAGTTTTTGATGGACATTTGGTGGATATGGGCTTCATTTGACTTTGAGCCCAATTGCCATGTGGCATAATTTTATTGGACAAATTTTGTGTCATCCAATGGTCATAAAGAAGACACGTGGCATTATTTGACTTGCCAATTTTATGTCTTTTAATTTTATTTAAAGACACGTGTCGAATTTGGATTTGTCTATATTTTAATGACATGTAATTTTGCCATTGGTTTGAATAATTACTTGGCAATTTGTATTTTGACAAATTTTCTCCTTCTAAGGGGGGCTTGTGAAACATTCGACTTGAAGATTATACCATGCATGTTAATAATTTATATATAGTAAGTAGATAAGGAAATTCCGTTTCATGTGATCAGGCTGCAATGCAATATTCTTAATTCACCCTGCAGATTGAAAGTAATTAATCGTAAGACATTAATAGAGAGAGAGAGAGAGATAGAGGGATTAATGGGAGCAGTCAGTGGAAGGGAGGGAGAAACGATGCCACATTTGTTAGGAAGTGAATTAGAAACAAGATCATATGGGGTTGAAGAAACACAAATATCTTTGAGACATTTACATGCATTAATTCCTCCTACGATCTTGAGCAGTGGTTGAAGAAGAAGTAGGCTTGCTTCATTTATTTAGTGCATGCATGTCACTCCTGCCTTGACACTCATTACCATGCATGACGCTAATATCATTGCCATCCATAACTTAAATGCTACTTTTGCCATTTGCTTGTCTGCTTTTTGATTCCTGATATTCTGATCTTTTCTTTATAATGAAATATGAGAATATGAGACGACACCTTTTTTATAGTGTGTTAAGCAAATAGTAAGATAGGGTTGAGCTGCCAATGGAGAATATGCATGGGATTGTTTTTGTTGATTAGTCGAAGGCGGCGGCCAAATTACTTGTTGGGAACGAAATTGAATAATGAAGGAAGGAAGGAAGGAATTGAAGTATTAATTGTTTTGGTTCCGTGAATTAGTTGAATATGCCAACCTTCATTACACTACAAAAACAACACACTAGAATAAATATTAATGGAGATGTGCTCCTATTCTATTCTGAATTGAAGTATTGTTTTTGTACCGTGAATTTTTTTTATGATGTACGTGTACTACCAGAACTAACAAGTTTCAGACATTGTACTAGTTTGTTATTCATGATATGATGATGTACGTCACAATTTATCCAATGATTTACAAGGTGTAGAGAGTGCACAATAGATACATTACGAGAACCAACATTCTCAGCAGTGGCGGAGCCAGGAATGAAGTTCAGGAGGGGCACAACACTATATGTACATGTAACATTTTCTTAATAATAGTAATATTATAATTATAAAAGAAAATTAAAATTTTATATATTCATCAATGACATTTTTATAATTGACAAATAAAAATATACATCATCATAAAATAAAAGGGGCAATTACTGAAATAACATATTTTTATACACTAATTACTGAAATGTTAGAACTTTTTAAAAATTAGTCAAATAGCTTAATTATTGTTCAATTAATTCATTTAACTAAAAGGTATACAAAAACTAATAAATTCATTGAAAATGATAATGAAAAATATTCAAATAGTCGTTAAACTATTGAACTTGAACTTAAAAAAGTAAAAAAAAAAAAAAAAAAAAAATTCATTAAAAATACTCATAAAAAATAGTTTAATAAATTTATTGAACTATAATTATGCTATTTGAGTAATTTTATAAAATTTTGAGATTTTAGTAATTAGTAGGTAGATTTATGCTATGTGAGACGAATTTTTTAAAAGGTACTATATTTATTTTATATTTATGAAATTGAAGCATAAAAATAATTACATGTCTTCTTATAAAAATTTATAAATTAAATAAATTACATACAAAAGCCTTTTTTCTACCTTAATTTTAAATTTTACAAAAGTTTAATTTATTAAAGCAAATATATTTTCTTTCATAAAATAATGATTTTTTTTTGTTATAAAGAAAAAATAATGAATTTTTTAAAATAAATTATTAGGTTTGAAATTAGTAAAAATAAAATACAAATCGAATGGCTTTTGTGTATGCAGTAGGATTCGAAAAAGGGACGGGAGGAAAAGAATCACCTTTGGGCACGCCATCCACTAAGCCAACTTAATGGATTACTCAAATTTTATATATTTAAATTATTGAAGCTATATCATATTTTTTATATTTAAAAAATCGAGGGGGGCACGTGCCCCCTGGTCCCTACGTGGCTCCGCCCCTGATTCTGAGTATTCTAGAACAAGAAATGGAAATGAAGTGAATCTTTCTACTTTTATTGGCTGATTTTTAGATATCACACTACAAAAAAACTGTCAATTTGCGACCATGAAATTGCGACCAAATGGTCGTTTTTTTGTCTATAATGCGACCAAAAAAGCGACAAAATAAGTGGTGGCCAAAAAGCTGGTCGGTCCAGAATTTGTGCGACTGGATAGTCACAAATATACGACCATAAATGTTTAGTCGCAAAAAAGTCAACCTTTTGAAAATACGACCAGATGGTCGCCTAAAAAGTGACCATATGGTCGTAATTTATCTTGAAGATAAGTGACCAATTGGTCACATTATAAAAAAGTGACCAAATGGTCGTATTTTGTGTGACCAAATGGTCACTTTTAGACTCAGTTAAAATACGACCAGATGGTCGCCTAAAAAGTGACCATCTGGTCATAATTTATATGAAAGATAAATGACCAATTGGTCACATACAAAAGTGACCAAATGGTCGTATGTTATGTGACCAAATGGTCACTTTTAGACTCAGTCAAAATACGACCAGATGGTCGCATTAAAAGTGACCATATGGTCGCATTTAAGAATTTTTTTTAAAATTTAAATTTCAATAATTAGTTAATTAATTATTTATTTAATTAATATTAAAATTTAATAACAAAAAATTGGAATTAAAATAAAAAATATATATATCAAATATTCAAAAAACGTTTTATACAGACGAAAGAATCCTAGAACTACTGCGGAGGGGCGGGGGGTGGCGGAGGAGGCGTCGATGATGAAGGGCCGCCGCCTAGGGATCTGAAGTACGCGGCCAAAGCTGATGCGACCTGGGCCTCGACTCGTGCTTGCATGTCGGCCTCAATCGCAGCGACTCGAGTAACGAAGTCCTCGCGCATAGGGTCCATGTCCACGCGCAGCTGCTGCTCAACCGGAGAAGGGCCGGAGCTAGTGCTCGCTCCGCTCCGCTGAGGCCGGGGCACATCTGCGTAAAGGCGTCGCTCGTACAAGCCGAGCCTAAAAACTGACCCATCAGGCCGAACCCTTCCAGCAGCCTCCAAGAACACCTCTCTACGGTCCTCCTGAGTTGGTTGCGAGTCTGGTGTGGACAACCGCTGACTCAAGTACTCCGTGAAACGTTCCTAAACATTTAAAATTCAGAAAATAAAATAGTTAATATATAAGGTAGGAAAAATTTTAAAGAAAAAATAATAATTGAAAAAATTATTAAATACCTGAACTGCTTTCGCCTTATCGTCGACGAACGTCCCGTCCTTCTTCGTTTGAAGAAGGCGGTGTAGCTCATCGGGCGGGACGGGGCGCCCGTGCTTCGCTTCCTAAAAAATTAAAGATTGAAGAATAAAACATAGTAAATTAATAACTAATTGAAAAAAGAAAATGAGAAAAAAGTACGTAAGTAAGAAAACGACGAAAAAAAAACTTACCAATCGACGATGGTGCTCGTCGTGTGTCCGGGCCCCCATTGTGTGTTTGGTGGAATTCTTCGCGTGATTGGCCTTATTCCTGCTTCACTGCCTTGCCCTCAGGAGTGCTCAAGCTTGCGAGAAGCCGCGCGTGGTCCTTCGGGCTCATCCACACGGGGCAGTTTGCTGCTTGATTTCTGCGCGCCCGGTACATGAGGTCCTTGAATCGATCCCGGACGTGACTGTCCCATAGGGGGAACAATCTACCGTCGGTGATATCGGGTGAGTACTTTATCCTAAATTAAAAAAATGTCATTTGGGGAATATACAAAAAATTCTGCTATTTGAATCATTTACTCTAAATAAAATGTTATCGTAGGTAATTTCTCATAAAAATATCATTATAGGGCAATTATGCTTAAATATTGATGTAAAGGCATGAAATGCTTTATATGAAAATTAATAAATCAATGAATAATGATAAAAGAAAAAATCACAAAAATCATTTATTAGAAAATACTAAATTATAAAATAAAATTAAAAGACTAAGTACTAATAATTAATTTGAGGGAGAGTAGTTAAAATATAATAATAATAATAAAAAATTATAAAGTGGTAAGCAATTGATAATTAGTAAATTTAAGATATGATAAAGGATATTTTAATCTCATTCTAAATTTGAAGCCTTTTGCTTAGCAATAAAGATAGGATCCCATCTGAGTTAGGGTTTTGGTTCATAAGCAAGCAGAGAATAAAGAAAAGGCGAAGAAGAAGAAGAAGAAGGAAGATGATATCTCGTTCTGTTATGCGGTTGAATTGTTTTCGTAAGTCTCACTCAGAATTTGTTACTAAACATTTGCTTTACTCTCTACCACATCTCACAAACATCCTGAATTCCAATACCATTCTGCTTAATTGGTGTTCTGGATCCTTAAAGTATAACTTATTCTCTTTTCTCACATATGATCTCAACACCAATGATTCATATGTTGTCTGTTAGGGAATTGATAGGTTCGCGAGGCCTAAAAATTCACACACAAGAACGATAATGCGGAATAATAACAATAAATAAAAGGGAAAGAAAACGACACCGAAATTTATACTGGTTCACCCCAATTGTTGGGCTACGTCCAGTTGCTACCGCTGCAGATTTTATTATGATGAATCAGAGTTACAAGAGAAATATCCAATACAGTATTTCACAAAACTCTTACAAGCCCTCACTGTTTTTCTCAAACACTGTTGAAGCACAGAAACGCCGCCACTGGTGATAGACAGACAACCCGAAAACAAATTGACGAAAGAAAGCACCCTTTTGTTTTCACGCCTTTCCGTAGATAAAAAATAATACACCACCTCACCAACAAAAAAATGTCATATATATATTTAACCTACAAAAAACCCATGGCCATCACGCTTTACGGTGCAAGTAAATCACAAAACCAACTATTTGGCATTCAGCCCACGTGATGTATATATTTTTAAAGTCAAACAATACAAATGACTTTATGTATTGGGCTCAACATATATTGGGCTTCAGATGATTATTAAAATTTGGCCTTCACAATATAACAATCTCCCACTTGAAGACCAAATAAACATCATGTCTTCACTGCAGCGGTAGCGACTCCTCTCTACTAGTTCTTGAGAAGTCCAACTGAAGTTGTACACAACTTCAGTTTGTCTGTTGGAATTGTCTTGGTAAACATGTCTGCCGGATTCTGACTACCAGGAATCTTTTCAAGTACCAACACATCATCTTCCAATACCGATCTGATAAAGTGATACCTCACTTGTATGTGCTTCGTTCTGGCATGAAAAACTGGATTCTTTGCCAGATGAATAGCACTCTGACTGTCACAATGCAATGTCCCTTTTCCCTGTTTCTGACCAAGTTCCTCTAAGAAGGACTGAAGCCATATAATCTCTTTCCAGCCTCAGAATCGCAACATACTCAGCCTCTGTCGTCGAATGGGCCACTATCTTCTGTAACTTAGAGACCCAACTAATAGCCGTACCACCCAAAGTATAAACATACCCAGTAGTACTTTTTCTGCCATCAATATCACCTGCCATATCTGCATCCACATAACCTTGCAATTTAAAATCTGACCTTTTAAAATGCAAAGCATAATCAGTTGTTCCCCTCAAATATCTGAATATCCACTTGACAGCTTCCCAATGATGCTTCCCTGGATTACTCATATATCTGCTCACAACTCCCACTGCATGTGCAATGTCTGGTCTGGTGCAAACCATAGCATACATAAGACTGCTTATAGCTGAAGCATAAGGCACTCTATCCATGTGATCTCTCTCCTGCTCAGAAGTGGGTGAATACTCTTTAGATAATTTAAAATGAGAAGCTAAAGGAGTACTCACTGGTTTTGCATTCTCCATGTGAAACCTGTTCAAAACCTTTTTCACATAATTTGCCTGTGACAAATTCAATAAACCATCAGATCTCTCAATCCTCATCCTGAGAATCTGTTTAGCTGCACCTAAATCTTTCATAGAAAACTCTTTTGATAAATCACTTTTGAGTTGATCAATCTCCTATTTGCTAGCCCCTGCAATCAACATGTCATCGACATACAAAAGCAGTATAATGTAAGAATTACCCGTACGCCTGATGTAACAACAATGATCTGCCTGACATCTCTAGAAACCGTTGCTACTCATAAAACTGTCAAACTTCATATACCACTGTCTAGGAGCCTGTTTGAGACCATACAAGCTCTTCTGAAGTTTGCACACCATTTTCTCCTCTCCCTGTACTACAAAACCCTGTGGCTGAACTATGTAAATCTCTTCCTCTAAATCACCATGGAGGAAGGCCGTTTTTACATCTAACTGTTCCAAGGACAAATTCTCTTCTGCCACTATCGATAATATAGTCCTAATAGTAGTCAATTTAACAACAGGAGAAAATGTTTCATTAAAGTCAATACCTTCCTTTTGCTGAAAGCCTTTGACTACAAGCCTTGCTTTATATCGTTTGCTGCCATCGGGTTCCTGCTTTATTCTGTAAACCATTTATTATGCAAAGCTTTCTTACCCCTGGGTAACTCAGCAAGCTGCCACGTCTGATTCATCATCAATGAATCCATCTCATCCTTCATGGCAAGCTCCCACTTGACAGAGTCTTCCATGTGAATCGCCTCATCATAACACTCAGGCTCACCTCTGTCAGTCAATAGAATATAGTGAAGTGAAGGAGAATACCTCTGTGGTGGTCTAATAGTCCTGCTAGATCTCCTAGCAACTGTAGGGGGAGTTATTGGAACTGATTCTGTCTCAATAACTTCTGTTTCTGGAGCAATACTGTTTTGAACTTCAACCTCTGCAGTTTCTGTCTCAATCTCAGGAAGATCCTCTAACTGAATAACCTCAGTAGACTTTCCATCTATCTCTGACCCCCCTTGCCTCAATTTCTGCCCTGTTCTTATAAAGAACCTGTTCGTTGAAGATCACATCTTTACTTCTGATGATTTTTCGGTTCTGGTCATCCTAGAATCTATAACCAATCTCAGCACTGCCATATCCAATAAAATAGCATTTAGTGGATTTAGCATCTAACTTGCTCCTGTCAGCAGCATTAACATATACATAAGACACACAGCCAAAAACCTTTAGATGGGAAAGGTTTACCTGCTTATCGCTCCAGACTTCCTCAGGCAATTTGAAGTCTAGTGGTGTAGAAGGACTCCTATTGATCAGATAGGCCGCTGTACTGACTGCCTCTGCCCAAAACATCTCAGGCAACCCAGATTGTAATCTTATACTTCTGGCACGTTCACACAACGTTCTGTTCATCCTTTCTGCCACACCATTCTGCTGTGGTGTCCCTGAAATAGTCTTGACCATCACAATACCGTTTTCTGCACAATGCTGCTTGAACTCCCTACTATTGTATTCTCCACCGTTATCTGACCTCAAGCTTTTCACTTTTAAACCTGTCTCATTCTCAACCATAGCTCTCCAAATTTTGAAAGCATTAAACACATCAGATTTATGTTTGAGAAAATAGACCCATACCTTTCTGCTTGAGTCATCAATGAAAGTCACGTCGTAATTGGAACCTTCAAGAGAAGTGACTGGAGTGGGCCCCCATACATCAGTATGAACCAATTCTAACTTGATCTTCTTTGGCTCTACTCCCACTTGTGAAAAACCGACATTTTTCTGTTTCCCGAAAATACAGCTCTCACAAAGCTTGTGCTCAATTGATTTGAGCCCTTCTAACTTCCCTGAAGAGTGAAGAATTTTCATATTCTTCTCACTCATATGTCCTAACCTGTTATGCCACAATTCAGATATGTCGGTAGAATCTGTCACTGCAATCATATCTCTACTACTGGAGCTATAATATAAACTCCCCTCCATGCTTCCTCGAGCAAATATCATGGCACCTTTAGTAACTTTCCAAGATCTATTACCGAAAGATATTGTATATCCTTCATTATCTAACTGGCCTACTGAAATCAAATTCTTTGTTAGGCTAGGTACGTGTCTTACCTTGGAAATCCTCCAAACTGACCCGTTCGCTGTCTTTAAACTGACATCACCTATACCAACAACATCTAAGGGTACCCCATTAGCGAGATGCACCTTACCATGATTTCTTGCGACATAGTTTTCCAGAATATCCCGATGTGAAGTAGTATGGAAAGATGCACCAGAATCAATGACCCAAGAACTATGAGAATCAACAACTGAGAGTTGCAAAGCATAATGTACCTCCTCAGTCACTGCATTAGCTGCACCATCTTCTTTGTTCTCATACTTGTTAGGAGCTCTGCAGTTCTTTTTCAGATGCCCCACTTTACCACAGTTCCAACACTCAACTGTACTGTTTCTGGACTTGCTTATGTGATTCTTTGAGTTTCCCCGATTCCCGTTACCTCTATCATTCCTGTTATTGCTCCTGCCTCTTTCTACATTCAGTGCTGAACCAGAACTGGAAGTAGTACCTTTCTGTCTCCTGCGAATTTCTTCTGCTAGTGCCGCATTCTTAATTTCAGAAAGAGTCAACTCACGATCACCAAGTGAGTTAGAAATAGCTGTCTTCATTGTATCCCAACTATCAGGCAAAGATTTAAGTAAAATCACTGCATAAATCTCATCAGCAAATTTAATTTTGATGGAGGCTAATTGATCTATCAGAATACTCAACTCATTAATCCGTGAGCCAACAGTTTGATCTTCTGTCATTTGCAAGTTGAATAATTTGGTAAGTAAATATACCTTATTATTCGCAGAAGGTTTTTCATACGTGTCAGATAGGGCTTTCATTATGCCCATAGTAGTCGTCTCCTTTGATACCGAATGAGCCATGCTCTTCTCCAAAGTCAAACGAATGACGCCAACTACCCGCCTATCCAATCTATTCCATTCATCATCTTTCATCTCAGCCGGTTTCTGTCCCAATGGTAGTTCCAGGGATTTGCTATACAAATAATCCTCTATTTGCATCTTCCAGAAGACAAAATCATTGCCATCAAATTTTGCAATTCCCAAATTCGAATTCTCTTCCCGATTAGACATCGTTCTTCAACAATAACCAGAGCTCTGATACCAGTTGTTAGGGAATTGATAGGTTCGCGAGGCCTAAAAATTCACACACAAGAACGATAATGCGGAATAATAACAATAAATAAAAGGGAAAGAAACGACACCGAAATTTATACTGGTTCACCCCAATTGTTGGGCTACGTCCAGTTGCTACCGCTGCAGATTTTATTATGATGAATCAGAGTTACAAGAGAAATATCCAATACAATATTTCACAAAACTCTTACAAGCCCTCACTGTTTTTCTCAAACACTGTTGAAGCACAGAAACGCCGCCACTGGTGATAGACAGACAACCCGAAAACAAATTGACGAAAGAAAGCACCCTTTTGTATTCACGCCTTTCCGTAGATAAAAAATAATACGCCACCTCACCAACAAAAAAAATGTCATATATATATTTAACCTACAAAAAACCCATGGCCATCACGCTTTACGGTGCAAGTAAATCACAAAACCAACTATTTGGCATTCAGCCCACGTGATGTATATATTTTTAAAGTCAAACAATACAAATGACTTTATGTATTGGGCTCAACATATATTGGGCTTCAGATGATTATTAAAATTTGGCCTTCACAATATAACATTGTCGACTTTGATTTTCCATTTAGTCCTTTGCCTATCCATGCTCATAGTCTTGGCATACTTTGCCTCTATAGTGGTGTAAACAATGATATCATCTTGCATAATCTGATCAACGGGCATTCACATCTACTTCCCCCATCTATTCTTTTCCCACAAGAAGACCATCCTAGTGGGAATTGGCTACGATTCCAAATCTAAGGATTTTAAGGTCGTTCGGATTATGAGTTTCTACCACGAACATGAATATCAATACCCTAATAGAGTTGAAGTCTTACAATTTGAGCACCAATCTATGGAGAGAACTTGTAACCCCCGTCGTAAGCAATGTTTTATGGAAACCTTCATTTGACATGTATCACAAGGGTGTTTATTACTGGTGGGCTTTTCATAAAACCAATGAGATATTATCATTTGATCTCACCAAAGAGATATTTCGTCGTATTCCCGTTCCAGAGAGTTTCGGGGCATGGCCTATTAAGTATAGAACTATGGGAGTTTGGAACGGATCCATCGTTATGTTTCATTACCCGTATAATGGAAATGTTAAATCATTCGACATTTGGGCAATGGCAATGGCAATGGATATGTATGAATCCGGTGTGGTTTCATGGTCGAAAATATTGACAATTGGCCCTCTTTCTGGAGTTAAGAAGCCATTGTTGTTTGTCAATTCCGATGTACTTCTTATGGAAGCTAAGTATGGAGAAGTGATTTCTTACAATACAAACACCAAAGAGTTAATAAATCTTCCATTGAGAGGCTTCCAAGATGACATCACAGCTTTTATTTTTGCAAAGGGATTGCCCTCTATTAAGGGAGATTGTAGACATGATCTTGGAGTTGCCTCTTGAATCATACAAGTTTTGTGTTATGTACTTTGAATATTAGTCTTGGATATGTACTTTTTTTTTTTAAATAAATGAAAGCTTTGCATTGATAAATGAAGAGGACACAAGTCTTCCTTTCATTATCCCAATTGAAAGTGATGGGTTAGTTAAATTGTTATTTTTGATTAATGCTTATAGAAATTTTTGCAATGAAGGAGAGGTAAAAATGGAAAAAGAACGAGAAGGTTTCCCACTGACTTGTTTGAGGGAAATAAACATTCTTCTCTATTTTCAATGCGTTTTGCTTAAGTTACTGCAGGTTGTTGAATAGATAAACATTCTTCTCTATTTCTAAATCTGAATAAATATTGATTTGGTTTTAGTTTTTTATTTTTTAAAATGAAATTTATTTATTAATAATTAATTAATTATACATCACTATTTTTATGTGATTAGATGGAACGGAATAAAATTGTTGATATTAGAGAGATAATAAATTTTTTTATATTTTACAGGATGATATATCAATTTAAAATTATTTTACTGGATGATATCACACTTAAATATATTTATTGAATGATTTTTTTTTATGATATCAATATCAAAATTATCATTTAAAAAAACCAAAATTATCATTTTGAAATTGAATACCATTATTTTTTCATGAATTTGCTAGATATTATCTATTTTGTCGTGATATTATTTTGTCGTGATATTATTTCTTTTTTATTTTAAATTTTTGAAGATTTGTAAACTATTATATATATATATATATATATATATATATATTGTGCGGGTTGATTCTCGCACAGTCGAGCGCGTGGTCTCACGAGATGTGGGCTTGCCGTTGCTACTCCCTGAAACAAGTAAAGGAACAATTAGCGGTAGGGCACCGGTGCGGTACCTACCAAGGACCCTCCGACGATCAAGTTAGGTGAGAGCAAAGGAGTGCGCCGCAAGCTATTAGGGTTTTGAGATGTGTGCACTTATTTGGTTTGAAAGGTTAACTGTCCTTTTATATGTGGAGGTTTTTCCTTGACCTTGCTAGTCCTTAAACTAGGCTTTTTGGGCTTAAGATGGCCCAATAGAGATAAGTTCTCTTCTCTACTGGTCTCTGCAGGTCTGGGCCCGTGTAGGCTGATCCAGTTTTGTCTGTTCCGACTACCTCCAGCTGGTCTCGGTGGGCCTGAGCCCATGCAGACCGATCCAGCTTGCTTGAACCGAAGGGGAGGATTTTACCCTTTACAGTTTTCCCCTATTTTCCGGACTGGAGAGTTCAGTGCGGGAAATAAAATGTGTTTGGATTAATGACGAATCATTCTGAGTGACCGATCGTCGCACCGTTTGCTCGAAGTGATGTGTCTCTCTAGATAATTGACCGTTGGGGCTTGCAATCTGGAATCGTGATCCTCACACCTTTTCTTGTGAATTCAGATCGTTGCGATCTTTTCACACGCGTCACGTTGTTTTGTCGCGTGTTGCTTCTTTATTTAAATACCTTGTCGTTTCAACTCAAGGGTTTGTTTGCCATTCAAATTCTTGAGCCGTTAGACTTCCTTTGAAACGCAAGAAGCCTTCTGCTCTAGTGTTTTGTTCTTCGAGACCTTTCTGCATTTGAGATCTGAGGTTAGTCTTTCTTTCTTTTGCTTCAATCTCTTCTGTCATGAATGATTCTATAAAGATAACCTTAGCCAAGGGCCCCAGGACCATCCGAGTTGTAGTGGGGGATGATGACCTCGACGGTAGGGTTTTTGAGAGAGTGAGGCTTGACTCTAAGGTCGACACTTGCCCTTCTTCTCTTACCGTTTTAAAAACTGACCCTGATTACTCGTATAGGGGCGATCTTGAGGGAAATGTGCTTACTGTAGATAACTTCCCTCTTCTTGATAGAGATTCCCTTTCCACGGTGAGTGGGATTGGTTCGTACTCTAAAGTCGAAGCGGCGTTTTCCATCGAGAATGTCGTTTCTTCTGTCTCTATTCCATTGGTCGGGGGAGGTTCTGCTCTCATGGGGTCAGTCAACCAAATTGGGCAATCCTATCCTCCTAATGAGTCGGTTAGGGTTGACCCTGTTCAACCAGTTGTGGCCATCGTCGCGGGGTCTTCGACCCTTCCTTTCTCTGAACCCGTAGGCTCATAGAAAGAGAAAGGGAAAACCTCATCATGGTACAAAGTGTCTGGGTCCAAGGCAACCAAGACCATCGAACCTCCGGCTTCTTCGACTCCGGAGTCTGATCCCGCGAATATGGGGCAGAAGAAGCCCTTTTCTAAACGTAAGGGCACAAATTCGGAATCCTCGAAGTGTAACCACCCCAAGGATTATCCCTCAAAGTTGAGCTAGATGAACTTGGACGGCTATAAGGTCCAATACACCATTCCCCCTGAGTTTGAAATGAGGGTTCCGACTGCATCAGAGCGCGCTCACATATCCCCGGGGGATGGTTGGACCTCATTCTTTTCTAAGTTCTTCTTGTGTGGGGTTAGGTTTCCCCTTCCTCCCTTCTTGGTCAAGCTCATCGCTGGGTTTGAGATTTCTTTAGGTCAGTTCGAGCCAAACACTTGGCGGACCCTTATCACCGTTCTAGTCATGTGCGCTGGGTTGCGTGTTAAGTTAACCATCGGGATGATTACACATTATTGGAAACTTCGCGTGAACTCTGAGGACAAGTCTCGCTTCATCCTTCACCATCGCAGTGGTCGCCACCTAGTTGAGGAGCAGACCTTCTATGATAAAGATTGGAAGGCGGAGTGGTTCTTTATTCGTGGTCCGATCTTTTCAGAGAAACAGACTTCCCCTGCCTCCTCGCCCGAAACTGATGAGGGGTTTGGTCCCTCTTTATTTTTATCGCTTATGCTTCTTCTATTGCATGTCTTGCTTTGCTAATTGTGTTGTGTTTCCCTTGTGTTCCAGCTGCGGCTGAGTTGAAAAGGTGCAAATACTTAGAGCAGTTCGGCCTGTTTGACTGGGAGGAGTTTATGTAGGAGGCCTGGATCGTGTATGTAAAGTTGTGGGCCCCTCCAGAAGGATTTGTTTTCAACCCTCCTCGTAAGTGTTTCTGTCTTTCTCCTTCTTTGGCGAGCCTACTCGTTAGGGATCCGATCCACTTTATATGTTCTTCTCAGGTCTTAGCCTCAGGATGTCCACCAAGAAGCTCCTCCCTGTTCCTTCCTTTTCTGAACCTTCCGCTCTCGTGTCCCTGTTGATGAACGCTAAGAAGCGAAAGAATGCTACAGTGGCAACTTCTGGAGGAAAAGGAAAAGGTGTGGTCGAGCCCAGCCAAGCTGCTGCAAAGCGGGCCCATCCCTTGAGAAGCTCAAAGGGGGCAGTGTTACCGACCTTACCAGCGACGGGCCCTTGTCGATTTGAGGCACTGATGGAAATCTCAACTCACTCGCCCTTGAGGGGAGCCGATGAAATGGTGAAGAGGCATCTTGAACTAGCTTATCAATCTTTTCCCCAGAACAAGGCAATTCTCCCTCTGGGGGTCTTGACTTCCTCTCTTCTGATTCTCAGGGGGAAGAACAGGATACCCCATCCTCTCAGCATCAGGGCATTCACGAGCTGGATCCTTTGCAAGCTCTGGGTGCTTCAGCACTAAGAGGTTCCGGCGGACGCTGCTCCCGCGCCTTCAGCTTGAGTTCCTTCCCTGGGGGGCGCTCTTCCGGTGCTCAGGCCCATCGTTTCTCAGGGGGCCGAGTATGACTCCCGCTCTCTCTCAGAGGAGAATATCTTTCGGCATGCTTTTGACGCCGTGGGTTACATTCATGATATGAGGAGGCTTGACTTGGCCCCTCTTATAAACTATACAGACCGGAAGAGACGCCGAAGAACATATGTCACTGTTTCTTGCTGGTTTGTCTTTACGATTTTCCTCTAATTGATTTTGTTTTCCTATTTCACTACATGAACTTAGCCTTGCTCAACTTTTTAAGGGACTCAAGTGGAGGCTCAGAGTATCTTGAACCTGGAAATGCTTCACCTCAAATACCGGGAATTGGAATTGAAGTGCGCTAAGTAGGAGGCAGAGCTGGGAAAGATTCGCCTCAAGCACTTCAACTTTGCTGCTTTGGAGATCGCTCATTTGAAGTCCCTTCTCAAAGCAGCTGGAGAGGAAAAGAAACAGCTGGAGTCCAAACTGGGCATCTCTTAGGAGGAGAGCAGGGTTCTTCGAGAGAAGAACAAGAATTTGTCGGATTCTCTCGATGCTACTACAGAGGAGCGTGACTCCAACAAGAAGCAGTTAGATCTTGAATTCGAGTCGAGGGCTAAAATGGATGAGGATCTTTGGGTATGCAGAGATTCGTTAGCGAAGGTCCGAAGTGGTCTAGTTGATGCAGAAACGGAGCTTGCTTCCGCGAGATCTCAATTATCCTATCTTCCTTCTCTGAGGGATGACGTGAAGGTCATAGAGGAAAAATTGGTGTTGACTGAGGGGCTGATCGCTGAGTCGTCCCTCCTTGGTATGAGAATCGGAAGGGATGCTCTCAAGCTTAAGCTTCCGGTCGACTTTCGAGACCAGTTTAGCCCTATCGTTCACTGAGATGCTGATGAGACGACGGCCTGAATTATGGAGGAAGTCGTGCCTCCCAACAGTTCAACTGAGGACGTGGCACCATCTGGGGTGAATGTCGACTCAATAGGTGGGAGTGATCCCAATGCTGCCGCCATTGGTTCTGACGCACCAAACACCTTTGTCCCTTCCTCGGTCAAAAATCCTTCAGAATCACCTTCCTACTCGCTCTCCTGTGGTTGTTTTGGATTGAACTCTATGGGTAAAATCCCGGATTGTGGGACCCCAAATTTTTTCCTTTTATGTGATATGTTGATGACTCTGTTAAGGGTGACTTTTTCTGCAATTATGCTTGGTACCTCCGATGTTTCTACTTTCTTATATACCTTGTATTCCTTCGAATGGCTCATTTATTTGTCTGATGGACTTGGTCATGAGTCCTCGAGAAAGGCTCCAAAAGTTAGGATCGTCTAGGCTTTTGTCCTCACAGAGAACTTGAAGGCTTTGTTGAGCCAAGACTTGTGCCTCCGGAGAGGGCTTAAAGTGCTTGGCTACGCCAAGGCTTGCACCTTCAGAGAGGGCTTAAGTTGCTTGGCAATGCCAAGGCTTGTGCCTCCAGAGAGGCTTAAACTTGGCTACGTCAAGGCTTGGGCCTCCGGAGAGGGCTTATAGTGCTTGGCTATGCCAAGGCTTGCGCCTCCGGAGAGCGCTTTTAGTGCTTGGCTACGCCAAGGCTTGCCCCTCCGGAGAGGGCTAAAGTTGCTTGGCAACGCCAAGGCTCGTGCCTCTAGAGAGGGCTTAAAATGCTTTGCTACGTCAAGGCTCGTGCCTCAGGAGAGGGCTTAACTTTAAGTTTATGAATAAGAGTCTTTAAAATATAACTCGATCAATTTTCTTTTATATATACTCATTCATATGTGTACAATGTTCCCTATTTCTTCTTTTCGGACTTCATTCGTTGTCGTTGTTGATAATAACCTCGACGTTATCCTTCTTCGCTTCGCCAAGGCAAGCTGTTGTCTGAGGGACAAGTTTTCCTCCGTGTACCAGTCAAGGAGATTCTTAGCGGCCTGGAGGCGATCTTCGGTCACTGTGAGTCGCTTCGAGGGACCAACGCCCTCCATGCTCTCAAAGAGTTCCCATCGTTCCTATAAGGCATGGTTCTCTTGTTCTAGGGGTTTGATCCTCTCATTTATCGTCGTTATAGTTCGATGGGTGCAGATGAGTTCACTTAGCTGGCTTTCTTCCTCCTTGTGTCTCGCCTCTTTCTTGGCAAGTGCTAGGGATAAGCGAACGTCGTCAGACTTCAACCAACGATTTTCGAATTTCAGGACTCGTCTGGTCCTTCTCGACATTGTAGTATATCTTTTCATTATCTTGGTAAGCTCTAGGACCTTTTTGTTTTCATGTGCCACTTTCGTTTTATAATGGTTTCAAGGATGGGTCCCGCTCGAAGGTTGAGAGATTCCCATTTAATTTGGCGTCTTTTCCCATTCTGGGCGATTTGTCTTTCGAGGCGGGACGTGACTACCTGAGTAGTCATGTCAATTGTCCTTCTAATCCGCCGAGTCTCAATTAATTCGCTAATTAAATGAGAATTAACTACCTTGACAACCGGTTAATATATCTGCCGATTCGCATGCATTGCCGGCTGTGCTATCGTGGTCCTGCACGTGTTCCAATCTCAGCGGCTGCCTATTCCTTTAAATAGGTATGGATGGGCGTTCACATTTTTCATTTGAAGCAATTTCTGAATCCCATCCATTATCTCAAAACTACCCTAGTCTTGGCGATTCTGGTCTTCATGGGTTTTCCCCATTCCGTTTTGTTTCACTTTCATGTTTGGCCATTTTTATGCATGCCTTTTGTGAGAAAGCATGAATGTGGTCTTCTACGCTTGGATAGTTGATCCGGGTTTTTCCTGGGTCCCTTAGATGTGGTCTTCTATGCTTATGAGGATTTTATTGAGGGCTCTGGGGTACCGGGTCACCCTTTTGCTCTGCTTCCCCTTGCCGGACTTCCAAAGGCTTTCCAATAAAGTCCCTGTAACTAGCTCTGGAGTTCTTTCAACTCAGCCAGTGTCATGCGATAAGGTGCTTTGGACAATGGCGCTGTCCTAGAAGCAACCTCTATCTGAAAATCTAACTCTCTTACCAGTGGCAAACCGGGTAACTCATCAGGGAAAACATCAATGAAATCCCTCACTACTGGCACCGAACTCAAGCTAGTCTCCGGTACAGATGTATCGACAACACTAGCTAAATAGCCCAAGGCTCCATCTATTAGAAGCATTCTAGCTTCTAACATAGATATCAAAGTGGGTGTTACTCGGCTACTAGACCCACGAAAACATAGACTAGTCCCACATGGACTCATAAAATCATAACTCTCTCAGTACAATCAATAGTGGCACAATTAGCTGATAGCCAATCCATACCAAAAATCACATCAAAATCAGACATAGGAATGACAATCAAGGTAGCATGCAAACGACAACCCAGAAAGCATAAATCATCAGTGCTAATAACACTATCAACAATAACAAACTTCCCCACCGGGGTAGAAACACGCATCTCATAAGCCAATGGTGCAGACTCAAGAGCAGTCGACTCAACAAACTAAGAAGAAATAAAAGAGTGGCTAGCCCCAGAATCAAATAAAACAAAAGCTGAATGGCCCAAAACTGTCAAAGTACCAGTCACTACAGTACCTGCAGCTTCGGCCTCCTCTCTAGTAGCAAATACGTGAGCCTGATGCTAAACAGGTGGAGGAGGAACCGGTCGTGGTGGTAGTGGTAAGAGCTGTGGTGGTGGAACAACAGGTGGAAGTCTAAACTGCTGAGCCTGTCCACCCTGACCTCTACCCTTGTACTGACCTCTGCCCCGGTCCTGACCTCTGCCCCTAACAGGAGGAGCATATAAAGCCGGTGGTGCTTGATATGGTCTCTGCTGAACACCCTGACTCGGGTAACCATACTGCAGTGGCTGTGTCTGATGAGCCCTACAATGAACGGAACGATGACCATCCTGATCACAAATATAACATCTCAGTGGTAGGGTACATGCCCCGGCATGATAACTAGAACAATTATTGAAATAATGGGGAGTCTGTCCCTGTGCCCTCGACTGTCTAAATTGCACTCCACCCCGAGCCTGCTGTTGCTGCCTCTCCTGAGGAAGCGGTACTTGACCAGTATGGTCGTCCTCTGCCTTCCTCTTCTGAGAGGAAGTCTGTTCTGTAGCAGCTAGTTTGCCCTTCTTCTCCACAGATGCCAAATCAAAAGAAACTCCAAACTCCAAAGCCTCCTCATAGGTGGTCGGACGCAAGGTGCGTAGATGACCCCTAATCTCGGCTCTCAATCCCACCATAAACCTCTTTTTCTTACTCTGAGGGTCAGCAATCTGCCCAGAAGCAAACCAAGACAGTCGATCAAACTCTCGCTCATACTCTGTCACTGATCTATCACCCTGTTTTAGGGTCAGAAACTCCACCTCTAATCGGTCTCGTAAATCAGTTGAGTAATACTTCTCATAAAACTTCTCTCGAAATACCTCCCAAGTAACCTCTATAGTGAGAGAAAGGGATCTGAAAAGGCCCCTCCACCAATAAAGGGCATCATACACAAGGGAATACGTGCCATAGTGGACCTTCAGTCGATCTGGACACTCAATAAACTCGAAGGCTCTCTCAACCCTATCAAACCATAACTCTGCAACAGATGCATCCAAAGACCTACCATCAAACTCAGCAGGTGCATATCGCCTATACTCCCTCAGAGTCTTAGCAGCATCAGTAACTCCAAGTTGATCAACTGCTATATCTGCTGCTGTAGGTGGAGGTATAACGGGCAGAACGGGTCTACCAGCATCCCGCAATAACCCAAGATAATCCTCCTCGATAATTTAAACTCCTCGCCCCTGAACAGTTGGCGGTATAACAGGAATCTCAGGTGGAGATGGTGTAGGGTTACGGGCTCGGCCTCTACCCTTCACAGGACCAGCCGCCCTAACTTCAGCTCGCCTAACACCCCTTCTAGGAGGCATACTGCATCATAGTCAATATAATTTGATAAGTTACTAGTAAAAGAGAATTCACCACTCCTTTACCAAATCAAAATAAGTTGCTGAGTTTAAAAGATAAAGGTCTAGGAATACCTGGTGCTGCTGATCTCAGATGATGACTTGAGAATGGACTTAAAACAAAACATGAAAACAAACATGCATCGCATGTAGTCTACAGAACCCTTAGGCTCTGATACCAATTGTGACGACCCGACTCTTTTAAAATCATTTAATTAGAAAACACAGTGGAAGTCTTTATATTAAAAAAAAATAGCATGGTTATGTTTGAAAATTGGCTAGCCAAAAACTTGTTACATTTTAATTTCAAAATTTAAAATACACAAGGAACATTAAGTTCCTAACCAGGAGTTCAAAAGAGTTATAATCATAAAAGTAAAGACGAAAAGCTCTTAAGAGTTATATACAAATGTACAAATCCAAAAGTGTATAAAATTCACAAAACTAAGTCCATAGACTTTTACAACACCTAGTCCATCTCGAGGTCATCATCCTCCAATCATGCAGCACTAGCTCCTCTCCCACGACCTCTAACAAGAGCATTACCTGAAATTGTTTGTAATATTATGAGCTAACAACAAAGCTCAGTGAGAAAAACAAGAATAAAAAGTAACAATAGACCTCAAACCCGTATTCCGATTCGTGTCCAATTAATCTTACATAATCTTTCCTAAAGTTCTCTAACTTTAGGTACTTCCATAAACTATAATCTCCAATTGATGATATTACTAGCACACGGGGTCTAATTCTCATCCAATAATTCGTTAAGACAAATATAAGCAAGAGTAAATAAACTTTGTATGAACATAACATCTTAATTCTTCTTATTGTCTGGCTTTCCATTATCAAATATATAATTCTTGCTCTATGATGTAATTCCACTGATAATATGCATGAAGGTAATGAAGACATCCCGTAGGATTCGCATTCACCTTTATGCATGAAGGTAATGGGGACTCCCGTCGGATCCACATTCACCTTTTTTTTGTTTCTCACTTTCATTCTCTTTCATTTCAATGATGCAAGATGTTATGCGTATGCTTGCAAAAGTGAATAAACATAAATATGAAATGGAGCATAAAGTAAAGGGCATAAAGTAAATGAATATGAACTTTGGAAAAAGAAAAAGTAAACCGATCGAACGGTATTTTAATAGAAGTATGTTCTTAAATTCCAAAGATTCTAAACTTTCAAATAAAATCCAAAGTTCTCTATTCATTAATCCTTAACCATTCTATCTAAAAGTATGGATCTTCTAATTCCAAATGATCCATCCTAATCTCCAATCGATCTAACTTAGAACTTCTAAAATTCCCACTCAAAGAACTAACTCCTAAACCTAAGAAAAACTAGCTCTCTTTACTTAGATGTTTTGATTCGAATCAAAATCTTAACATCCAAACCTACAAATCATTATACTTATTCGCTTTCTAAAGCTACTTTAAATCCTAATTATTCTAACCTTGGTAGATGTGGTTTCGCTCCAAACCTCCGAAAGAGTGGTCAAGCAAAGAATCAATAAACACCTACAAATAATTACATCTAACAATTAATAAATAACATACATCGATCAATTGACAACTAAAAGCATAAAACGACGAAAAACCCGAATATCACCCATCGGGTGCTCTTGGCCAAGCAAGGAAAAATAGGCCTCGAGTTTGGTTTTCCGGCTTTTAGGCAATTTAGAGGTGTTTTGGATTGATTTCAAATACTTTGGAAATTCCGGTTTTCAATGGGTAACGGTAAACTGAGTTTTTGGACAATATGTAATTTCCCGAATTGAATTACAATAACAATATAAGCAATAATAAATAACCCATAATCAAACCCCGAAAGGTAAAATTCAAACGGCGGTTTTAGGGTTCAGGGAAAGGTTCCAAAATCACTAAAAACAACTCCTGTATTTACAAACATCGAGTTTCCCGACAAGAAATCAAAGGATCAAAGAGAAAACTCCATTAAAACACTATTTGGTGCTTAAGGTTTGAAGTTTAACTTACCGAGAAGTCCATAAATCACAGGTGGCAAGCACGATGGTTGGGTGGAAATGAATTGTAGGACCGATACCTTTCCAACGGAACGAGAATCGAAGCGATCCGACGAGAAACGAACGACTCTCAAAAATTGGGAAAATGGAAAAGGTGCTCTCGGCTTGGAGAAGGTGAAAGGAAGAATATGAAGAGAAAAATGTGGTCAATTGAAGTCAAAGACCTAATTTATTAACAGATGAATAGTGTTTGGATAGTTTTTTTTAAGAATTTGGAAATGACGGTTGCGTCCTTTTATGACTTTTGACTTATAAATCGAAATCCGAAGTTCTTAAACTATCCCTATGGTGATTAATAATTATTAATTGACCCGTTAATAATTATTAATACCATTAAAACAAAATTAAGCTAAAAAAGGTAATTTAAAAAGTTCTAAACCGGAATAAACTACTAATTTCTAGTTTACCGATTCTAAAATAAACTTTAAATGCTTAAATTAAAATAAAATAAATAATTTTTTTTTATACCTCAAAAGTGACGGGACGTTACAGATGATTTGTGATATGGTACGACCGTACGTCGTATGTTGATTTCGATCCATACAATAGCACGTTACGATGATTTGTGATATGGTACGAACGTACGTGTTATGTTGATTTCGATCCATACAATAGCACGTTTTGATGATTTCTGATATGGTATGACCGTACGTGGTATGTTGATTTTGATCCATACGATAGCACGTTACAATGATTTCTGATATGGTACGACCGTACCTGGTATGTTGATTTCGATCCATATGGTAGCACGTTAGGATGACTTGTGATATAGTAAGACCGTACATGGTATGTTGATTTCGATCCATACGATAGCACGTTATGATGACTTGTGATATGGTAAGACCGTACGTGGTATGTTGTTTCGATCCATACGGTAGCACGTTACGATGACTTGTATTATGGCAAAACCGTACGTGGTATGTTGATTTCGATCCATACGGTAGCACGTTACGATGACTTGTGATATGGTACGACCGTACGTGGTATGTTGATTTCAATCCATACAATAGCACGTTACGATGAAACTTGTTTGATAATAAAGAAAGTTAGTATTACAATTACATATATTCCTTAGAATTATGTAGTAAGACTTAGTAATAATTGTTACTTTTAGTTTAAGTCTTTATGTAACGTCCCGTTACTTTTGAAGTGAAATTTTTTATTTATTTATTTTATTTATTTAATATGTTATTTATTTATTTCAATTAAAATATTTAGTTTAATTATTATTTTGTAATTTAGAATTTAGTAGTTAATTTCGCTCGAAACCCTTTTTAATCGTTTTATTAGCTTAAATTAGTTTTGGTCGTATTAATAATTATTAACGGGCCAATAAATAATTATTAATCACCTTTTGACCAAAATTGACCACAATTTCCTCATCTTTTTCTCTCCTTGGTCGAGGGTCTAATGGGGTTTGAGGGGATTTTCGATTTTCATTCGTTTCTCGACGGATCGACTTGATTTCGGTTGCATTGGAAAGGCCTCGGTCATAGGATTCTTTTCAACCTATCAATCGAGCTTTTCCTCCGTGTTCTAAGGGCCTAAAGGTATGTTAAAGTTTCAAACCCTAAGCTCCAAATAGTGTTTTAATGGAGTTTTCATATTAATTCTTCGATTTCTTGCCGAGGAACTCGATGATTTTAATTACATGTTTTAGGTCCTTTTGGGATTTTACCCTAACCCTGAAACCCGAGTTTGAGCCAAAACCCGTTCCGTTTTAAATTTGCCATTTGTGGGTTGAATTTGGGTTATTTATTATTGATTATTTGTTTATTGTAATTAAATTCGGGAAATCGATTATTGTCTAAAAACCTGAATCATCATTACCCATTGAATTTGGGAATTTCCAAACTACTTGAAACCACCCCAAACACCTCTAAAGTGTCTAAAAGCCTGAAAACCGAACCAGAAACTCATTTTTCCTTGAGGGGCTGAGAGCACTCTTAGAGTATTTTCGGGGTTTTTCGTCGTTTTATGCTTTTAGATGACTTTTGATCGATGTTTGGTTTATTAATGATTGTTAGATATACTTTTAATTGTAGGTGTTTTTGGATCGTTGATTGATCGCACTATCGGAGAGTTGGAGCAAAACTACTTTTGCCAAGGTGAGAATAAATAGGATTTAAAGTAGCTTTAGAAACCGAATAAGTTGAACGGTTTGTAGGATCGAAAGTTGAGATTAAGGTTTAATCGAAAGGATTAAATTAAGTAAACTAACATGCTTAGGCTTGAGAGTTAGTTCAAGTTGATTGAGAGAACTCGTAGGTACTTCGAAGGAAATGAGCAACTTGTGGAAGTTCTAAGTTTAGACCTACTTCGGAGTTTCCTAATGTTTATCGGAAGTTGAAGGTTCCAAAAGTAATAAGGATTGTGAATAAGGAGCTTCGTATGTTAAATAAACAATGGAGAAGGTAATTGGAGACTTCTATGTTAAGTCAAATTCTTGAGTTATCAGAAAGCCGGTTGGCTTGAATTATTCTTTGATTTTCAGAAGTTCCTAATTGCTCATTTTATGTTTAAAGAGTAATTCACAATCTATTTACTTTCATGTCCTTTCAATTATGTTGAATGTTTATATTTATTTACTTGCACTTGAAAGTATATTCATATCATTTTACAAAGCCTGCGGGAGCTTACACATAGCCTGCGGGAGCTATCACATAGCCTGCGAGAGCTATCACCAAGCCTGCAGGAGCTTACATATAGCCTACGGGAGATATTATTATTGTCATTCATCACAAATTGTGTTTATTTGAATATGTTAAGACCGAGAGAACTTAGCAAAAGTTATTAAGGACCAATGGGCATAAACCTTATATTTCTTAAGAGTTATTAAGAATAAGGTATAAGAGAGAGAATTGTGATATAAAAGCTTTCTTCTAAAACATTTGGAGTTATTATTCTCTAGTTTTGGAAGTTTTGGTAAGAAAATGTAAACTTTTCATAGCCAGAGTTGCTATAGAGAAAAGAGATGAAACTTTATGTATGACATACATTTCTATTAGAGAAAAGAAATGAAATATGATGTATAGCCGAGTGCTATAGGAAAGAGGAATGAAATGGAATTATATAATGAGAGAATACAAGGGTATATTGAACCTTGTATAATTATTAAGAGAACTAGATTCTCTTTTAGTTAGAAGATCCTGAATTGGAGTTTAAGACTTGATGTAAAGCTTATGGATAGTATAAGGTATTTAAGAGAATGAAATACAAATGTTATGTGTGTTATGAAACACATCATCCTAAAGGTTTGGAAGATAGTTCCTCAATTATTTGGGAGAATTGGTAAGTAAAAGTGAAATAGTTGATATAAAACCTTTTTGGTTGTTGAAAGGTAGAGGAATGTGAGTTTTACTTGGACACAAATCCGGATGCGGGTTTGGAGTCTAAGGTTACTTTTTATTCTGTTTATTTTCACTGGGCTTTCTTTTAGCTCATGATATTACAAACAATTTCAGGTAATGCTCGGGGTCATGGAAAGAGGAGCTGGTGCAGACTGATCTGGATGATGATGATGGACTAGGTGTATTTTAAAAGTCCATAGACTTAGTTTGTGCATTTTGTATCTTTCGGATTTGTACATTTGTATATAGCTCTTAAGAGCTTCTCGTCTTACTTTTATGATTATTAATCCTTTTGAACTCCTGAATAGGAACTTGAAGTTCCTTGTGTTTTAAATTTTTGAATTGAAAATGTAAACAGGTTTTGGCTAGCCAAGTTTCAAACTTAACCACGCTTTTTTTAAAAAATTTATAAAGTTTTCCGCTGTGTTTAATTTTAAAATGATTTAAAAAGGAGTCGGGTCGTCACAATTGGTATCAGAGCCTAAGGGTTTTGTAGACTACATGCGATGCATGTTTGTTTTCATGTTTTGTTTTAAGTCCATTCTCTAGTCATCATCTGAGATCAGCAACACCAGGTATGCCTAGAACTTTTATTCTCAAGCTTTATTTCTTTAATAGTGAAAAGTTTATGAGAAGGTTGTTAAGTGTAATTGTATTTGTGATATTTCACCTTCTCATAAAACCACTATGTGGTGATGTTTATTTAACCCATATTGAGAATTGGGTAAGGGTGTTGAGAATGTGAATGACCCCGTACAGATTTGGAAGTTGTACGCCTCATTAAGTGTATTGACATAATGTCAAAGTAAAGGAGACGAGATACTTTGACAGATCAATAGTTTGATTCTCAATGTTGATTAAAGATTGATTGTCACACAATTTCTAAGTAGTGGTTTTAGTAAATGTGTGTTGACATTTATGTGTAAAAGGGGACATGATTGTCTGGAGCCCAGTATTAAGTGATGAAACACCTGTTTGAGGTGCGTAATTGTTGAAAAGAAATCGGTCTAGCTCGGGTCCAGTAACCTAGATTTAACTCAATGGACAAGTTCCTGGTTTGAGTTGAGAAAGTTGAATTATGGTAAGTGGTAAATCCTTATGGTAGTATTGTGCAAAAAGGAAAGTGTGTTGTCACTCAAAAGAGGAAGTAAGAACTTTACGTGATGAGTCTCAACGAGGACCATTAAAGATTGTGTTAATTGGTTAATGGCCTAGTTGGTGGCTGTTACACTATGATGTATCAATTTGAATTGGATTATACTCGAGGTCGAGTTTTCGAGATCAATATTTGGTAAATTGTCAAGATTGACTAACACCAAGGTTGAGTGATGGTCTTTTGATTGAAATATAGAAGGAAGTTGATGGACCGTGATATCGGTAAGTTTTATAAGGCAATGTGATGGTTGGGTGAACTTCAATTCACATTGTGTTTGACTATCAAATTGAACGGAGAATTTGATAAACTTGTAGGTCGTAGTTTGGACCTAATGAGTGTTTTAAAGATAGACTCTAAAGTGAATCCTATGTTAGAAGGTTAGGACGTTATTGGACTAAGGTGTTTGACAGACACCAGTTTTGCTTTGCAAGAAAGGAAATGATCTACGAAGTCGAGTTCATTCAAGATTTGAATAAGGAGGCTTAGGAGTCGTCCTTAAGGAAAACTAACTACTACGGGACAGGCTACCTCTCAGGAGAAGAAAGCAAAGGATGACGATGCAAATTGAGGGATACCGCAGCAGCAGCAACAACAGATTCGAGGTGGAGCTCAACATGGACAACCAATTGTATAAGGACAGGTTCATCCTTACTACAATAGTTGTGCTAGTTTCCATTTTGGGAGATGCAGAACCCCACCAAGATGCCATGTTTGTGATCAAACTTTAAATCAAGCCATTTTTATAGTGCGTATAAGTTATAGCCATCACAACATAGTAACGAAGGATTATCAGAAAAAGGCTGCAGTAAGCACCACAAGTTCAGTACGCTCCCTAGGGTAGGGACATATGTCAGGACAGAGGTTGAGATTGAGGTAAACAGGCTCAGCACTATAGATTTACGCTTGTTACCTTCTCCACTTGCTCACCATCATACTTGAGTATTTTATACTAGAAAAGATGTTGAAGCTGCAGGTATGGTAATGAAGGGTACTTTATCAGTTTTGTGCCATTTGGCTTTTGTTTTGTTTAATTTTAGAGCTAGCCACTCTTTTATTTTATCTTGTTATGTTGAGTTGGCAGCTCTTGAGTCGAGACTGTTAAGTTTCAGGATGCGTGTTTTTACCCCAGAGGGGAAGTTTATTATTATTGATGGTGTGATTAGTTATGATGACATATGTATTATGAATAGATGTTCACATTCTTCTTTGATTGTTATGCATATGCTTGATTTTGATGAGATATTTGTTAAGGATTGGCTATCATCCAATCATACCATTATAGTTTGTACTGAGAAAGTTTTGATTTTATGAGTCCATGTGGGACTAGTTACGTTTTCGTGGGTCTAGTAGCCGAGTAGCACCCACGTTGATATCTATGTTAGAAGCTAGAATGCTTCTAAGTGATGGAGCTTGGGTTTAATAGCTAGTGTTGTTGATACTTTTGTACCGAGGACTAGCTTGAGTTGTATGCCAGTGGTGAGGGATTTTGTTGATGTTTTCCCTGTTATGTTAACCGGTTTGCCACCAGCGAGAGAGTTAGATTTCTGATTGAGGTTGCTCCTGGGACAGATCCATCGTCCAAAGCACCTTATCGTTGGCACCAGCTGAGTAAAAAGGGCTTAAGAGTCAGTTATAGGAACTCTTAAACTCAGAGTTTATTCGCCCTAGTGCGTCCTCGTGGGGAGCACCTTGTTGTTTGTGAAAAGAAAGACAGTTCATTGAGACTGTGCATTGATTATCGAGAGTTGAATCAAGCCACAGTGAAAAACAAGTATCATTTGTATTGGATTGATGATCTATTTGATCAGTTGAGGAGATTCGCTATCTTTTCGAAGATAGATTTGAGATCCAGTTAAGTCAATTGAGGATTCGAGATGAGGATATTTCCTTGATTGGTTTTAGAACGTGTTATGGACATTACGAGTTGTGGTTATGTCTTTTGGTTTGACCAACGTGCCTAAAGCTTTTATGAACCTTATGCTTACTGTGTTCAAGAGGTTCATTGATTCTATTGATGTTGTGCTTCGATGATATTATGATTTATTCTAAGACTGAGGAGATGCATGATATGCAATTGAAAAAGGTCTTGACGATGTTACGAAATGAGAATTGCATGCCAAGTTCTCAAAGTGTACGTTTTGGCTGAAAGAAATGGCATTTTTAGGCCATGTGGAACCAAGTTGTAACGTCCCGTTACTTTTGGAGGTAAATTTTTTTTTAATTTTATTTTAAATAAAGTATTTAAGTTTAGTTTAAACTTAGTAAATTCGATTTTAGTAGTTATTTTCGTTCGAAAGTCTTTTCAATTCTTTTATGACTTAAAATTAGTTTCGGTGACATTAATAATTATTAACGGGCCAATTAATAATTATTAATCACCTTTAGATTATTTTAAGATTTTCGGGTTTTGTATTTTAATCAAATCTTTTAAAAAGGGACGTAGACGTCATTTTCAAATTTCTTAAAAAATCACTATTCATCTTCCTCATCTTTAAAAGTCAAATTTGGTCATATTTTTCTCTCCCAAAACCCCCCAAACCCGAGTAGGAAGAGGAGAAAGAAAGTGTTGGATCTCCCTCGTTTCTTGGCCGATTTCTTCGTGCCTTAGCTCGTTGGAAAGCTCTCGCAACAAGCTTTCTACCCATCCTACTTTTGAAGCCTTTCCATCCGCTTCCAAGGGACAAAAAGGTGAGGGAAATTCTTTAAAATATGGGAATTGTTGATTTTAAAATTCCATCTTTGATTCATGCTTGAATCCCTCCTTTATCCTTTGATTAGTTGAAGTTTCTAGCTAAAATAAAAGTGTCTAGGGTTGATGTATGTCTATCGTTGGCCCTAACATCGAATCGAAACGGAAATCCGTCCCGTGTTAATTTCTCTCACTTGACCAAGATTAGGGTGTTTAGTTTGCTATGATTTTACGTTTTACTTAATTTTTTGGAAATCGATTATTATGTAAAACCCTAAAATATGGTGACCCATTGATATCTCTACTTTCAAAGTATCTTAAATCAACCCAAATCATCTCTAAAAGTGCATAAAAGACGGAAAACCAAACCCGAGCTATCTCTCCCTTGTTTGGACGTGGGTCCCTTAGGGTTTAAATCCGGGGTTTTCATCGTTTAATGTGTTTAGATGTCGTTGTCTCGATTTTCGGATAATTAATGATTGTTAGGTGTATTCGTTATGTAGGTTTGTGATCGATTGCGTGACTTTGACTCCGGCACCTTGGAAGCTTGGATTTCACATCTAAGGTGAGTTTAAAATGGAAGTTAGTAATTTTATGAATTATGTTTCATTACGTTATTTTTTATCGAGGTTAAGAGGGGAACTAACTTGCGGAAGTTATACTTGGTTGGAGACTTTAAATTCGGATGTGAGTGGAGTGGTTTTGGTGTACTTAAGGTTTTGGAAGTAAAAGAGGAAATATGAGTGGTTTGGAAGTCTTGTAAGATGATTTGGAGACTTTAGATGAAAGTGATTGAATAAAGAACTTAAAGTGATTTGGGAGTCAAAGTGGCTTAGAAATTACACTTGAGTATTGACTCGCGTAATTTCAAGCAGTTTATGTTCTTTAGTAGTTTAGTGGAACTTTATCTAACTTACTAGGGAGCTTGATGACTTCTATACGGTACTTGTGATACGGCACATGATAGTATGTGATATGCTCCATACGGTATCATGGTGAGGGGATATATGATACGGCACATGATAGTATGTCGATACGCTCCATACGGTATCATGGTGCGAGGATATGTGATACGGCACATGATAGTATGTTGATACGCTCCATACGGTATCATGGTGCGATGATATGTGATACGGCACATGATAGTATGTTGATACCCTCCATACGGTATCATGGTGCGATGATATGTGATACGGCACATGATAGTATGTGATACGCTCCATACGGCATCATGGTGCTAGGATATGTGATACGGCACATGATAGTTTGTTGATACGCTCCATACGGTATCATGGTGCGATGATATGTGATACGGCACATGATAGTATGTGATACGCTCCATATGGTATCATGGTGCGAGGATATGTGATAGGGCACATGATAGTATGTTGATACACTCCATACGGTATCATGGTGCGATGATATGTGATACGGCACATGATAGTATGTGATACGCTCTATACGGTATCATGGTGCAAGGATATGTGATATGGCACACGTGGTATGTCGACTTCGGTCCATATGGTATTATGATACGATGAAACATGTTGGGTAATAAAGATAGTTAGTAATGTAATTTCATAATCTTTAGAATTGCGTAGCAAGACTTAGTAATATCGGGTACTTTTACTTTAAGTCTTGATATCGTTGCTTTTTGGAAAGTTTATTATGTATGTTGATTATATGTGGAATTTGGTTTATGGAATGGGTAGTAAAAGTGAAACCTAGGCCTTTGGACACAATTTCTGACATGAAATGTGGTTCATAGGATTACTTGCTTTCATTTTACTCTCACTAGCATTTTTATGCTAATGTTGCTACAATTACAATTTTTCAGGTAAGACTCGTGGTAGGGGATGAGGTAGAGGAGGTGGCGCCGCGTGACCTATCGAGACAATGAACGGACAAGAACATATATGGTTTTGGGTGAAGCATCTTTGAATGCTCTTGAGCATTTCACTACATCTATTATGTTTCATTTTGAGCTCGATGGAGCATTTGTATAATTTGTATATGTTTTCGAACTTGAAAACTTTCTTTAGATTTTTCATCATATTATGGAATGTGCATTCCAGATTTACTGCTTTTTCTAAAAATTGGGATGTAAATAGGTTTCAGCTTATCCAAATTTTAAACGAACCATGCCGTTTTTCTGTAAAATCAAGTTTTCCGCTGCGCATTTGTTTTAAAGGATTTTACGAAAAAATCGGGTCGTTACACAAGTAGAGGACTATATATTAATTCCTCTAAGTTTCAGGCAATTAGTAGTTGGCTTGATTTGTTAGCAAGTCAAGGCCTTAAGGACAAGTCTACCGGGTTATCTTAACCTTGGAGAGTACTTGAATGGAAATGGGAGGAGATTTCCATGGATTTTATCAAGGGTTTGCCTAAGATGGCAAGAGTTATGATACCATTTGGATGATGGTGTACTGGTTGACGAAACCGTACACTTTATTTGTAACGCCCCGTTACAAGGTAAGATCAATTTTGAATTAAATTAAAATTTTAATTCAAAATTATCGGGTTTGGAGATTATTGATAAATAATTTATATTTATTATTATAGGCTTTTGGGTGACACTTTAAGAAGGGTGTCACATTTACAAATGGTGAGATATTTTGGAAGATTCTTGTAGGAAGATATTTTGGAGAGATAATGGAGGAGATATTTTCGATTTAGAGATAATTGATGATGTGGCAAGATTAGGCCCAAAACCTAATCATAAATAAGTAAAAGAAGAAAAATCCCCTCATTCTCTCCCCACCTCACGCCGCCACCCTCAAAGAAGAGAAAGAAAATTTTTCCGCTTCGTTTTCGTTTCGTTCTTCGATTGATCGTTATTCGGGTTTTGAATTTAAGCGTATTGGGAATCAATTTTGGACACAAAGGTAACGAAAACCTTCTTCCTCTTTTTCTTCTTGGTGCCGTGAGCCTAGGGTTAGGAATTGATGAGTTTTCATCAATTTTATTAATTAGGAGATCGTTGGTATTGCACGGAATCGAGGAGAGAAAATTGGAAGCCTTTTTCGCGAAATTCGATTAGCGAGTAAGCATTCATGATTGATTTATGAATCATTAAAATTTTGGAATTTTATCATTTATTTTTCCATGAATATCAAGAACCCTAACCTTTGATCCAACGTCCATAATTTCCAAATTTTCTAAACCTTGGCCAAACACCCAATCGATTTTGATTACCGATCCTAATACCTAAAACCATCAAGATTGATCACCATAGCCATGAAACTGCGACCGAACCACGACCCAAAGGCCATGACCAGCCGCGGCCCACACACCACCCACGCCCCAATTATAGCCCAATTCCCTTCGCCGTTTGTTTTCCGTTCTTTGATCCATCGAACCCCAAACCTTTGGTATAATTTTAGGATATTTTAATTTGTATTTTAAGTATTTTTGGACCTTCGTTTCAGGTCTGATTCGTCAAGGGAAGAAGCGTTAATTTTTGGACTTAAGCGATATCGAGGTGAGTTAACGATTTATTCGTTGGTGGGGTTTTAGAGAAATCTAAGGCTCTTACCATAGATTGTATGATTCAATTTATTTAAATATAATATTCTGGAGTTTATGAAAGTGGTTGCATGTTGGAAACACCGAAAAATCATTTGGTGAAATAATTTTTAGGTTAGAACTAGTTTAGTCGTTTTTCGGCAGTTTTTGATGTTTTTCGATTCTATTTGATTATGATTAATTTGGAAGTTAATTCTGGAATATTATGGAGTATTTTATGATAATTTGGCATCAGATTTGAGTTGAGCATGATTAAGATCGAATTGTTAGTTTTGACAGTTTTCGGCAGTTTTATCGTAATGATGTACTTGCATGCCTTAATTAGATTCATTGAGCTGCGGTATTTTAATTGTGTTCGCTGATTGTGAATGAACATTATCAAGAGGATAATGTAAAGAGATTGTGGAATGATGGCTTGACAGGTGTGTTAAACTAGTATGAGGCTACGAGCTCATACTTAGTACAAATAGTTATGAGAGTGAGCTCATAACGACTAATGGACGTTGTTCGTATGAATGATCCATTAGGGGATTAGTTATGGTTACGACTGTAACTAAGTGCCTAAGAAAGGTTTGTAGTCCCGAGAGACCGCCTTCTTAGTGGATGGTATGAATGATTGATTGATTACGTTTGTTTGTTAATTTAGAGTTGGCTTATGTTTCAGATTGGGATATGAATTGGGAGGATTGTTATGAATGTTGGTCTTGGATATGGAATTAGTTAATAATTGCCTATTCATGTAAAGAGATTGAATGTGAGGTTTAAGTGACGTTATGTGTGAAAGAGACATTGGAGAGTGTTGAGTGTTGGGACTCGGTATAAGTTGTTAGAGATTATTTAAAACCTTATCTTCCTTTAGATCGTTTTCTCACTGGCCTAGCCTCACAGTGCTAACATTTTTTTCAGGTAATAATGGACAAAGAAGGGATACGGGCTAAGTTTATGTCCTTTGCGGCCGTTTATGCATGCATATTTATTTATTTATTTCCTTTGAGCTATTTTTGCATATTTGGTGTTATTTGATTTTGGCATGGATTTTTAGGAGTTTATTCATTCGTCGGATTTTTATTTGGTTTGATTTGATTTGTTTTCAACTCAGGAGTTGATAGTTGTTTTATTTGATTTTTAATTGGATTTATCATGTTTTAGTTATTTTATTGGTTTTGGATTTGGAAATATTTTGAGATGATGTTTGAAATGTTATTTAAGTCTTCCGCTGCATTAAATATATTTGATTTGAAACTCTGAAAAATCAGGTCTTTACAGTTGGTATCAGAGCCTGTTTGGTTCTGAAGACTGTATGTTTTGCATACATTTTTTTTGACATAGCCCTATCTTCATGCGCATCAGCGCCAGGTATCTTAAGTATTAATCTCTAAATTATACCGAGTCTAAGTAGTTTTATGTGATGTAAGACTTAAACCATTCAATCTCAATGTTGTGATATTATTTACCCAGGATGCCTCCGGTACAATGCCTGGAAGAGGAAGAGGACGAGGCCGTGGTCAAGGTTGAGGTACGGGTGGACGCGGTCGAGGCCGTGGAGTCAACCCGGATTATCAAAGTGACGCCGAGTCATCGAATGAAGTCAACTCGTATGCTACCGCTGCTATAAGAAATGTTAGTGGAAATTTGAATCAAACTGGATTAGAGGAACAAGTAAATGTTCCATTGGCTCCTCCTGCACCACCTGTTGTTCCGGGCAAGTTTGTGCCCCAGGCCGAATTAGATGAAATGCGTAGAGCATTGGCTCGAGTTGGGGGAGTAACTGAGGAAGCCAGGATGTTGAGAGAGTACAAGAAGTATGCTCTAGCCGAATTCAATGGGAAGTCGACTGATCCCGAAGAAGCTGAGAACTGGTTTTCTAGAGTTCAGAGAGCTTTGAAATTTGTGAATTGTCCCAAGCACTTGAAGGTTCATTGTGGGACTTTCTTTTTGGTGGAGGATGCATTATATTGGTGGGAGACGACACTGAATACTCCAGATTCCACTATTCCGGTGACTTGGAGTGAATTCCAAGAAAAATTCTATGAAAAGTACTATACTAAAAAGTATAGAACTCAGAAAGAAAGCGAGTTCTTAGCTTTGAAGAAGGGAGACAAATCAGTGCTGGAATACGAAAAGGAGTTCGATCGTTTGTCGAGGTTTGCTACTTATCAGGTCGCTACGCCTGAATTGAGGATGCATCGTTTCTTGATGGGCTTGGATGATGACTTGTTGGGTCAGATTGAGGCTATTGGGCCTACCGATTATGCATCGGCATTAAAGATTGCTATTTCTCGCGATCTGAAAAGAAGGGGCAAAACTGTAGAGAAAGAGGCAATAGAAGCTGCTGTGGGGCAAAAGAGGAAAGCTGAAGCTGAACCACAACAAAAACAGAATCAGAATAATAACAATAATCAGGGACAATAGCCACCACAAAACAAGCCGTTCAATCAGAATGGGTAGAATCATAATGGTAAGCAACAGTCCAATAAACCCGAGTGCAGAAATTGTACAAAAAGGCACCATAGGGTGTGCAATCAGCCTAGGAAGTGTTTTATCTGTCAGCAAGAAGGACATTTAGCTGCTAATTGTAGAAGGAATGTGAGGAATCCTAATAATGGCGGGCAAAACAGGCCTAATAATCAGGGCCAACCAAGAGAGGCTCCTCAACAGGGGCAATTGTTCGTTACTACTTGAGGTGAGGCTGAGGCGGCTCAGAATGTTGTCACAGGTACCTTATATGTTCTTTGCCATTCTGTTTTCATTTTATTTGGCTCTGGTGCCACTCATTCTTTCGTTTATGCTGAATTTGTCAAGTATGCTGATTTTATTACCGAGCCTCTTAATTTTGATTTGAATGTTAAGACACCAGTAGGTGGAACAGTTTGTGTTGATAGGATGTTTATAACCAATGAATTGTGTGTACTTGAGAATTATGTGCCTGCTACCCTGATTGTGATTGATATGAGTGACTTCGACATTATATTGGGAATGGATTGGTTGCGTGCCAATTTTGCGGTCATTGACTGTAATAAAAGAGAAGTGATCTTTAGGGGTCCAAGTGGGAATGAATTTAAGTTTAAGGGAACCGATAGTAAACTAGCCCTAGTAGTCATCTCGGCTTTGCAAGCCAGTAAGTTGATTAATGAGGGAGCCTTGGCCTATTTAGCGAATGTAGTCAATACTACCATCAAAGAGGTTAGTTTAGAAATGGTGCCGGTTGTGAATGAGTTTGTGGACGTATTTCCGAGTGAATTACCTGGACTACCCCCACCTAGGCAAATGGATTTCCAAATAGAAGTTGTACCTGGAACCGCCCCTATATCAAAAGCACCTTATAGAATGGCCTTGGCCGAGTTAAAGGAGCTTAAGACTCAATTGCAAGAGTTGTTGGATTTAGAATTCATTCGCCCGAGTGTATCGCCGTGGGGTGCACCCGTTCTGTTTGTGAAAAAGAAAGATGGAACGATGAGGTTGTGCATAGATTACCGTGAGCTTAAGAACAAATACTCTTTGCCTAGGATAGAAGACTTGTTTGATCAACTGAAAGGAGCCACTGTATTTTCAAAGATAGATCTGAGGTCAGGCTACCATCAGTTAAGAATTCGTGAAGCCGATATACCTAAGACAGCTTTTAGGACCAGATATGGTCACTTTGAATTTGTGGTTATGTCTTTTGGATTAACCAATGCACCGGCAGCTTTCATGGACTTAATGCACACCGTTTTCCAAAAGTTCTTAGATACCTTCGTGATAGTGTTTATAGATGACATCTTGGTGTATTCTAAGAATGAGGATGAGCATGCTAGGCATTTGAAAATGGTTGTCTATTTTGAGGGATGAAAAACTTTATGCCAAGTTTAGCAAGAATGAATTCTCGTTAAAGAAGGTAGCCTTTTTGGGACATGTTGTGTCAGCTGAGGGTATTTCTGTTGATCCTTCAAAAATAGAGGCAGTTAGTACTTGGGCACGACCTAGTGTGGCGGAAATTCAGAGTTTTCTTAGTCTAGCTAGATATTATAGAAGATTTGTGCAACACTTTGCACGAATTGCCTCCTCAATGACTAAGTTAACTAGAAAAGGTGTAGCTTTCGATTGGAATGATGAGTGCGAGGCTAGTTTTGAGAAATTGAAGAAAAGGTTGATAAGTGCTCCATTTTTAGTTACACCCGATGGATCCGGTGGACTGACTATTTATAGCGATGCATCGAAAAAAGGGTTAGGTTGTGTTTTAATACAACACGGAAAGGTAGTAGCTTATGCATCTAGACAGTTGAAAGAGCACGAAAAGAACTATCCTACTCATGATTTGGAGCTTGCAGTGGTTGTTCACGCTTTGAAGATTTGGAGACATTATCTTTACGGCGAGAAAATCATAATCTTCACCGATCAAAAAAGTCTCAAATATTTCTTCACTCAGAAGGAATTAAATATGAGGCAAAGGAGGTGGTTGGAGTTGGTGAAGGATTACAATTGTGATATTCAATATCATCTGGAAAAGGCTAATGTAGTTGCCGATGCGTTAAGTATAAAGACACTTCATTCGGCTGCTATGTTGGCTAGACATCAACAATTACAGTGGGAGATGGATCGGGCAGAACTTTATCGAGATGACTTACGAGATGACAGCTAGTATGGCTAATTTGATAGTTAGGCCTATTTGAGGCAGCGGATTATTGATGCTCAACGAGCTGATGAAAGTTTAGCGGGTTGTTTTCTTGAGGCTGAGTCGGATGTGCCTGGAGTTTTCGCGTTTGCTAGTGATAGTGCCTTGACTTATAAGGGTCGATTGTGTGTTCCGAAAGATGTAATCTTGAAGAAGGAGTTAGTGGAAGAGGCACAGGGTTCGATGTTGTCCATTTATCCCGGAAGTACCAAAATGTATCGAGACTTGGAGTTACACTATTGGTGGTCCGTAATGAAGAAAGATATAGCCGAGTTTGTGGGTAAGTGTTTGGTGTGCCAGCAGGTTAAAGCTTTGAGAAGAAATCCTCATGGTTATGTTAAACCATTGAGTGTATCGGAGTGGAAATGGGAGGAAATTTCCATGGATTTCATATGTGCTTGCCGAGGACTTCTCGAGGTAATTCAGTTTTTTGGGTGATTGTAGACTGATTGAAATTGGCGCATTTCCTTCATGGAAAACTGACTTATCCAGTTGAGACATGGGCACATATGTATTTGAGGGAGATAGTGCGCTTGCACGGTGTGCCAGCTCGAATTGATTATGATAGAGATACTCGTTTTGTCTCAAAATTTTGGCAAAGTCTCCAAAAAGCTATGGGTACTCGGTTGGATTTTAGTATAGCTTTCCACCCTCAAAAGGATGGTCAAACCGAGCGAGTTAATAAAATATTGGAAGACATGCTACGAGCTTGTGCCTTGGATTTCTAAGGTAATTGGGATGATCATTTACACTTGGCGGAGTTTGCATACAATAATAGTTATCAAGCTACTATTTAGATGGCACCTTTCGAGGCTTTATACGGAAAGAAATGTCGTTCGACAGTTGAGTGGGACAAAGTTGGAGAGAGAAAATTGTTGGGGCCCGAGCTTGTTCAATTAACAAGTCAGTCGATCAATTTAATTAGAGAAAGAATGAAGACGGATCAGAGTAGACAAAAAAGCTATGCGGATAAATGGCGCACTGATCTTGAATTTTCCGTGGGGGATCATGTATTTCTGAAAATTGCACCTATGAAAGGTGTGATGCGATTTGGAAAGAAAGGAAAGTTGAGTCCTCGATTCATCGGTCCTTTTGAAATTCTTGACAGGATTGAACCGCTCGCTTACAGATTGGCTTTACCACCAGCATTGTCTGGAGTTCATAAAGTTCTCCATGTGTCTATGCTTCAAAAGTACATTGCAGATCCTACATATGTGATCGATTACTGGCCAATGGAATTGGAGGCGGATTTGACTTGTGAAGAGAAATCGGTTGAAATCTTAGCAAAAGAGCAGCGAGTGTTGAGGAACAAGACTATCAAGTTGGTCAAAGTGTTGTGGAGAAACCATACCAAGGAAGAAGCTACTTGGGAACGAGAAGATGATATGCGAGCGAGCTACCCTCATCTTTTTCTCGAGGGGTGAAGCTTTTCGGGGACGAAAAGCCTTGTTAGTTAGGAGGTTCTGTAAGGCTCCGTTACAAGGTAAGATCAATTTTGAATTAAATAAATATTTTAATTCAAAATTATCGGGTTTGGAGATTATTGATAAATAATTTACATTTATTATTATAGGCTTTTAGGTGACACTTTAAGAAAGGTGTCACATTTACAAATGGTGAGATATTTTGGAAGATTCTTGTAGGAAGATATTTTGGAGAGATAATGGAGGAGATATTTTGGATTTAGAGATAATTGATGATGTGGCAAGATTAGGCCCAAAACCTAATCATAAATAAGGAAAAGAAGAAAAATTCCCTCATTCTCTCCCACACCTCACGCCGCCACCCTCAAAGAAGAGAAAGAAAATTTTTCCGCTTCGTTTTCATTTCATTCTTCGATTGATCGTTATTCGGGTTTTGAATTCAAGCATATTGAGAATCAATTTTGGACACAAAGGTAACGAAAACCCTCTTCCTCTTTTTCTTCTTGTTGTCGTGAGCCTAGGGTTAGGAATTGATGAGTTTTCATCAATTTTGTTAATTAGGAGATCGTTGGAATCTCACGGAATCGAGGACGGAAAATCGGAAGCCTTTTTTACGAAATTCGATTAGCGGGTAAGCATTCATGATTGATTTATCAATCATTAAAATTCTGGAATTTTATCATTTATTTTTCCATGAATATCAAGAACCCTAACCCTTGATCCAACCTCCATAATTTCCAAATTTTCCAAACCTTGGCCAAACACCCAATCGATTTTGATTACCGATCCTAATACCTAAAACCATCAAGATCGATCACCATAGCCATGAAACTGCGACCGAACCACGACCCGAAGGCCATGAACAGTCGCGGCCCACACACCACCCACGCCCCAATTATAGCCCAATTCCTATCGCCGTTTGTTTTCCGTTCTTTGATCCATCGAACCCCAAACCTTTGGTATAATTTTAGGATATTTTAATTTTTATTTTAAGTATTTTAGGACCTTCGTTTCAGGTCTGATTCGTCAAGGGAAGTAGCGTTAATTTTTGGACTTAAGCGATATCGAGGTGAGTTAACGGTTTATTCGTTGGTGCGGTTTTAGAGAAATCTAAGGCTCTTACCATAGATTGTATGATTCAATATATTTAAATATAATATTATGGAGATTTAGGAAGTGATTGTATGTTGGAAACACCGAAAAATCATTTGGTGAAACAATTTTTCGGTTATTTTTTGATGTTTTTTTATTCTATTTGATTCTTATTAATTTGGGAGTTACTTCTGGAATATTATGGAGTATTTTATGATAATTTGGCATGAGATTTGAGTTGAGCATGATTAAGATCGAATTGTTAGTTTTGACGGTTTTCGGCAGTTTTATCGTAATGATGTACTTGCATGCCTTAATTAGATTCATTGAGCTGCTGTATTTTAATTGTGTTTTTTGATTGTGAATGAACATTATCAAGAGGATAATGTAAAGAGATTGTGGAATGATGGCTTCACAGGTGTGTTAAACTAGTATTAGGCTACGAGCTCATACTTAGTACAAATAGTTATGAGAGTGAGCTTATGACGACTAATGGACATTGCTCGTATGAATGATCCATTAGAGGATTATTTATGGTTACGACTGTAACTAAGTTCCTAAGAATGGTTTGTAGTCCCGAGAGATCGCCTTCTTAGTGGATGGTATGAATGATTGATTGATTACGTTTGTTTGTTAATTTAGAGTTGCCTTAGGTTTCAGATTGGGATATGAATTGGGAGGATTATTATGAATGTTGGTCTTGGATATGGAATTAGTTAATAATTGCCTATTCATGTAAAGAGATTGAATGTGAGGTTTAAGTGACGTTATATGTGACAAAGACATTGGAGAGTGTTGAGTGTTGGGACTCGGTATAAGTTGTTAGAGATTATTTAAAACCTTATCTTCCATTAGATCATTTTCTCACTGGCCTAGCCTCACAGTGCTAACATTTTTTTCAGGTAATAATGGACAAAGAGGTGGCGGTTGATGACACGGAAGGGATACGGGCTAAGTGTATGTCGTTTGCGGCCGCTTATTCATGCATATTTATTTATTTATTTCTTTTGAGCTATTTTGCATATTTGGTGTTATTTGATTTTGGTATGGATTTTTAGGAGTTTATTCAGTCGTCGAATTTTTATTTGGTTTGATTTGATTTGTTTTCGACTCCGGAGTTGATAGTTGTTTTATTTGATTTTTAATTGGATTTATCATGTTTTAGTTATTTTATTGGTTTTGGATTTGGAAATATTTTGAGATGATGTTTGAAATGTTATTTAAGTCTTCCGCTGCATTAAATATATTTGATTTGAAACTCTAAAAAATCGGGTCTTGACATTATTCTTGGAAGGATCATCTATCCAGTTAAGACTAGGGTTCCAGTGAAGATTGTATTAAGTTGGAACATTCACTTTGTCTCGAAGTTTTAGGCACTGTTGAGGCACTTTATGGTAGAGAATGTCATTCTTCCGCTCATTGAGATGAGGTTGGAGAAAAGAGACTTTTGTTACTCAAGTTGTAACGGATGAATAGCGAGTCTATCATTTGTTTAGAGAAGGGTTAAGGGTTTCCCAAAGTCGACAACAGAGTTGGTGTAGTTCGTTTGAGTTGTAGTAGTGGATCTCGTATACTTCAAGTGGCACCAATGAAGGGTGTTATGACAGTTGGGAATAAGGGTCAGTTAAGCCCTAGATTTATTGGCCTATCGAGATACTCAATCGAGTAGAAGTGGTAGCTTATTGTTTAGCTTTACCACTTTCGTTATTGGCCGTTTGTAATGTTTTCCATGTATTGATGCTTCGAAAAATACATGGTGAATCCGCTCCATGTGATTGATTATGAACTGGTAGTTTTGGATGCTATTGTGTCTAATGAAGAGACACCAGTTAAAATCATAACATTCAAACAAAAGGTGTTGAGAAATAAAACAATTCACTTGGTTAAGGTTCTTTGGAAGAATCAAGTGTCAGAGAAAGCAACGTGGGGACGTGAGGATGAGTTACAGTCTAAGTACCCTCGCTTTTCACTTAGTGAGTGCAGTTTTCGGGGACGAAAAGTCTTTTAAGGAGGGTAGACTGTAACGTCCCGTTACTTTTGAAGTGAAATTTTTTATTTTATTTTATATGTTATTTATTTATTTATTTATTTCAATTAAAGTATTTAGTTTAATTATTATTTTGTAATTTAGAATTTAGTAGTTAATTTCGCTCGAAACCCTTTTTAATCGTTTTATTAGCTTAAATTAGTTTTGGTCGTATTAATAATTATTAACGGGCCAATAAATAATTATTAATCACCTTTTGACCACAATTTCCTCATCTTTTTCTCTCCTTGGCCGAGGGTCTAATGGGGTTTGAGGGGATTTTCGATTTTCGTTCGTTTCTCGACGGATCGACTTGATTTCGGTTGCTTCGGAAAGACCTCAGTCCTAGGATTCTTTTCAACCTATCAATCGAGCTTTTTCTCCGTGTTCTAAGGGCCTAAAGGTATGTTAAAGATTCAAAACCTAAGCTCCAAATAGTGTTTTAATGGAGTTTTCATATTGATTCTTCGTTTTCTTGCCGAGGAACTCGATGATTTTAATTACGGGAGTTGTTTTAGGTGTTTTTGGGATTTTACCCTAACCCTAAAACCCGAGTTTGAGCCAAAATCCGTTCCGTTTTAAATTTACCATTTGTGGGTTGAATTTGGGTTATTTATTATTGATTATTTGTTTATTGTAATTAAATTCGGGAAATCGATTATTGTCCAAAAACCTGAATCATCGTTACCCATTGAATTTGGGAATTTCCAAACTACTTGAAACCACCCCAAAACACCTCTAAAGTGTCTAGAAGCCTGAAAACCGAACCTGAAACCCATTTTTCCTTGAGGGGCCGAGAGCACCCTTAGAGTATTTCCGGGGTTTTTCGTCGTTTTATGCTTTTAGATGACTTTTGATCGATGTTTGGTTTATTAATGATTGTTAGATATACTTTTAATTGTAGGTGTTTTTGGATCGTTGATTGATCGCACTATCGGAGAGTTGGAGCAAAACTACTTTTGCCAAGGTGAGAATAAATAGGATTTAAAGTAGCTTTAGAAACCGAATAAGTTGAACGGTTTGTAGGATCGGAAGTTGAGATTGAGGTTTAATCGAAAGGATTAAATTACGTAAACTAACATGCTTAGCCTTGAGAGTTAGTTCAAGTTGAGTGAGAGAACTCGTAGGTACTTCGAAAGAAACGAGTAACTTTTGGAAGTTCTAAGTGTAGACCTACTTCGGAGTTTCCTAATGTTTATCGGAAGTTGAAGGTTCCAAAAGTAATAAGGATTGTGAATAAGGAACTTCGTTTGTTAAATAAACAATGGAGAAATGAATTGGAGACTTCTATGTTAAGTCAAATTCTCGAGTTATCAGAAAGCCGGTTGGCTTGAATTATTCTTTGATTTTCAGAAGTTTCTAATTGCTCGTTTTATGTTTAAAGAGTAATTCACGATCTATTTACTTTTATGTCCTTTCGATTATGTTGAATGTTTATATTTATTTGCTTGCACTTGAAAGTATATTAATATCATTTTACAAAGCCTGCGGGAGCTTACACATAGCTTGCGGGAGCTATCACATAGCCTGCGGGAGCTATCACAAAGCCTGGTGAAGCTTACACATAGCCTGCGGGAGCTATTATTATTGTCATTCATCACAAATTGTGTTTATTTGAATATGTTAAGACCGAGAAAACTTAGCATAAGTTATTAAGGACCAATGGGCATAAACCTTTTATTTCTTAAGACTTATTAAGAATAAGGTATAAGAGAGAGAATTGTGATATGACATCTTTCTTCTAAAACATTTGGAGTTATTATTCTCGAGTTTTGAATGTTTTGGTAAGAAAATGTAAACTTTTCATAGCCCGAGTTGCTATAGAGAAAAGAGATGAAACTTTATGTATGACATACATTTCTATAGAGAAAAGAAAAGAAATATGATGTATAGCCGAGTGCTATAGGAAAGAGGAATGAAATGGAATTATATAATGAGAGAATACAAGGGTATATTGAACCTTGTATAATTATTAAGAAAACTAGATTCTCTTTTAGTTAGAAGATCCTGAATTAGAGTTTAAGACTTGATGTAAACCTTATGGATAGTATAAGGTATTTAAGAGAACGAAATACAAATGTTATGTGTGTTATGAAACACATCATCCTAAAGGTTTGGAAGATAGTTCCTCAATTATTTGGGAGAATTGGTAAGTAAAAGTGAAATACTTGATATAAAACCTTTTTGGTGGTTGAAAGGTAGAGGAATGTGAGTTTTACTTGGACACAAATCCAGATGCGGGTTTGGAGTTTAAGGTTACTTTTTATTATGTTTATTTTCACTGGGCTTGCTTTTAGCTCATGATATTACAAACAATTTCAAGTAATGCTCGGGGTCATGGAAAGAGGAGCTGGTGCAGACTGATCTGGATGATGATGAGGTCGAGATGGACTAGGAGTATTTTAAAAGTCCATGGACTTAGTTTGTGCATTTTGTATGTTTCAGATTTGTACATTTGTATATATCTCTTAAGAGCTTCTCGTCTTACTTTTATGATTATTAATTCTATTGAACTCCTTAATAGGAACTTGAAGTTCCTTGTGTTTTAAATTTCTGAATTGAAAATGTAAACAGGTTTTGGCTAGCCAAGTTTAAAAAATAACCACGCCGTTTTTTTAAAATTATAAAGACTTCTGCTGTATTTAATTTTAAAATGATTTAAAAAGGTGTCGGGTCGTCACACTTTATTTCTATTTCATATGGCATTGAAAGTCTATTACGGGAAGTATGTTACTACCGTATGATTGTATGGAAAGTGGAAGTGTGAATATGGGTAGTAAAGAGCAATTTAGGCCTTTGGACACAATTTCTGGAATGAAATTTGGTTCATAGGATTACTTGCTTTCGTTTTACTCTCACTAGCATTTTTATGCTAATGTTGCTACACTTACAATTTTTTAGGTAAACCTCGTAGTAAGAAGCGTTGTAGAGGAGGTGGCGCTGTATGACTTGCCGAGTTGGTGAATGGACAATAATATGCACACTTTTGGTTTAGCATTCTTAGTAATGCTTGTAAATTATTTCTCATCTTTCATACTTGTGTCCTTTTGAGCCCAAAAGGGCATTTGTTTTAAAAAGTGTAAATGTCTTATGGTTTTAATCTCTTTTGGGTTTAGATCATATTCTGGAATGCACATTCCTTATTTATTGCTTTCTCAGAATACGGGTTTTTGTAAACAGGTTTTTGATAATCCGATTTTTAAACAAACCCATGCCGTTTTTCTTTAAATTTTGAGTCTTCCGCTATGCATTTGAATTTAAAGAATTTAACGGAAATCTGGTCGTTAGAACAACCAAGAATTCCTAATAAAAGAACCCTAAAACCCCTGAAAAAATACATAAGACCCAAAAAAAAAACCCCCGTACATAAAGGAACCTAATAAGTAATTAAATAACCCTAAAATGAAGCGAATGCAGCTACTTGGGCAAATTAAGGAGTTGCGTTTTTTAAAAGCATATAAGCAATAAAAAAAATCACAAAAAATTCCTATAAAAAACCCTCAGTGCTTGGGGAAAAACCATGGGAACCAAACCCAATACATAATGAATCTAATAAATACTTTAGCAACCCTAAAATAAAGCGAATGTAAATTGATGGGCAAATTATGAAGTTGCTAATTTTTGTAAAAGCCTCTAAACAATGAGAAAAAACCCTATGACCTTGGAAAAAAATGAGTAACTTTTTTAATTTTATTTAAAAATTACCTTATTTTTGAATTTCAGGAAAAGTGACCTTGTTGTGATCGTACTTGAATAATGACCTCACTATATCAATTAGTTGAAAATGAACACTTAAAGAAATCCTAAATACCTCTAGAAAAAGTCCTAGGACAAAAAAACCCTAAAAAATTAGCGAACCCTAAAATATACTTAAATAACCTAAAACGAAACAAATATCACTACAAGGGAAAAGTATAAAGTTGCTTCGTGTAAAAGCTTTCCAAACGACCAGACACACCCAAGAATTCCTAATAAAAACCCTAAAATCCCAGAAAAACCTTTAGACCCAAAAAACCCCATACATAAAGGAACCTGATAAGTAATTAAATAACCAAAAATGAATCCAATGTGACTACTTGGACAAAAAAACCCTCAAACCTTAAAGAACCCTAAAACAAACGAAAATAACCCTAAAACAAAAAAAAAGACTTTTACAAGGGCAAATTACAAGGTTCTTTTATGTAAATGCTTCCCGGCAACCATAAAATCCCAAGAAATTTATTAGAAAAAATCTTATAATCAAAGAAAAGATCAGATGACCCAAAAAAACTCAAACCTTAAAGAACCTAAAAAAACACTTAAATGACCCTACATCGAAGAAAGTTTGGTACGGTATATTTACAAGTTTCTTGTGTAAAACTTTCAGACACCCATAAAAACCGAAGAATTCCTAATAAAAATCCTAAAACTTTGGGAAAAACCATGAGACTCAAAAAATTCTTGAAAAGTGACTTTGCTGTGATAATTTCTTGAATAATGACCTCACTATATAAATTAGTTGAAAATGAAGACTTAAGAAACCCTAAATACCTCTAGAAAAAGCCCTAGAACAAAAAGACCCACAGACATTAAAGATTCCAAAATCTATAACATATATAAAAGTGGGGAAGTGGGGAGAAACATTGACTTCCATTTTACCCCCACTTTTTTAATATATCCCACCTGTATCCTTTTAATCAAAATTAAATTAATTAATTATAAAAAAATGATGGACATCATGTATGGTTATGTTTTTCCATCAAAAGACATAACCATTAAATATAATTATTTATAAAAAAAAAACAATGGACATCATGTATGGTTATGTCTTTTCCATCAAAATACATAACAATATAAAGACTCATAACTTTTCGTTTTGAGTCAATAAACATATCTTTACAATGTGCCCTCCATCAATAACTAACTAGATTTAATTAATAAATTATTTAGATTTTTTAAGTTACAATATGATTACCACCGCTCCTACGGATAGAGATTCATCAATCTACTAAAGGTATCAAAAACATAAAAAAAACTAAAGGAAAAATATCATATCCATCGTCATGAATCTGTTTTCCACCGTCGCAGATCATTTGATTAAAAGCTTTTTTTAGTTTTTTATATTTTTTTCTCATTTATGTCCTTTTATGTGGCATCTTTCCAGTACTAATACCACTCCCACTAAGTGGTACGGGCTGATTATGTGTTCCGTCTTTACTCCTACTGCTACTAACAGCCACGTCTTCTTCCATATCATCTTCCTCAATCACATATGAAGTGCAATCTGGTAAGGAATTCATCCCATCTCTTTTCTTCTTTGCCTTAATCAAATATTCTTTCATCTCGTCTCGAACGTTAGGTAGACACTTTAAGAACTCCTTAACATTATGATTCCCACCAACAACATGATTTGCTGCCCGGGAAATGCCACCTTTAGTTACTTTTCCACAAAAAAACACATTTGCAAGTGATCCTTCTCGTTTTCTAAAACAATGTACATCCAGCAAGGGTGTTTGCGTTTCTGTTTAAGAATTAAAAAAAAGTGAAAATTAGTAAACACAAACAATCAAATGAAAAGAAATAAAAAATATAGAAAACGGAGATCTGGTTTTGTTTTTTAGATAGAAAACAAAGATGAGTGACTGAGACTGAGACGTAAAGAGAAAGAGAAAAAAACAGAGACTTTTGAAAATTACAAAAGAAATAGATAATAAGAATGAGATAGATTGTAACGTCCCGTTATTTTTCGAGTGAAATTTTTTTTTATTTAATATTTCATTTATTATTCATTTACTTTAATCAAAGAATTTAGTTTAATTTTAGAAAATTATAAATTTAGAATTTAGTAGCTAATTTCGTCCAAAAACCGTTTTAATCATTTTATTAGCTTAAATTAGTTTTAGTCATATTAAAAATTATTAGCGGGCCCATTATTTATTGTTAAATACTTTTAAGATTGATTAGAAGTAGTTAAGTTGAATTGGAATTAGAAACGTGAAATAACGAGCACCCGAAACAAGCTTTTTTAAAGAAAATAAGAGGAGGGGCAATATTGTCTTTTACCAAAATTTCTTTATATATATCCACTTCATATTTTTCAAGGATAAGGATAAATAAAAAAGAAAGGAAAGATGAAAAAGGATCCCCAAACCCGTAGCTTAGAGAGAAAAAAAAGAGGAGAGAAAGAAATTGTCGCTCCAGCTTCGTTTCTCGACCGTTTTCATCGTGCCTTAGCTCGTTGGAAAGCTCTCAAGACGTACTTTCTACCCATCCCATAAATCGAGCCAATCCATTAAAGATCTAGGAGATACAAGGTGAGAAAGAAATGGGTTTTTGGGTTTTCTTTTTTCCAATCTTGTATGCAAGCCTTGATTCGTTTTTCCCGGGTGTTGTTTGTCAATTCTAGTTAGGAAAAATTACTTTGGATGAGGTTGTTGTCTTGGACCTAAACCCGAGTCGAATGGAAAACCCGTTCTGTTTGTTTTTCTCTCACTTGGCTATGGCTAGGGTGTTTAGTTTGCTATGATTTTGCGTTTTACTTAATTTTTCGGGAATCAAGTATTATGTAAAACCCTAAATCACTGTTATCCACTGATAATTCGAACCTCCAAAGTACCTAAAACCAACCCGGAACACCTCTAAAGTGCCTAAAAGTCAAAAAACCAAACCCGGACCTCATTTTCCCTCCTATGGCTGAGAGCACCATAAGGCTAAAAACTAAGTTTTTCGTCGTTTTACGCGTTTAGATGTCGTTGGTTCAATTTCTGGTTAATTAATGTTTATTGGATGTAACTTATTTGTAGGTTGGTAATTGCTCGCGTGGGATCTACCTCAACACTTTGGAAGTTCGGTTTCAATTCTAAGGTGAGTTTAAAATGGAAGTTAGTGATGTTATGAATTATGTTTCATTACGATATTGTTTATCGAGGATAAGAGGGGAACTAACTTTTGAAAGTTAATACTTGGTTGGTGACTTTAACTCGGAAGCGAGTGGAGTGACTTTAGAAATCTTATGAATTTGGAAGTGCAAGGTAAGATATGAGTGGTTTGGAAGTCTTGTAAGATGAATTGAAGAGTTTTAGATGGAATTGAAGATTTTAGATGAAAGTGGTAGTTTAAGGAACTTGAGTGGTTTGGAAGTCAAAGTGGCTTGAAGTTGCACTTGAGAGTTAATTAATGTAACTTAGGTAGTTTATGTTCTTTAGTAGAATTCTATCTAACTTACTAGGGAACTTGATGATTGTGATATGGTAATACCGTACGGGCTTAGTATGTGATATTGATCCATATTGTATACCCGATACGATGATTGTGATATGGTAATACCGTACGGGCTTTGTATGTGATATTGATCCGTATGGTATACCCGATACGATGATTGTGATATGGTAATACTGTACGGGCTTAGTATGTGATATTGATCCGTATGGTATACCCGATACAATGATTGTGATATGGTAATACCGTACGGGCTTAGTATGTGATATTGATCCTTATGGTATACCCGATACGATGATTGTGATATGGTAATACCGTACGGGCTTAGTATGTGATATTGATCCTTATGGTATACCCGATACGATGATTGTGATATGGTAATACCGTACGGGCTTAGTATGTGATATTGATCCATATGGTATACTCGATACGATGATTGTGATATGGTAATACCGTACGGGCTAGTATGTTGATGTTGATCCATACGGTAAATCCGTTACGATGAAACTGGTTTAGTAATAAGGAATGTTAATGTTACAGTTACATACACTCATTAGAATGGATAGAAAGACTTAGTAATAACCAGTACTTTTACTTTAAGTCTTAATATAATTACTTTACATGAAGCATATTATGTATGGTGTGATTGTGCGGAAGTTGAAATGTGGAATGGGTAGTAAAAGTGAAATATAGGCCTTTGGACACAATTTCCGGTATGGAGTTTTGTTCATAGGATTACTTGCTTTCATTTCTCTCACTAGCATTTTTATGCTAATGTTGCTACAATTACATTTTTTCAGGTAAGAATCGTGGTAGAGGACTTGTAGAGGAGGTGGCGCCGCGTGACTCTTCGAGATGATGGATGGACAAGAACACGACTGGTTTTGGATGTAGCATTCTTGAATGCTTGCACACATTTCATTACATTTTTCTTATGTTTCATTTTGAGCTTGATGGAGCATTTGTATATGTTTTTGGACTTTAAAACTTTCTTTAGAAGTTTCATCATAGTATGGAATGTGCATTCCAGGTTTATTGCTTTTTCTGAAAATTGGGTTGTAAACAGGTTTTGGATAATCCGATTTTTAAACAAACCCATGCCGTTTTTCTGTAAAAAATCAAGTCTTCCGTTGTGCATTTGAATCAAAAGGTTTTTACGGAATCGGGTCTTTACATAGATAAATAGTTTGAAAGAAAGAAAGAGAAAGGAATGGTAACTTACATGGATTGGAGACTTGCTACGAAGGAAGATGATGAAGATGAACAACAAGACGTTAGAGAATGAACAACAGAACGTTTGAGAATGAACCGGAAGAAAAGATGAAGCTTCTTTTGGCGTTAGATTCTGTTTTTTTAATTACTCGGCCGTTTTCTTTTTAATTCACTGTTTAGGGAATTCCAACAGTTTCTAGGTTAATGTATTTTAACCAAGAAACATTTAAAAAATAATCATTTGTCAGCTCACTTATTTTTCAAATAAATGAACATGCCAGCTCACCTATTTTTAAAACAAAAACCCTAATATTTTAAGTCAGGCGCATCCCTTCAACAGGCGCTTGCCTGAGGCTATGGCTAGCCAAGCAAAAGGCGGCGCTCAGACGGAGAAAGGTGTGCGCCTGATTGAATTGCCTCACCTGTCACCTACCTAGGGCGGAAACCCTTCGCCATAGGCGCTCGCCTTAGATCGCCTTAATAACACTGCTCATTACAACTTTAGGATTCACCTTTCCCTGTTCTTATAGAAATTCAACAACCACTTTACTGGGATTGTGAAATAATTCGAACTAAATTGTAAAAAAGGTCAGCCGCTCCGCGTCACAAAACACGTAGTGACAGCTTGGCGACTTCACTAGGGACAGTTAGAGTAAAGCCTATATTTTTTTATTTGTTATTATCCTATTGTTTCATTTTTTTTTATTATTTTTTACATATTTTGTATATATGATCTTTATGTTTCTTTAGTACATGTTTATTTGTAATTTATTTGTTCTTTGAATTTTTTGTATTATTGTTAGTAGCATATCTTGCATTCATAGACAATCACAAGGCTTCTACTCAGGCTCTTACCTTTAAGAATTAGAGAGGATGAAAAAGTGTCGACTTTCGAGGGACCCCAGTTCCCGTGTAGGCTCATGAAAAATCCTCACTCATATTATTTTCCTAGAATTAATTTAGGGACCTTTTTAGGAAAGTTAGAACCTACCCCCACAACATATTTCTTTGTTCATATAAAAATCACTCTATTATTTACATTAACATAAAAATGGGGAAAAAATGGCATATTTTTTTTAAATTAAAAAAAAATAATTAAAAAATGAGTATTTGCCTAGGATGACATATTATATAGGGTAAATGATTCAAATAGCACCAATTTTATTTGTTCCTAAAATGACATATTTCATTTCCGCATCTGCTTTCCATCATCAGCAAACTTGAATTCACAAGGAATTTGTTTCGTTTCCTTTTCCATCATCACTATTCTCAATCAGGTTGTTATCTTCATTTTTAGGTGTCATCCTCGCTCTATTTTACCCAAATATGACAAGATATTCATTTTGCCCAGATCTAGTGTAATGACCCAAAACCGTAAAAACCCTTTAATTTCAAAGCGGAAGACTTAGTTTTTTTTTTTAAAAAGGGCATGGTTTCGTTTAAAAATCGGATTATCCAAAACCTGTTTACAACAACCCATATGTTAGGATCTAAGGCAACCCTAGAGGGGGAGGGTGAATAGGGTTTATTAAAAATTTATAAAACTTTTTCAATCAATTCAAAGTTTAAGATTAATAAAATAATTTCACTTTTTAAATTTAATTAATATAAATTAATTTTATACTTAAAATTCTTTTTAGCAAAGTGAGCAAATATGATATGATGATAGAAAGTATTTTATCACAATTAATTTCTAACCATTTAATTATGCTTGGATAAATTATAGGAATGAATATGTAAAGCAATAATTAAAGAGTAAGGGTTAGAGAAAGTGACACCAATATTTATAGTGGTTCGGCCAAAAATGCGGCCTAGTCCACTCCCCAAGCGCCTCTCGGGAATTTGTATTCACTTTTTGCGGGAGCAAGTGCAACCCAATCCTTTTAGCGGGATCAAGATCAAACCCGAACAATGACCCTTTCCACGGAGTAAGGACAACCGTTATCTATCTCTCTTTTTACTAAGGTTTAAGAATTAAACCTTTTACAATGGTAAATCCTCACAAAGGATGAATATTACTGTAACGTTCCGTTATTTTGAAGTGAAATTTTATTTTATTTTATTTTATGTTATTTATTTATTTATTTATTCAATTTAAGTATTTAGTTTAATTATTATTTTGTAATTTCGATTTTAGTAGTTAATTTCGACCGAAATTCGTTTTAATCGTTTTAATGCTCTAAATTCATTTCGGTGACATTAATAATTATTAATAGGCCAATTAATAATTATTAATCACCTTTACATTTATTTAAGAGCATCGAGTTTCGATTTAGAAGTCAAAAGTCATAAAAGGACGTAACCGTCATTTCCAAATTTCTTAAAAATATCCAAATACTATTCATTTGTCTTTAAAAATGCATTTTTGACCAAAATTGACAAAACTTCTCATCCATTTCCTTCTCCATTGCCGTGGAGCTCTCCTCCATGGATAAGGAGAATTTTGCTTGGCCTTTCTTCATTTCTCGACCGATTTCGATGAGGTCAGTTGCGTTGGATTGCTCGGGACGTGGGCTTTCTTTCCAACCTAACCTTTTGCCGTTTCTCGTTCCCTTAGGGAAGTCCTAAAAAGTAAGTTTTCAAAAAAATTTAGATGGTTTTGTTCGTTTTTTATTATAAATGAGATTTGAAGTTGAAATCATGAATTTCTATCATGAAAAATGACGATTTTGAGCCCGGATTTTCGAAAAACACTATTCACCCGAGACACTATTCATCCGAAAACACTATTCACCCAAAATTGCACATTTGTTCGCATATTAGTTATGATTTGTAATATGTTGTACAATCGGTGAATTGTAGGTGCATTTGCTCGGTGGTTGTTTCGTGGAAATTGGAGATTTGGAATTATTTGGCTAAGGTGAGAATAGTTAGTATTTAAAGTGTTTATAGAAAGCAAATGAGTGTGAAGGTTTGTAGAGTTTGAAACTAAGACTAGAATCCGAATCTAAGATTAGAGTAAAGTGAGTTAGTGCCCTTAGGATTAGGAGTTAATCCTTTAAGTGAGAACTTAGGAGTTCTCGAGGAAAGCTTTGAATCTTAAAAGATTCTAAGTTAGTTTTGATACGAAACTAAGGTTGGATCATTGGAAGTTAAGAATCCAACTTGTAATTAGAACGATTAATAGAACCTCGGATTATTGAAAGTTTAGAATCCTGGAAGGTATAGTTAATCGTTTAAGTAATGATTGTACTTTTATTATTGATACCGGAGTTCGATCGACATATCGTTCGTCCGAGGTTACAATCTATTTCTTTTTTTTACTTAATGTCATTTACTTTATGTCTTTTACTTTATGTTTGTTTCAGTTACTTTATTATTCGCACTTTACTTTATTTACTTTTGTAAGTATGTGCGAGCATATCATTGCATCTCGCACCATGGCATATTGCACCATGACATCTCGCATAAAAGAAGTACAGAATGTTGGAGCCTACGGGTATTGTCCGCATTTCCTTCTGAGAATAAGAATGAAAATGAGAAAGAAAAGAAGTACAGAATGTTGGAGCCTACGGGTATTGTTCGCATTTCCTTCTGAGAAAAAGAATGAAAATGAGAAAGAAAAGAAGTACAGAATGTTGGACCCTTCGGGAATTGTCCGCATTTCCTTCTTCATGCATTTTATGCATATGATTGATGAAAAAATATATATCCTGGATAGAGGATCGAGATGTTATATTGTTATGAAAGGTTATTTACTTTTCCTGTTTATGTCATAAGAAGAATTTGGATGAGATTAAGACTACGAGAGTTAGTAGTATCATCCTTTAGAGAATGTAAAAATGAATTCACCTAGAGTTTGGATGACTTTAGGAGTGTATGGTGTCAGATTAATTGGACACAAATCAAAATGCGAGTTTGTGGTCTATCTCTACTTTTTATGCTTATTATTCTCACTGGGCTTAAGTTGTTAGCTCATGATATTACAAACATTTCAGGTAATATTTGGGATTGTGGAAGAGGAGCTGGTGCGCGCTTGATCGAGAGGATGATGATGATCGAGATGGACTATGTGTTATGTAAAATCCATGTACATGGTTTTGTGAACTTTATATCACTTTGATGATTTGTACTTTGTAATTAGCTCATAAGAGCTTATTGTCGTTGATTTATGATTATAATCATTTTGAACTCCTGGATAGGAACTTAATGTTCCTTGTGTATTTTAGATTTTGAAATTAAGATGTAAACAGGTTTTTGGCCAGCAAATTTTCAAACATAACGACGCCAAATTTTCTTAAAATAAAAGACTTCCGCTGTTTTCTCTGATTTAAATTATTTAAAAGTGACGGGTCGTCACAATTACAGTAGGTTGGCTCACAATAAGAGATGAAACTCTTAACAAATTAGCCCTCAAGAATGGCTAGAGATACAGATTTTTGCTCACAAATAATGCTCACAAAGAGATTAAAAAAATTGAGAACTTTCTGATCTTATCAATGAGAAATTAGCTTCTGATTTTTTTGGTGAGTAAATCTGTCAAATTCGAGCTCTATTTATAGGTAAAAAAATATTACCGTTCATCCACCTTCATAAATATTTTTGACTTTAATTGTGTGAATGGAAGAAAGGGGAGGCACCATTTTTAACAAAAAGGAAGGAGAGGGAAGCCATTTTTGTCTGCAAATTTTCCAGAAATGAAGGCTGATGAAGAAGATCACGAAATGATGTTTATACCCTTTGAGTTCTTCATATAAATTTAAATCAGGAAGGGCAAAGTAGTAATCTCCCATATTGTGTAATAAATGCTTCGAGAAAAGTCAAATGAGAAGTCCACGTATCAGAAATCTATTGGCTGAGGCATTTCTGAAATAGGAATTAATAATAATAAAATTATTAATAAAAATCCGGGCAGCAGGGGCAAATAGGGCAGGCAATCCTTTGTGAGAGGGATTTAAAATTCGGTCAGCCAAGTCAAAAAGGGATGGTCAGGACATGAAAGGCATTGACCAAAAGACCAGGGGCATAACAGACATTTCGCGTGCATCAGAAAAAGCAAATCTGCTTTATTGGGAAGATAGTGCGCCACGTGTCAGCCAGAGAGAGGATGAGAGCTGTTAGTGGGGGACAGGTGGGGCCCGCAGACTTCAGCGTGCGCAGGGGCGCGTCAGGGCGCTTGTCTTCACGCGCTACGTGGCGGAATGAATGCCATCGGATGCGAGGCGGTGGCGTGATCAACGGCTCCGGTTTTTCTTTCCTCCTTTTTTTTTCTCGAATATATATATATATATGAGAACCGTTGGATGAGCTTCAGTGCGCGATCTAACGGCTGATATCAATTCTTCATTTAATTTCCTTTTTCCTTTTTCTTTTATGAATCTGAATAAATCTGGGCCTTTAATCTCAACTACCTTCTGATCTAACGGATGGAAATAAATCTGACTTTTCCTTTCCATTTAATTCAAAATTATGAATTAATCTGGGCCACTGAATTTGAATTTCATCTGATTTGACGGCTGTTAATTTGAGTGCAAATTAAATAAGATGAGCTCGCCATATCTGATCCGGAAGAAATAATTAATTTAATTCCAATCTTCTAAAATTAATATCTTGCTCGTTTGAAGTCCGATTGAGTCGATTCCAATTGCATTGGATTCGTTATAATTTTCTCTACATAGTGGACTATCAAAACACAGAAAATTGATTAGAAACAAAAACACGTTTGTTATCATCAAAATAAGAATAAGATTAATTGGCTTAGAAAGTCAACAATCTCCCCCTTTTTGATGATGACAAACCATAAGGGAAAATGAAAGAGTAAGAGTATAAATGTTCAAGAAATGTTCAATATAGTAAATATGAAATACTCCCCTTAAATATGTTCTTCCCTTTAAGGGTATTTTTAATTTAAGCACAAGAGAAATATCATTTTCCTTATCAATTTTCTCCCCCTTTTGGAATCAATCAAAAAGAATAATATTCAAAATTTAATTCCAAAAGTTTCATCAAAATAAGATTTGAATTTGAATTTCTAAACTCCCCCTAAATAATTGCATAAAATTCAAATTATTTAGAAGTATCATACCTTAAAATTCCAAGAGCAAGCCTATTTTTGCAAAAGCTTTCTTCATTCAAAGGCTTAGTAAAAATATCCGCAAATTGATCACAAGAGTTAACAAAATTGAGAATAATAGATCCATTTTGCACATGTTCTCTTATGAAATGATGTCTAATATCAATATGTTTTGTTCTAGAATGATGTATTGGATTTTTAGTTAAGTTAATAGCACTTGAGTTGACACAAAGAATAGGAACTTTTTCAAATGATAAACCATAATCACATAAAGTTTGTTTCATCCATAGAATTTGTGCACAACAACTAGCAACGACTATGTATTCCGCTTCGGTAGTAGATAAAGCTACGGAGTTTTGCTTTTTACTAAACCATGAAACTAAAGAACTACCGAGAAATTGACAAGTGCCACTAGTACTTTTTCTATCAAGTAAACTTCCGGCATAATCGGCATCGGAATATCCAATTAGATTAAATTCAACATTTCTAGGATACCATAAGCCTAAATTATATGTTCCAAGTAAATATTTAAATATTCTTTTTACGGCATGCAAGTGTGATTCTTTAGGACAAGATTGAAATCTAGCACACAAACATACACTAAACATAATATCGGGTCTACTTGCCGTTAAATAAAGTAAAGAGCCAATCATACCTCGATAGGATTTGACATCAACATTTTTACCTTTTTCATCGTTGTCAAGCTTTGTTGTTGTACTCATAGGAGTCTTTGCAATTTTTCCCTCATTAAGCTTGAATCTTTTCAATAATTCCTTTGTGTATTTTTCTTGATTTATGAAAATTCCATCTTTGAGTTGTTTGATTTGAAGTCCAAGAAAGAAACTAAGTTCTCCCATCATACTCATTTCAAACTCATTATGCATAACTTTTGAAAAATCTTCACACAGAGAAGGATTAGTAGAACCAAAAATAATATCATCAACATATATTTGTACTACTAACATATCATTATCTTTGATTTTAATGAAAAGAGTAGTATCAATTTTACCCATTTTAAAATCATTATCAATCAAGAATTTACTTAATCTTTCATACCAAGCTCTTGGAGCTTGTTTCAAACCATAAAGTGCCTTTTTCAATTTAAAAACATGATTTGGAAATTCAAAGTTTTCAAAACCGGGAGGTTGATCAACATAAACTTCTTCCATAATATAACCATTTAGAAAAGCACTTTTCACATCTATTTGATATAAAATGAAATTTTTATGAGAAGCAAAAGCAAGTAACATTCGAATTGCTTCTAATCTAGCAACCGGTGCAAAAGTTTCATCATAATCAATTCCTTCTTCTTGACAATAACCTTTTGCAACTAATCTAGCTTTATTTCTAATAATGTTTCCATTTTCATCAAGTTTATTTCTAAAAACCCATTTAGTACCAATAATAGAATTATTTTGAGGTCTAGGGACTAATTCCCAAACTTTATTTCTTTCAAATTGATTTAATTCTTCTTGCATAGCAAATAACCAAGATTCATCAAATTGAGCATCTTCAAAACTTTTTGGTTCAATTTGAGAAACAAAAGCAAGATTGTTAAACATATTAAGAGAGGAACGAGTTCTTACACCTTGAGTTGGATCACCAATAATTAAATCGGTTGGATGGTGTGTAGCATATCTCCATTCCTTAGGCAAAGATTGTGAAGCATTTTCATTTGAATTTTCAATTTGCTCACTCGAAGTAGCTTCAATGCTTTTATCACTAATTTGCAAATTATCAAGATTCTTTTCTAAAGCATTAGTATCAAGAGAATCATTAATAACATTAACATCACCATGAAGAGATTCATCAAATACTATATGTATGGATTCCTCAATAACTAAAGTTCTTTTATTAAAAACTCTATAAGCTTTACTGGTTGAAGAATAACCAAGGAAAATACCAATATCGGTTTTAGAATCAAATTTACCAAGATTTTCTTTATTGTTTAGAATAAAACATTTGCAACCTAAAACTTTAAAATAACTTACAATAGGGCTTTTTCCATTCCATAATTCATAGGGAGTTTTATCCAAAAATTTTCTTATTAAAACTCTATTTAAAACATAACAAGCGGTGTTTAAGGCTTCCGCCCAAAAATATTTAGGAAGACCATATTCATTTAACATAGATCTAGCTAATTCTTGCAAAGAGCGATTTTTCCGTTCAACTACACCGTTTTGTTGAGGAGTTCTAGGAGAGGAGAAATTATGAGTATAACCATTTTCATTACAAAAATATTCAAAAGCAATATTTTCAAATTCTCCACCATGATCACTTCTTATTTGAGAAATCAAAAATCCTTTTTCATTTTGAACTCTTTTTGTAAAGTTAATAAACCTTTTCAAAGCTTCATCTTTATGCTTTAAAAACAAAACCCATGTAAAACGAGAATAATCATCAACAATTACAAAGGCATAATAATTTCCTCCAAAACTAGAAGTTCTAGAAGGGCAAAATAAATCCATGTGTAAAAGTTGTAAGGGTCTAGTGGTAGAAATATCATTTTTAGATTTAAAAGAAGATTTTATTTGTTTACCCATTTGACAAGCATCACAAATTTTATCTTTTTCAAATTTTAATTTTGGCAAACCTCTTACCAAACACTTTTTAGAAATATTTGAAATTAATTTCATGCTTGTGTGACCTAATCTTCTATGCCATAACCAAGAATCATCATTTAAAACGGATAGGCATTTTTCATTTAAAGAGCATGCATTTATATCAATAGTGTAAACATTTGCATCTCTATTTCCAACAAATAAGACTTTGTTATCACACACATCTTTTATAAAACAATGCTTTTTGTTAAATGATACTTCATAACCTTTATCACACATTTGACTAATACTTAATAAATCATGTTTAAGACCATCAACTAATAAAACATTTTCAATTAAGGAAGAGGAATCGTTACCGACACTTCCTTTACCGATGATTTTTCCTTTCTTATTATCACCGAAGGTTACTAGTTCACTTTCTTTCTTGGTAAGTGTGGAGAACTTGGAATGATCACCCGTCATGTGTCTTGAGCATCCACTATCCAAGTACCACTTGTTCTTCTTTGATATTTTCGAACATTCCTACAAAGATTAGGAATTCATGTTTGATCTTTTGGTACCCATACTTGTTTGGGTCCATATCGGTTAGCATTTTCATATTTTGGAATCCAAATTCTTTTTATTTTCAAATCATTTGATCTTGAAATATTTGAACCATTAAATTTATGAAAATGACATGAATAGGCTTTATGTCCATAATTGCCACAAGAAAAGCAAATAACATCATGCAATGATGGATCTTTTACAAAGAATTTATGCACATGCTTTTTCTTAAAATTATTTTGGAACTTTGATCTATGATATGTGTTCCTCCTAGAATTTGTAGTATGACTATTTTTCAATTTAAAGCATTTTGGTCTAATATGACCTTTCATACCACAATAATGACAAGTAGGTACAAACTTTGATTCAGGAAAATCAATCTTAACATTTTTAGCACTTTGTACCATACATGTAACATTAGCCTTTTTATCCTTATGCACAAAAGATTTAGCATTTTAAAATTTAGGCATCATAGGTAATTTATCATTTTTCATGCAAGGGGTTTCTTTAACAAAAATGGATTTAGAAGATGAAGGAGTAGAAATTTCATCCATGTATCCAATACCCTTTTTCTCTTTATTAGGTTTACCCATATTGATCATTTTATCAAGAGTTTGAGCACCTATGGTAAACTTTTTAATATTATCATTAGCTTCATCAAGTTGTTTCAAAAGATTAGTCTCTTTTTCTTTAATGACAACAATGAGCTCATTCTTTTCAAAAATGTCATGTTCAAGAAAATTAATTTTATCAAGTAAAGCATTCTTTTCTTCACATGAGACATGAATTTGATTACTAGATGCATTTTCCAAAGACTCAACTTTTTCAATTAAAGATTTATTTTCATTTGATAAATCTACATGTTTCTTAGAAAGCACACCATACTTTTTAGTAATTTTCTCAAAACTTTGTTGCATGCATTCAAATTCATTCAATAGTTCAATGTAAGAAGAAGAGTTAAGATGTACCTCATTTTCATCTTCTTTATCATTGTCACTATGTGCCATAAAGCACATATTTGCAACTTCTTCTTCTTTTTCATTTTCACTTTCATCACTATCATCCCATGTAGCTTTCATAGCTTTCTTTAATTTCTTGGATGATTTGAGAAGAGGACAATCGGTCCTAATGTGACCGGGCTTTTTGCATTCATAACAAATGATTTCATCTTTCTTGCTCTTTTCACCATTTGATTCTCTTTGATTGGTGAAATTCTTTTTGAATTGCTTCTTCTTCTTTAAGAAACTTTTGAATCTTCTTGAGAGATAGGCCATATCTTCATCATCGATACTTTCATCATTTTCGGAATCTTCTTCCACAAAAGTTGACTTGAGAGCAATGCTTCTTTCTTTCTTCTTTTTATCATCTTCCATGTTTTTCTTGATTTTGATCTCATGAGTCATAAGAGACCCAATTAATTCATCCATGGAGAGAATTTTCAAATCTTTGGCTTCTTGGATGGCGGTGACTTTTGGTTCCCATTGCTTTGGTAGAGCCCAAAGAATTTTCTTCACCTTTTCAATGTTAGAATAAGATTTTCCAAGTCCTTCCAAAGAATTCACAATGTTAGTAAATCTAATGAACATATCCGAAATTGATTCGTTATCATCAATTTTAAATAATTCATAACTATGTACTAACATGCAATTTTAGTTTCTTTGACTTGATCGGTTCCCTCATGAGTAATTTCAAGTTTATGCCAAATTTCCTTAGCGGTTTTACAAATAGAAACTCTATTGTATTCAATTTCATTCAATGCACAAAATAAGCAATTTATAGATTTAGCATTCAAACCATATGCTTTCTTTTCTTCTTTAGACCATTCGGCCATAGGCTTAGGAGAACTAACATTTTCAACATTTGTAACCGGATTATTAAAACCTTGTTCTATTATATCCCATAATTCAACATCAACAGAAATTAAGAAAAATTGCATTCTATTTTTCCAATAGCTATAATTTGAACCATTAAAATGAGGAGGTTTATTAATTGATTGACTATCACCAAAGGGATTAAAATTATGTGTTGCCATAGCTCAAGCAATTAAGCTTTTTAAAACAAATTTTCAATAAAAAAATTTGAGCACCTCGCTCTGATACCAATTGTTAAGATCTAAGGCAACCCTAGAGGGGGGGTGAATAGGGTTTATTAAAAATTTATAAAACTTTTTCAATCAATTCAAAGTTTAAGATTAATAAAATAATTTCACTTTTTAAATTTAATTAATATAAATGAATTTTATACTTAAAATTCTTTTTAGCAAAGTGAGCAAATATGATATGATGATAGAAAGTATTTTATCACAATTAATTTCTAACCATTTAATTATGTTTGGATAAATTATAGGAATGAATATGTAAAGCAATAAGTAAAGAGTAAGGGTTAGAGAAAGTGACACCAATATTTATAGTGGTTCGGCCAAAAATGCGGCCTAGTCCACTCCCCGAGCGCCTCTCGGGAATTTGTATTCACTTTTTGCGGGAGCAAGTGCAACCCAATCCTATTAGCGGGATCAAGATCAAACCCGAACAATGACCCTTTCCACGGAGTAAGGACAACCGTTATCTATCTCTCTTTTTACTAAGGTTTAAGAATTAAACCTTTTACAATGGTAAATCCTCACAAAGGATGAATATTACAATAGGTTGGCTCACAATAAGAGATGAAACTCTTAACAAATTAGCCCTCAAGAATGGCTAGAAATACAGATTTTTGCTCACAAATAATGCTCACAAAGAGATTAAAAAAATTGAGAACTTTCTGATCTTATCAATGAGAAATTAGCTTCTGATTTTTTTGGTGAGTAAATCTGTCAAATTCGAGCTCTATTTATAGGTAAAAAAATATTACCGTTCATCCACTGTTTCATCCACCTTCATAAATATTTTTGACTTTAATTGTGTGAATGGAAGAAAGGGGAGGCACCATTTTTGACAAAAAGGAAGGAGAGGGAAGCCATTTTCGTCTGCAAATTTTCCAAAAATGAAGGCTGATGAAGAAGATCATGAATTGATGTTTATACCCTTTGAGTTCTTCATATAAATTTAAATCAGGAAGGGCAAAGTAGTAATCTCCCATATTGTGTAATAAATGCTTCCAGAAAAGTCAAATGAGGAGTCCACGTGTCAGAAATCTATTGGCTGAGGCATTTCTGAAATAGGAATTAATAATAATAAAATTATTAATAAAAATCCGGGCAGCAGGGGCAAATAGGGCAGGCAATCCTTTGTGAGAGGGATTTAAAATTCGGTCAGCCAAGTCAAAAAGGGATGGTCAGGACATGAAAGGCATTGACCAAAAGACCAAGGGCATAACAGACATTTCGCGTGCATCAGAAAAAGCAAATCTGCTTTATTGGGAAGATAGTGCGCCACGTGTCAGCCAGAGAGAGGATGAGAGCTGTTAGTGGGGGACAGGTGGGGCCCGCAGACTTCAGCGTGCGCAGGGGCGCGTCAGGGCGCTTGTCTTCACGCGCTACGTGGCGGAATGAATGTCATCGGATGCGAGGCGGTGGCGTGATCAACGGCTCCGGTTTTTCTTTCCCCCTTTTTTTTTTCTCGAATATATATATATATATATGAGAACCGTTGGATGAGCTTCAGTGCGCGATCTAACGGCTGATATCAATTCTTCATTTAATTTCCTTTTTCCTTTTTCTTTTATGAATCTGAATAAATCTGGGCCTTTAATCTCAACTACCTTCTGATCTAACGGATGGAAATAAATCTGACTTTTCCTTTTCATTTAATTCAAAATTATGAATTAATCTAGGCCACTGAATTTGAATTCCATCTGATCTGACGGCTGATAATTTGAGTGCAAATTAAATAAGATGAGCTCGCCATATCTGATCCGGAAGAAATAATTAATTTAATTCCAATCTTCTAAAATTAATATCTTGCTCGTTTGAAGTCCGATTGAGTTGATTCCAATTGCATTGGATTCGTTATAATTTTCTCTACACAGTGGACTATCAAAACACAGAAAATTGATTAGAAACAAAAACACGTTTGTTATCATCAAAATAAGAATAAGATTAATTGGCTTAGAAAGTCAACACCATATTCAGAGAAAGCAATAAACAAGGAATGCGCATTCCCGAATATAATTTAAGCTTCGAAAAGAGATTAAAACCATATGACATTTACAGTTTTTAAATAATTGCCCTTTCGGGCTCAAAAAGACACAAAGTATGAAAGATGATAAATAATTTACAAGCATTTCAAAGAATGCTAAACCAAAAGAGTTCATATTCTTGTCCATCCATCAACCCGGCATGTCAAGCAGCCCCACCTCCTCTACCACGTCCCTTGCAATGAAATTTACCTGAAAAATTGTAAGTGTAGCAACATTAGCATAAAAATGCTAAAGAGAGTAAAACGAAAGCAAGTAATCCTATGAACCAAATTTCATACCAGAAATTGTGTCCAAAGGCCTAAATTGCTCTTTACTACCCATTCCACACTTTCAATTTCCACACAATCATACAATAGTAATATAATTCCCGTAATAGACTTTCAATGTCGTATGAAAATGAAATAGAGACTTGAAGTAAAAGTAATAAATATCACTAAGTCTTACTACACAATTCTAATGAATATATGTAATTATAACACTAACTTTCTTTGTTACCAAACAAGGTTCATCGTAACGTGCTACTGTATGGATCGAAAGCAACATACCACGTACGGTCTTACAATATCACAAGTCATCGTAACATGCTACCGTATAGATCGAAACCAACATACCACGAACGGTCTTACCATATCACAAGTCATCGTAATGTACTACCGTATGGATCAAAATCAACATACCACATACGGTCTTACCAAACCACAAGTCATCATAACGTGATACCGTATGGATCGAAGTATGGAAGGAGACTTAAGTTGTTGAAATATGTTAACTTGGAAAATGATAATTCAGTATTGTGGAGAATTGCTACATATCGACTATATAAGTATTCTATAGACGTATTATGCAGGAGTTTGAAATTTATCTTCTTGATTTGACAGGTTTAAAAGTAATTTATAGTAGACAGCGAAGATTGTGAATGATACATAAAGTTGGACATGTAGTGCTTTGACTTGTTGATACTCAATCAAGTTGAAACCTCCAGTTTTGAGGAGATTATTAAACATCAGATGTTGTGATGCGTAAAATATTGGAACCATTGTGTGGTAAATAGGTGGTGGTAACCCCGCTTGAAAATGGTTATTAACCGATGTTGTTTACAGAGTTGGTGTGATAGTTGTTGTTGGGAAGAAGTTTGACTTGGGTTGTACTGACTTAAATAGCTATTAATTTGAGTATGAATTGCATGTGTTGAGTTTATCTTGGTACAGATTTGTGTAGACGGCTAAACGAGATTGAGGTTATTCATCGTGGTGGAAGAAAAGTCTTACCTTCATATGTAATTTATGCGGTAAATTGTTTTTGAAAGGGAATGTATTTAGCTTATATAGTGGATATTTGGATCAGTATATTGGAAGATGAAAGCAAATAGGTGTATGTGTTTTTAGATGCGTAAAGTTTCATCAGCTATTTTGCTAGACAATAAATTAAATTTGTGATTGAATCAGGCTCAATAGTAACCCTTATTTCTCACTCATTAAATGAAATGAATTCTATTGAGTTAAGGAATTGATACACGAGTTACTTGAGACTGGTGATATTAGACTGAGCATTTCCCTCGGCGCACTTATGTAATTTATGAGAAGAAAGATGGAAGGAGGAATGTGTATTTGGTATGAAAGGATTGAAAAGAAAATAGTAACCAACTTTTGTACGCAATTTAGTCATGTACTCAGAAAACATACTGGCTAAACTCTATGTGGTTGGGAGAGTCTCTATGGAGCACTACTGCTTATTATTTGGTTACGGACAACAAGCTTTGGGAGCTAAAATATTTATGAGTATCGCTTCCCACTTGTAAATCGATGGACAGTCGGAGAAAGCTACATCATTTTGGGAATTATTTAATGAGCTTTAGTTTGCAGTTTAACAAGGAATTGGGGTCTGTACTGACCATTTGTAAATTACATAATAGTTAATGTTGTTATGCACATGGTAAAGCGTCCTATGGTAGGAAATACAAATTTATGGTTTGTCGGAATAAGATTGATGAAAGAAAATTTGATGGGTTTTGAACTTGTATAGATCACTATAAGAAAGTAGAGTTGATTAGAGAAGAAATAAGAATGACTCAGATGAGGTATGCAAGGAAAAGCAAAGAAAACTTGAGAGTTTCACGACAAGTTGGTTAAGTGTTTCTTTACTAGTGGTGTAAAGAGACTCTTACGACCATGTATACTTAGTCGATATGTCACTTAAAAAAAAGATGTTTTGTGTATTTATCTTACGTATTGAATATTCATTAGGTTAATTAAACTTGAAAGCATACAAGTTGTGTATGAATCTTCAGATGTATTTTTCAGAGGATATATTAAAAATTTGTAGTTTGAAAGGGAAGTTGAATTTGTGGATTGAGGTGATGTTGGGTACAACTCATATTTTCAAGCACAATATAGCATGATTCTCAATGAGTTGGAAAAGAAATTGAAAACATGTAATGAATCAGTTGATAATGGATTTATTAGATCTCGTGTATCATTTATGGAAGAGATGGATGGTAAAGTTTGATTGTGTGGTGATTGCAGACGTTTGAATAGGTATTAGCGTGTTAAAAACAACTATTGGTCAAATAAAAGATTGCCTGATTAGTTTAGAAACGCTTTTGTGTCTTGCCAATTGATTTATTGTCAGGATGTATCATTAGTTTGGAAAGTGAATCTTGGATTGATCGAGTTATACTTATGGAACATTCTGCTAAAGAAATATACATTGATCCTCAAGAAGATTAAGTCGTAGTTAAATGGGAAAGACATGTGACTATTAATAAGTTGTAAGTTTTGAGATTAACAGGTTATTGATGCCATTCTGTAAAGGGCTTTTCAGGATAGCACCTATACTAAATAGTTTGACTAAGTGGAATGCAAACTTTTTGTGGACAAGTTATTCCGATTAAATTTTTGAGAATCGTAGGAAAGACTAAATTTTGCTCTTATGTTGCATCTTGAAAAGCTAGAGCAAGATTTATTCTTTAAGGTACATCTATTCATTATTTGATATTTAGAATAAAGCTTAATGGTAAAGGCAATTTTTTTTTATGCATCAAGAGAGTGGAAGAAACTAAAACTTAATTATCTGATGCATAATATAGGATGCACAACTATGGTCATGACATTGGAAATTTGGTGATTTTGCTTGGAACTATCATTAAAGTTTCAAGTATGTTTGGATTTGAAAGAGTTGAATTTACAATAGAGAAGATGACTTGACTTGAATCAATAACATATTATTAATGTATTATGAGGTATATATGAGATAGTTAGTCGGTAAGGAACTCCGGTATCGATTGTTTCTGATAGAGACTCGAGATTTACTTCTAAGTTCTGGCCTAGTTTACAGCGAGCTTTAGGGATGAAGTTGCATTTTGGTACAGCTTTTCATCCGCAAACAGATGGTCAGTCAGAAAGAACTATCCAAAACTTTGGAGGATATGTTACGAGCTTGTGTTCTACAATTCAAAGGAAACTGGTATACACATTGGTCGCTTATGGAGTTTGCGTATAATAATAGCTACCATTCCAGTATCTTGATGGCACCATACGAAGGGTTATATGAAAGAAAGTGTAGAACACCAATATGTTAGGACGAGGTCGGAGAGAGGAAATTAATGGGTCCTGAGATAGTCCAGATTACTACTGATAAAGTAAAAGTGATAAGAGAAAATTTGAAGATAGCACGGAAGAGGCAAAAATGTTATGCAGACAAACGTAGAAGAGATTTAGAGTTTCAGGTGGGTGATAGAGTATTTCTTCGTTTGTCACCGTGGAAAGGAGTTTTAAGGTTTGGTAGAAAAGGGAAGTTAAGTCCGAGATAAATTGGCCCTTTTGAGATTACTGAACGTATTGGATTAGCTGCTTATCGATTGGCTTTACCAGTGGAGCTAACTAGGATTCATAATGTATTTCATGTTTCTATGTTATGTAAGTATGTACCGGATCCATCTCACATATTAGAGTAACAGCCAGTGCAACTAAAGGAGAATTTATCTTATGAAGAAGAGCCAGTAAGAATTCTTGATAGAAAAGAACATGTTTTGCGGAAAAAGGTTATTTCTCTTGTTAAGGTGTTATGGAAGAATCACACAGTTGATGAGGCGACTTGGGAAAGTGAAGATCTTATGCTTTCTCAGTATCCTCAGCTATTTTCTTCGAGTTGAATTTCGAGGACGAAATTTTTAAAAGGAGGTAATAGTTTGTAAACCCTTTCTTTAAAAAATTAAAAAAAAAAACAAAAAAACAAAAAAAATGGGTAAGATTGAAGAAAAGGAGAAGATAAAGTTAAAAAAAAAAGAGAGAGAGAGAGAGAGAATGGGTATTGGTTTGACACATGGCAGTAGGAGATGTTAAAAAAAAAAACCAAACTTTTGTGGCCTGCAACCCGTGGCCAGAGAAAGAGAGAAAGGGAAGAGGAAAGAAAGAAAGAAAAAAACATAGAGAAGAGAAAGAAAGGAAAAATGAAAAATTGGCTTGAGATTTTTCAAATATGCATAAATTTTTGGATCTCAAGTTTCAATTTATGGTGTAATGGCTAGTTGGTAAGTGATTTCTCCAACCCAACTCTTCTATTTGATGGATTTTGCTAGATTTTGCTAAGCTTCAAACATGGTTTATGGGTTTTATGAGTTTTGTTATTAATGAATTCTAAGTGCTATGGGTTAATTTGAGATGATGGTGTTTAAGATTTATTAAGAATGGTGGAGAAATGGAGTTTTTACATATTTTGATGATGAAGTTGTGATGAAAAAATTGGTATAATTTAGAAAAAGGATTATGTGTGGTTTTTGTTCAATTTGATTTGGGATTTTATATGTTGGGAAGGAGGAAGAGTAACAAGTTGATATTTTGGCTTTGAAAATTATTTTGAAGGTGTAGTTATAGAAGGAAAGTTGAAGCTCTAGCCATGTGATATTAACCACAATTTTATATTATTTTTAATATGGTTTTCTAATATTTCAAATTACTAAATAGATGATTGATATGTATTTTCCTAAATCAATATTTTCAGGTGATATCATGGCTTAATGATTTACGATTTGGAATATTCACAGCAAAAGTTTGTGAGTGGATTCTATTTTCACATTTAAAATTATTAGTAGTATTGAGCTTTTAGTAGTTTATAAAACATAAATGTTTTAAAGTTTATAGATTATCATATATGATTATTTATTGATATAAATATATATAGATGAAACTTTTTTTTTAGATATTCATTATTCAATATATTTGATATATGCCAGCTACGAAAGGTTCAATTACGATTTTACAATGGTTTGGAAATTACGATATTATTTTCAGTAGTTTATTTTCAAACCGCTAGAAACGATACCCTCAGTTATCAGCTTTTAGCAGGTCTTTGGGACCCACTTTAGCATACACATAGGCTTTGGGCCGTATGTTAGGGTGCTTAGCCCTTTGGGGGCGACTACGCACGCGTGTGACCAGTTTCAGTATTTAGTTGCTCTACTGCATGCATGACTTTGCTTTACATGCAGTATGACCAGTTAAGGGTACATTTTTAGTGGGTTTTTATTACTATGATATAATATATGGACAGTTTCTATTATATATATATTTACGTACAAGTATTGATGGTTTCAACAGCTAAATATTATGATTATTAAATTACGACTATAATCAATTTTACGAGTTTTAGTTTTGAATATTATGATTATTAGTTTTGAACTGTTTTATGAATCTGAACACTGCTATATATTATGTAGTTTTTAAGAAAATATTAGTTTAGTAAAAATTCCACTAACTGAGTCTTTTTAGCTCATTCTTTTCAAATGTTTTTCCCCCCCACAAGTAGCTTTTGAGTTTCAGAAGATGATCGAGCCTACGACGAGCTTATCCACCACGTGTTTTGCATCAGTTTAGCTTGTACATGAGTCAATTTAGTTTGAAATAATTTTATCACAGTTATGTTTAGTTTGCCTTGATGATAGGTGTTGGCTTTTGGGCTATCGCTTGTCATCGGCGCACGACTCGTCACGGGTATATAAGGAGGTCCCGGGTCGGGTTGTGACAGTTGTTCACTAAGTTATTGAATTAAACTTCTTCGTTTTCTTTTGCAGCATGGTTCATTGAGCTTTTTATTCTGCACTGCTGCTTTACAAGTGCTTAAGCTATATGTGAATTGGAGAATAAGATAGGGAAGAAAAAATGTGAAGAGAGGCCTAACGAGAGTCGACACATGAAGATGCCATTTTTTTATTCTTTTTTTATGTTTGTTTCAAATTTTAAATGGATTGTTGATGATGTATAAAGGTGTAAATATATCTTGGTGTTGAGATTTACAATTCATTAATTTATTGCGTTGAGTTCAATAAATTATTGAATTAAAATCTTGTTACTATCTTACAACTATATGAAAATATTATTTTGTATTTAAAGTTTATAATCACTAATATTGGTTGTTGATGTTGCATACGAGTGTAAATGAATGTGGTTTTTATTTGCAGAAAGCTTGAGATTTGAGGGGTTTTTTTAATAGGTAAAATCAAAACCGCTATTCAATAATTTATTAACTTCAATTCAATAACTTATTGAATTAAAATCAATATGAGGTACCTCAATTATATATAATAATTTAATAAATAATCGACGAAATGAGAAATTTTATTGAATTAATAAAACTAAAATTTTAATTTTAGTGAATTAATAAAGTTCATATTTTAATTCACTAAATTATTGAATAAGGGAACCAATTTAGTGAATTAATAAATGAGTGTGACATTTTTTGTAAATTTAATGAAAATGATTAGTTTTGTTATATATTAGAGAAAATGTCATTTATGGAATTATGAAAAAGGGATGATGCTATATGGGGAATTAAATTTATAAAAATGTCATTCGAGTCCACACCCCTTAAAAAAATACTTATTATTCAATTTGTTTTACAAAAAAAAAAAATAATAAACATTAAAATAAAAATCTATCATCAACATCAACATAGGGGATCATTTCTTTTAATTAATTTTTTTTTAAAAAAAAAAAAAGAAAAAGAAAGGGTTTTCAGCACACTGAAAAAAAAATCCCTTTTTTTTCCGAACAAATTAAAAAGCAGATTATTTTTCACTCATAATAAAGTTTATATCATTCATCATCATATTAAAAAAGGGCATTTACAAATCTAGAAATTTTTTTTGTAATATTTGTAAAAATAAAAGCTCAAAAAATATTTGTAAATATAACAAATTTTGATTGGATTTATCAGTGATAAACATTGAATTACATATTTTTACATTAAGTTTATCACTGATAAACATGATTAAAATTGCTATATTTGCAAATACTTTTTTGAGTTGATATTTTACAAATATTGCATAAAAATGTGTCACCTAATGAAATTTCCCTATTTAAAAGATAGAATTAAAAAAAAAATATCATTCAAATTATCATAAAATGGTTTTTTTTTCATGCTATTAAATGACTTATATGACATAAAAAATAATTAAAGGCACACTTAAACCCACGTAAAAAAAGTAAAATAAAAAAACACTCACATTTCTTTCTTAAAATCTAAAGTTAATTCAATATATATATATATATATATATATAAAATGAGTTTGGCCCAAAAATTCATTCGAGTTCATAAACTAACCACGCTCAAGAACCCCTCTAAAAATTCCTCTCTCTCCCCGAAATCCTCTCTCAATTTTCTTTCTTTCTTCTTTCTTGTATCAATTCATTGTTGTGGCAATGGACGGAGAGAAAATTTTCCATTGCTGGTGCAGTGGGAAGAAGAAATTCAAATCTTTACACGGGTTGAAATTGCATCAAAGAATCCACCGCGCAGGGGAGAACGACGTTCAAGAAATGCAGAGTACGTTTAACTATTTTGTGGGGTTGACAAATCGTCAAGAAAAGAAACCTGCGACTACATTACGACTCTTCCCTGAGAAACCGGGGTTTCCGTCTACTGATATACCATTGATTCGTAATAGTGTCTCGAAGCAGACGTTGGGATCGCCAAATCTTCAGGAAACGAAACCCAGGATTCCGATACCATTGTTTCCCGAGCAACCCGGTTTTCCGTCGACTTTTGAGATATCACTTGATCAGAGCAGTGTGACGGAGGAAATGGATTTAGAATTGAGATTGAATTAGCAATTCAGTTGATAGATTAAAGTTATGCAAGTCAGCCTTTCCTTCATTTCTGTCCTTCCTTTCTTTATTTCTTTCTTTCTTCTTTCTTTGTTTATTTCCTTTCTTCTTTCTTTCTTTCCTTCTTTTCTTTCTTTCTTTCTTGTTCTTTCTTTCCTGCAGTTGAGAGGGTTCATTAGCTACGCTGGTGTAAACGTTTCCTTTATTGTTCTTTCTTTCCTGTAGTTGAGAGGGTTCATTAGCTACGCTGGTGTAAACTTTTCCTTTATTGTTCTTTCTTTCCTGTAGTTGAGAGGGTTCATGGTTGTAAACTTTTCCTTTATTTCTTTCCTTTATTGTGCATTGTTAATATAATGTCTAATTCTTTGATACCTATAATGTCTAATTCTTTGATACCTATAATGTCTTGCATATATAAACCTGTAACTTCGTAGTAACCTTTTTTAATTTAACTAAAATACAAGCTAAAGCTATTATAAAATGGTGATTCTAATAAACAAATTTCAACTCACGTACAGTACCTAACAAGTTTTAAATCAAGTGAAATCATCTCCGGGTACAAGAGCAAATGGTCTTGCATATTTTTCAGACTTATGTGTTATGTTTTATATCTTACAAATAACCAGAGAAGGAGGATGCATAAATTACAGTTTCAACAAATGTAAAAAACATTAAAAATAAATATATCACATGTTCATGATACCGTCCCCTACCTCAAGATAGTATCGATTCAACCTTTTATTTTCATTTACTATTTTATTTAGATTATATGTAGCACAAACAAAAGTAAAAAAAAAAAAAAAAACCTACATAATTATCAAATTAAAGAGAGTTGGGTGAATTATTTGAAAGCTTGATCCTCGTTTATGGAAGGCTCCTTTGATGGAGAGACTGAAATTCAAATAAACAGATGAAAGAAAAAGTTGAAAGTAAGTGTTGTTAAATTAAGTTTAAAATTCAAATACACACTTACAAATTAAGTTTAAAAATCAAGTGATAAGCACCATGAGCTGCATTAACATTTAATAAACATATTTTTTTTAAAACATAATTGCAATTAATAAGAGAGATGTTATTTTAGACCTCCTTAAGAAGTCTTTGGTATATTGGAAAAAAAAGAAAAACTTGAAGACTAAAACTTGAAAGCTTATAAACATGTTTATAAACTTGTAGTAAAATGGATGAACCCAAAGATTTTCTCTAAATCAAATAAACTTTAAGATAGAAGTATAAAATGATTAAAAATATACAATTTTCTATTGAATCAACTCAATTATAAATCACCCACAAAGTTATAATATCTAAATCCAAATATTTTCCAACACACAGACTATTAGAAAAATAAACTTATATAATTTATGTAGACATTTAAATGATATGATAAAGTTAATTATGTAAAGAAAGGAGGAATAAGAAGAAAAGTTGCAGAGTTGTGGGCAATATTCTTGAAAACTACTTCAATTTCTAGATGAGCCATTGGATTTAAACTAACATTTGCAATATCTGATTTTATAGCCAAATTAATAGTAAGTGCATGAAACAATGTAGTCTAAAAGTGTGGTGGATGAATTCCACTACTGTCAACCTCGTGCAAATCACGTGCTTCAGGTCTCCTTGAACTCGTTTACCTGAGAAAAGAACAAAGAGGAACACCGGTGTGGTGCCTGCCAAATAATCTCCAACAATCAAGTTAGTATTTGGAGGCTGAAGAATATGAATAGTGATTAGGGTTTTGCAAGTCAGAATGCATTACCGTGTTAGGGTCTTGTCTCCCTTTATATAGATGATCTTACGTGATAAATATGGAAGATACTATGAAGATAATATCATATCTTCTCCTTAATCTGCGGAGGATATTTACCATATTTGTGTTGGGATTGAGGCCTCTAAAAGAGTTCTCAAACGAAAATCTCAAGGATCTTTCCTTGCAGTATAATATAATCAAAATCTAAATGCATAAAAGAAATACTAACCCTTGTAGAGAAGTGTCTGGCTCTTCCTCGTTCTTGGCTGGTTACGATCCTGGGACCACCAAAAAGTACTTTCTCACTAAGCACAAAAGAGAATCGTTGAGTGGGAACTATCTCCTTTGGAAAAAGGAAAAGGGAAGAAAAATTTCTTCCCTTTGACCACACTGTGGCCGGCGGCTAAGAGAGAGGGAGGATAGGAATTTTTCTTGAGCCTTTTTGTGACGACCCGACTCCTTTTTAAATCATTTTAAAATCAAACACAGCGGAAGTTTTTATAATTTAAAAAAAAACGGCGTGGTTATGTTTGAAACTTGGCTAGCCAAAATCTGATTACATTTTCAATTCATAAATTTAAACACAAGGAATTTCAAATTCCTATTTCAGGAGTTCAAAAGAATTAATAATCATAAAAGTAAGACGAGAAGCTCTTAAGAGCTATATACAAATGTACATATCAAAAGATACAAAAATGCACAAACTAAGTCCATGGACTTTTATAAACACCTAGTCCATCTCGAGGTCATGATCCATCAATCATGCTGCACCAGCTCCCCTCCCACGACCTCTAGCATGAGCATTACCTGAAATTGGTTGTAATATCATGAGCTAAAAGTAAGCCCAGTGAAAAAAAACATAATAAAAAGTAACCTTAGACTCCAAATCCGTATTCGGATTTATGTCCAAGTAACTCTTACAATTTCTCACTAAAACTTCCAAAACTATAGAATAATAACTCCCAATGTTTAGAAAACTACTTCAATTTCTAGATGAGCTGTTGGATTTAAACTAATATCTTATTTTATAGGCAAATTAATAGTAAGTGCATGAAACAATGTAGCCAAATTAACACTATATTCTCCTAGAAAAATGGACGAGAGTTGCTCGAAATTATGGATTGATCCCTCCTCAAGGCTGTTGTACGATTTAAGGGCTGATCCTTTCAGACTCAGAGAAAACAATTTACAGGTAACCCTTTTGAGTTCGTCCATTGGGATGCGGTTTGACTGCATCAGATTGACATAGTATTTTATGTGCGGTTGGGTCGCTTGTGCCATCATAGAGGTCGAAGGATGGAATTCTGAAGTTCATTGGTAACTCGATCGCTAAGACGTAGGAATCTAATGGTGATTGCCTAGGGTCATGTGAATTCGGGGTAAACCTCTCAGCTTTAGTTCCTAACCTTCTCATATCCTTCAGATTCGGTATTGATGCGGGGATATTCTTTTCTCTCCTTCTGATTTCTTCTCGAACTAGATTGATCCGAGGAATCTTGATCCGATCGGCGTTCGTAATCTTCCAGTTGATGTCGTTTCCTTTTTTCCTCGTTCTGCCTGGCGAGTTCAGCGTACTTCGCCCCTTCAATTTTGAGCTTTAACTTTTCTAATGGTCGGCTGGTCGAATTGACTCCTTCGAGGTCGACAGCCTTGGATTGTTCGACCTTAGAGCCTTCTGGGATTTCTGGCGCATTCGATCTCTATAGATCAGGTTTGGCTGGTCTGTGAGATCGATGCGACTTACGAGTTTTCTCCTTCAGATGAACGGGTAGAGGATTGGTCCTTCTCTGTATATTCCATGACTTCATTGAACTTTTGTTGCATGGTTTTCATGAATAGGTCAGTCTTCTCGTACAACTCTTTGACCATCGCGTCTGGAGTTGCAGCAAAAGTCTCAAGGGCTGGTTCCTTCCTCTGACCGTTTACCTCGTTCTCCAGATTGTCCACATCCTCAAGAATGGGTGTGTCAATGAGAGCTTGTTTTCTCCTGGTGTTCTTCATGCCTGTCAATGCTGTCTGTAGCGGAGTTTTCGTGAATGTATTCTTCGTTGCCCCACGGTGGGCGCCAAACTATGGTGGATGATTTCCACTACGGTCAATCTCATGCAAATCACGTTCTCCGGGTCTCCTTGAATTCGTTCACCTGAGAAAAGACCAAAGAGGAACACCGGTGTGGTGCCTACCAAATGATCTCCGATGATCAAGTTAGTATTTGGAGGCAGAAGAATATGAATAGTGATTAGGGTTTTGCAAGTCAGAATGCATTACCGTGTTAGGGTTTTGTCTCACTTTATGTAGATGATCTTACGTGATAAATATAGAAGATAATATAAAATCTTCTCCTTGATCCGCAGAGGATATTTACCATATTTGTAGATATGATTTTGATCATTGCTTATTGTCCAAGGCTATCCGCCTATGTTAGTCCGAGCCCAGTGGCGTAGTATGGACTTCATGTTGGTCCTCGCCCATGGGTTATAGTACGTTCACAGGTTGGTTGAGATTGTCGTTATTGGCTGATGATTCTGTTTGGGCCAGGCCTATCAAGTTTAGGCTTTTGATGTTGGGCCTGACCCATGGTGATTTTCTACCTCTACAAAAATATAGGGAAAAACTCCAAACTAATATTTCCATGTCGGTTACCTTTAGTTCTTGTTTGGATTCTTCTCTTTTTGTTTTTTCTTATTCAACCTGCCTAAAAATTAAACTAAATAACAACAATAATACACTACAAAATTGGCTAAGTCAAAGATTTGTGCATATCAAGTGTGTGAGACCCGTTTGATTTGTGACCAATAAAAAATTGATCTCTTCTTTCCTTCGAATGTTATTTGTCTTATTTTCATTTAATCCTTTTAAATATTTGTTTATCCTTCTATAATATAAGTCTACAAATGTGGTAATGAAGACCCACCTCTTCACGAGGCTTACCAAACAGCTTGAACTGAACAACCACTCTGGGATGCAATATAGAAATGAGAAGGAATATGAGCAATTTAAGCCATATGAAATTTATATAAGGGGAAGAATGAAACAAGGAGATAAAAAAGTAGGATTTTCTTTTTTCTAACTTGTTACTCGTCGGTTTTTATTTAGCTTTTGACAAAGATGATAGTTGAGAAATCAAACATTTCCAAGCAAAGTGATTGAACAAAAAAGTATAAAGGATAGGTTTAAGGATTTATTGACCCAGATTGATTGTCTTATTTGTACGATTTACACATCTCGCTCATAATATCTTTGAACAAAAGAAATCATATGGTCTTAAATAATAATAAAAAAATAACTGCTTTATTGAAATAAGAAAATATTAATTTGAAACTAAAAATTAAACTTAATGGCATTCTTTAAAGACAAAGAACAGAGTAGAGATGCTAGAGCATGAAATAAGTACCAGTGAAGAAACTCTCATGAAGCACCTGCTTACCCAAATCAAGAAATGCTAGTGTGAAATCACTCTACGAGTAACCTCTTAACTGAGTAAGATGAGAGTTTAATGGAGATAATGAAGAAAATAGCCACTTTTTGACTTCATGAATCAAAAAATAGCCACCTCTTTTATAATTACATTTTTAGCCACTATTTGATTTTTTTATACCAAATTTACCCTTAAAAGTAGTATGGTACAACAACTGTCACACCCCGTCACTGTAGCTAATTTGACAAAACTACTTTTTACTTTTTCAATGTAGCAGATTTTTTTGGCACGATTTACTATACATATTGTACCGATTGTATAGATAATACTTACTATACATATTTTAGGCACCTTTGTCACCATTTTCCCACGCAAAACAGTTGATTTTCAGGGCACGAATTTCAATAAAGTTTTAAAATCTTCCTCACATTTTATTTTTCTCATATTCATTGTATACATACTATACATATTGTACAGTTAATATAGTTATAGTTATACAATAATTTATGAACATTTTATTTTAATTTATATGATTTTTAACTTTTAGAAAGATTCAGGTACACTCTTTTTACATAATATGCGTAACATGTCATTTGCTTTGGTGCTACATTGAAGAAATAAATGGTACAAAGTCTTTTCTATATATTGTATGGTAGTGTTTCTGCTCCTTTTTTGTACATTATATACGTAATATATCTCTCTTCCACTTTTCTACTGCATTTTAAGAAAAGTTGGATTAATAAACTTATAAATCAATATATAATACATGCAGTACGTAGAGTAAGTATATACATACAATAATAACAAGACATAATGTATATAATAAGCCTTTATGAACATTATGTACACAATATACTTAAACAAGAACACATCAAAGTACATTAAAATCCAGAAAATTTTAAAATAAAATAAAAACTCATAAAGATAGAGAAACATAATTTAACTAAAAAAAAATCAAACCTTTTGTTAGATCTATGGTTTCCCTGTTTTAGATCTTCAAAATATGTGTGATATCCAAAATTTTACTAAGAAAAAATGGAGTAAAAGAATGAACGGGTTTGAAAAAAGAAAAAACATAACTCTTTTGCAAGATCTCTCTCAGATCTATGTGTCTTTAGCCTTAGATCTTTAATATTTAGTATTTGTAAAACTTTTCAAATGGAAAAACGGTGGAAAAGTGGGTTTGAAAGAAGATAAATTTAGGGTTTTTCTATAGAGAGAGTGGGTTTAGTTTTGAAATAGAAAAAAAAAAGAGACAGATGGGAGTTGGAGGTCACGGTGGATAGGAAATGAGAGGGAAGAGAAAAAGTTGAGAGAAAAAAATGAGAGAAAAGAGGAAGAGAAAAAATGGAGAGAGATAGGGGAGGAGGTCACGGGAAGGAGAAAGTGAGAGATAAAGAAAAAGTTAGAGAAAAAAGGAGAGAAAAAAGGAAGAGAAAAAGATGATGTGATTGCTTAGGAAAATGTGTAAGGGTATTTTAGTAAATTTGTTGCATTCAGGTGGTTATTTAGCCTTATTTCATGGGGAGTGGTTATTTAGCCTTATTTGAGCAAAAAATTGGCTAGTTTCATAGTTAAACCAATTTAATGTGAACTGCAACTCATAAATATATATAGAATTCATGTAAAAAATATTTAGTCTATGAAACAAATACAGATAATTAGACATGAAAATGTAAATCAATGTTTAAAGAGAGACCGACCTTTACCAAAGGAGCATTATGCGAAACCTAACTTCCAAGCATTATAAAAAAGAATAAAATTATTTACATTGTAACTCTCAGTTCTTAGCGCTTTTGTTTGTTGAACTAAAAGAAATAAGTTGTTTGAAGGGAAGAGTAAAAATTGAGAATTCGCATAAGAGATCGGAAAAGATGAAGATCGTGAGCAAGTAGAGAAGAATGTGATGCGAAATTGCAATCGAGAAAGAAAATAGGGGAAAACAAACAATGAAGAGATTGTTTCAACTGAAGGATTGAGCTTATGAGAGATGATAGTTGGAACGAAGAACAAACAAAAATGAGAAATGTAAAGTACAAAATCTAAATTGTTTTTTAGACGAAAAAAAACAAGCGGCAAGTGAAAAATTCTAATTGTCGCGTATAAGAACAATGATTTTGTTAATGGCTTATTATACAAAATGCTGTAGGGGAATGCTGACGATGGGCTTAATCTGCGAGTGATGCTTGAGATCAGACGATTGCTTCACATTGGGCAAAGTTTGACAACTATTTTTCGAAGGTTTATAATAAACTTTGATAAAAGGTATGCCTTTTTCAAAGGATTTGTCAATATTCGTTGATATGTATAATATTTTAAAACAATTTTAGGTAACCTTTGATAAAAGTGTATAGATTTTTTAAGAGTTTTAGTGACCTTTGATAAAAGTGGATATATTTTTTCAAAGGTTTTTATTTCTGTAAAGGGTAAAAATAGCCCTCGTACGGGCCGTGCACATCAGACCGGCCCACTTGGGTCCAAACCCATCTGTGTAAACACAATTTGTGATGAATGACAATAATAATAGCTCCCGCAGGCTATGTGTAAGCTCCCGTAGGCTTTGTGATAGCTCCAGCAGGCTTTGTGATAGCTCCCGCGGCTATGTGATAGCTCCCGCAGGCTATGTGATAGCTCCCGCAGGCTATGTGTAAGCTCCCGCAGGCTTTGTGAAATGATATGAATATACTTTCAAGTGCAAGTAAATAAATATAAACATTCAACATAATCGAAAGGACATAAAAGTAAATAGATCGTGATGATGCAATATGATATGCATATTCTTTCAAAAGTAAATATATATAAATATGAACATTAAAGTAACCGAAGGGATTTCTAAAAGACAATGAATGAATCGAGCCAACCGGCCTCTAGATAACTCAAGATTTGACTTCACATAAAAGTATCCAATTCAACACTCCATTGTTTATTAAACTAACGAAGTTCCTTATTCACAATCCTTATTACAATTGAAACCTTCATCTTCCGATAAACATTAGGAAACTCCGAAGTAAGTCTAAACTTAGAACTTCCAAAAGTTACTCGTTTCCTTCGAAGTACCTACGAGTTATCTCACTCAACTAGAACTAACTCTCAAGCCTAAGCATGTTAGTTCACTTAATTTAATCTTTTCAATTAAACCTTAATCTCAATTTCCGATCCTACAAACTGTTCGACTTATTCGGTTTCTAAAGCTACTTTAAATCCTATTTATTCTCACCTCGAATGCTCTCGTGACAACCGAGTTCCCACGAACCAACAAACGATCAATCGCACCTACAAATCATCAATTGCACAACATATTACAACTCATAACTAAGATGAGAACAAGTTTGAATTTTCGGATGAATAGTGATTTCGGATGGTGTTTTTCGAAAATCCGAGCTCAGAATCGTCAAATTCCATGATAGAAATTCATGATTTCAACTTCAAAACTCATTTATAATAAAAAACGAACAAAACCATATAAAATGTTTTGAAAACTTACTTTTTAAGACTTCCCATAGAGAACGGGAAACTTCAAAAAGGTAGGTTGGATAGGTAGCCCTCGTCCCTACCAATCCAATGCAACCGAAAACACGACGATCCACCGAGAAACGAAGAAAAGCCAAGAAATTTTCTTCCTCTTTGTGACCCACGGCCATGGCAAGAGAAATGAGAAAAGTTTTATCTTAAAACTTGACTTTTGACCTTTTTAAGAAGATGATGTGAATAGTGGAAAGATATTTTAAGAATTCGGGAAATTACGGTTATGTCTTTTTAATGATTTTTACTTATAAAACGAAATCCGATGATCTTAAACTAGCCAAATGGTGATTAATAATTATTAATTGGCCCGTTAATAATTATTAATACGACCAAAACTAATTTAAGCTAATAAAACGATTAAAAAGGGTTTCGAGCTAAATTAACTACTAAATTTCTAGATTACTAAAACTAAAATTAAACTAAATACTTTAATTGAAATGAAATAAATAAATAATTAACATATTAAATAAATAATAAAATAAAAAAAATCACTTCAAAGTTAACGGGACGTTACAAATTTTTTTTTTAAAAGCAAGAAGTTGATCCACATCAGGTTGACAGAGCTATGTCAGTACGCGGAAACCGTCTTCTGATTGAGTGTTATCTCCCGTTGCGAAATATCTTTATACTTACACCCAATATCCTGATCAATGATTAAGGTTTTCCTCAATGAAAAAAGATGGAAGCCATTGGACTGCACTAACTAGGATTTCTCGATGTCAACAAAGGGACGTTTTCACCACCACCTTCTGCCATGGCCTTCTAAAGAAGATGACGGTATGGAACATTAATTCATTAAGACTCTTTTTTCATTCAGATTAAGCCTTTAACTATGGATTAGGAGTTTTAAGTCAATATCACGATGCTATGCAATAGGAGATAACCTTGGATCAGAAAACAGTCTCTTTGTTATATTGACATAAATTTGTTTTTAGGGTTTAGGGTTTAGGGTTTCGGGTTTAGGGGTTAGTTTTTTTTTTTTTTTTACACAAAAGGGGTAATATATTGCAATAAAAAATAGTCCCACTGCCAGAGACCAGGGCACAAAGACATCATCTCCAAACATAGCTAAAAAGGGCACCAGACAAGCAACAAGCCCAAAAACCGAAGCACAAACAAAACCTAGGTAAAGGCAACAAGCCAAAAAACAAAAAGAATACAAAAATAGAAAGGGCACCACAAAGGCAACAAGCCAAAAAACCGAAGCACAAACAAAAGCTAGGTAAAGGCAACAAGCCAAAAAACAAAAAGAATACTAAAACTAGGCAGGGGAAATAAGCCACAAAAGCAAAACAAAACAAGCAACAAAGCCAGTGAGGCTATTTATAAGTGATCTCAAATTATAACAAATCTTCTTAAAATATATTGTCGGCTTAAATTTGATAAAAATGACAATTTTTAATTTGGTATAGGAAAGAAAATATTTTTAATGAAGATTTGTTATAATTCATAATTGATGAGTAGGAGAATTAATTTTAGATACTCAAAATAAAATCTCCATTTAGATAATTTTGTTGGAAAAAATAAAAATATTTTATTTTTCATTAAGTAAATTTTTCTTATTATGTTTACCCATGGGCTATAAAAGAAACCACTTTTTAACCTTTAGGGAAATAAGTTTCACCATCAGAGATCAAGCAAAAGTAAAAATGTTGTCTAAATTTCAAACTTCTATCTCACGTAACTTCACCAAAACCATCCACCTCGCTCTAAAAACTTGATCTTCATGTCTCACGTTTCTTTATATTCTCTCTTCATTATTCATCTCACCATATCTCAATTTCATTAATTTGTTTATAAATATAGTAATTTCATGTCGTGGTAAAAAATAAAATTGGATTTATGCTTTCAATTATTTAATCATTAATCATGCTTTTTTCTCGTTATATTAAATCCATGTATATTTCAGGATTTAAGGTGTTGTATGTTACGTTAAATTTTATTTTACAGAATTAGATTTTTGCCAATTTTAATTTGAGTTTGATTTTTGGATGCTACTTTTTTAATCTTCCAAAGTTTTTTTTTTTAAACATTTCTATTTTAAAATTAAAAAATTGTAATTATAAATAATTTTCATGTTTGACTGAATATTTTCGTTAGTGGGGTTAAATTTCCTATATCACATTGTTGTTCCAAGTTTGAAATAAAATCCAGTTCTCATATTTTATCTCATATATTATTTCTTAATTATTCAAACAAGTTTTGAAATTACCTAAAAACACTCATTTTAACTTCCACTGCTCCAAGTTTCAACTCCTTTAACTAGAAGTTTGTCAAAAAAAAAAAAGAAAAAACAAACAAACTTAAGCCCCCCTTTTTTAGTTTTTTTTTTCTTAATGGTGTTGTTTGATACTTTTATATTTTAAAGAACAATTTTAAAATTATACATAAAATTATCGGGAAAAAAAAATAGTTTTTGTAAGTTGTTAATTTTCGTTATGATTTTGTAATCTCTTTAATTCTATTATTTAGATAACAAAAATTAAAATCAACGATGAAACAAAGTATTGTTTTTGTTTTTTAAAAGCAAAAAGTTGATCAACATCAGGTTGACAGAGCTATGTCAGTACGCGGAAACCGTCTTCTGATTGAGTGTTATCTCCCGTTGCGAAACATCTTTATACTTACACCCTATCTCCTGATCAATATTTAAGGGTTTCCTCAATGAAAAAAATATGGAAGCCATTGGACTGCACTAACTAGGATTTCTCGGGGACATCAAAGGGACATTTTCAACACCACCCTCTGCCATGGCCTTTGAAAGAAGATGATGGGATGGAACATTAATTCATTAAGACCCTTTTTTCATTCGGACGCCTTTAACTATGGATCAGGAGTTTTAAGTCAATATCATGATGCTACACAATAAGAGATAACCTTGGATCAGAAGACAGTCTCTTTATTATATTGACATAAATCTATTTTTAGGGTTTAGAGTTTAGGGTTTTTAGGGTTTAGGGTTTTACGGGTTTAGGAGATAACCATGTATATTTGATGATTTAAGGTGTTGTATATTACGTTAGAGTTTATTTTACAGAATAACTTTGATTTTGTCCATGTTTAATTTGAGTTTGATTTTTGGATGCTACTTTTTTAATCTTCCAAAGTTTTTTGTTTAAAACATTCCTATTTTAAAATTAAAAAATTTTAATTTTAATAATTTTCATGTTTGACTAAATATATTCGTTAATGGAGTTAAATTTCCTACATCACATCGTTCTTCCAAACCCCCTAGCCTTCCAAGTTCGAAAAAAAATCCAGTTCTCATATTTTATCTCATACGTTATTTCTTTATTATTTATTATTCAAAAAAGTTCTGAAATTACCTAAAAGCACTCATTTTAACTTCCACTGCCCCAAAGTCAACTCATTCCACTAGAAGTTTGTCAAAAAAACAAACTTAAGGCCCCTGCTTTTTTGTTTTCTTAGTGGTATTGTTTGATATTTTTATATTTTGAAGAACAATTTTAAACATGCTTTCTCTTTGCATATTTTATTGTTAGTCAATTGTTGTATATAATGATCATATATTCAGTTGTTAATTTATCATATCGCTAATTAGAACGTTAAATCCGTAGTTGTTTAATTGTTCTTATATAAGTAGCAAATTAGCATAAATTGATTAGGAATATTACTTTTCAGTTCATGTTATGAGAATTTTTTATCTAATTTAAAAGTATCGATCGTATCGTGTTTGTCAGTTAAGAATTGAGTTATTCTCTTCTTAATGTTGTTAATGGGTTAAACCTTATAATCCTATTCTAAGGTTATTATGCTATATTTTGGGCTTTCTACATTTCAAATAAATCCTAAAAGATATACTATGTTACAATTTGACTTTAAAAAGGAAGTTGAGAATTTTTAGGATGTTCAATTTACCAATTTTATAAAAATATTAACAAAGACAAGTTGAGTTTTAAATAGAAACGGAAATTTTTGGATGCTACTTTTTTAATCTTCCAAGTTTTTTAATTAAAAAAAAACATTCCTATTTTAAAATTAAAAAATTGTAATTATATTTTTAAGTTTGACTAAATATTTTTCGTTAATGGAGTTAAATTTCCTATATCACATTGTTCTTCCAAGTTCGAAATAAAATACAGTTCTCATATTTTATCTCATATATTATTTCTTAATTATTCAAACAAGTTTTTAAATTACCTAAAAACACTCATTTCAACTCCTTTCACTAGAAGTTTGTCAAAAAAAAAAAAAACTTAAGCCCTTATTTTTTTGTTTTTGTTTTCTTAATGGTGTTGTTTGATATTTTTATATTTTGAAGAACAATTTTAAAATTATCGATAAAATTAGAGTAAAAAAATAGTTTTTGTAAGTTGTTAATTTTCGTTATGATTTTGTAATCTCTTTATTTCTATAATTTAGATAACAAAAATTAAAATCAATGATGAAACAAGTTATGTTTTTTTTTTAAAAAGCAAAAACTTGATCAACATCAGGTTGACAGAGCTATGTCAGTACGCGGAAACCTTCTTCTGATTGAGTGTTATCTCCCATCGCGGAACATCTTTTACTACAAAAAAACTGTCAAAATGCGACCAAAAATTTGCGACAAAAAAAAAGTGGTAGTTTTAAAGTGACCACTTGGTCACTTTCTTTGAAGGTTGACTTTAAGTGACCATCTGGTCACTTTTTTTGCGACCAGATTGCGACCAAAAGTAGATGTAGTCATAAAAAATGGCGCGAAATTATGGCGCAAAAGAAGCGACCACTTGGTCACCTATAAAAACGACCATTTGGTCGCATTTTTGTGACTAAAATATGCTTTGGTAGCAAAAAATGGCGCGTAATTTTGGAGGGAAAAAAGCTACCAAGTGGTCACAATTAAAAGTGACCACCTGATCGCAATTTTTGTGACCTTTTTTGGGGAGTGGTAGCTTAAAATTGGAGGGAAAATAGCTACCAAGTGGTCACAATTAAAAGTGACCACCTGGTCGCAATTTTTGTGACTAAAATATGTCTAGGTAGCAAAAAATGGCGCGTATATTTGGAGGGAAAAAAGCTACCAAGTGGTCACAATTGAAAGTGACCACCTGGTCGCAATTTTTGTGACCTTTATTGGGCAGTGGTAGCTTAAAATTTTGGGTGGAATTAAGCTACCATATGGTCACATTAGAAAGTGACCGGATGGTTGCAAATTATGTGATTTTATATGACCAATAATTTCTTATTTTACAATTCAATAATTGTATACTTAAGAGTTTTATGTGTATTAGTTAAAATGTTTGTTAATCAATTTTTAAATTATATTTATTTTATGAACAAATAAAATATTTAATATTTGTTGATTTTTTCCCACTGTATTTATGGGGTAATCTCCTTTTACTTTATCTATTTTACCCCATAAATACAAATGGAAAAAATCAACAAATATCAAATATTTTATTTGTTCATAAAATAAAATTACATTATAAGCTTTTAGAAAAGAAAAATAAAAATAAGAATAGATGATTGAAAAAATTACCAATAATTCCAAAATTTCAAGATGTGGTTAATTTTATTGATTGCATTTCTTAACAATAATAATAATGTCAATTAAATAAAAATTATTCACTTTCAATTAATATAAAAACTCTTCAAGATCAATAAGCTATCTAAACGCCTTTAGATTTTTCTAAAATTTGTGTAGAGTAAATAATAATATTTAACCTCGTCTTGAAAATATCTGACTTTCCATACAAAGAGAGAACAATAATATTGTACAGAGAATAATTATATTTTCCTTAAACCTCTAGTTGAATATAGTCATGTGACTCTTTTTTGTTCAAGTAAAGCATTTACAATTATTTATAAAGCAATAGACCAAACTTAAAATCAAAAGATGACGAAATACGATGAAAATGAAATTAACTTTTTTTTTTATTATAAGAAAGATTCCTCTTGATTTCAACTTTGACATGGAAACAAGAGTTCCAAATCAAGAATTACAAAAATTTATCTCGAAAATCATGAAGAAACATATCAATGAATATAACAACATGGAAACAAGAGTTCCCGTCATATGTAAATATCAGAAAGTAACCCAATATAAAAAAAAAGTATATAAATATTAATATTTGCGACCAAGTGGTCGCAATTTTACAAAAAAAGTGACCACATGGTAGTAATTTAGAAGGGAAAAGCGACCAAATGGTCGCATTTTAAGATTTAGGGTTTAGGATTTAGGGTTTAGGGTTTAGGGTTTAGGGTTTAGGGTTTTGGGGGAAAAGCGACCAAATGGTCGCATTTTTGCAAAAGTATAATAATATTTTTTTAAAAATACAATTGGAATTGCGACCATATGGTCGCAATTATGGGCGGTAACTTTAAATTTTCATGAAATTTATGGCGGTGAATTTAAGTAATGCGACCATTTGGTCGCAATATTTGGCGGTGAATCTCATAATTGCGACCAGATGGTCGCAATATTTGATGGGGACTCGTGAAATGACAGCTATTCTTGGTAATGGCAACTGGGCGACCATTTGGTCGCTTTTCTATAAATGCGACCAAATGGTAGCATTTGTATTTGGAAATGCGACCATATGGTCGCATTTGTATTTGGAAATGCGACCATATGGTCGCAATTTCCCCAGCACGCGTGACTGTTCATTTCCTGTCATAATTACATATTTGCGACCAGTTGGTCGCAAAATATGATTTAAATTTCCATCCCTTTCCTTTCCCCCGTTTCTTTTTCTCTTTTCCCGTTTCTGCTTTCTCTTCTTTTCTTCTTTTCTCTTCTTCGCTGCCTCTCTCTTTTTCTTCCTCTCTTTTTGTTCATTTCTCTCTTTCCCCTATCCGTTCCCCGTTATTTCTTCCCGTTCCCGTTCCCCGTTATTTCTTCCCGTTCCCGTTCCCATTCTTCCTCTAAACCGAAAACCCTCAACCACCAATCCCGGTTTCGATTACACGAGGTTAGTTTTCGTAACAAATTGAAGTTTAGTTTAAGAATTTAGAGTTTACTTAGTTTTAGTTTTTAGTTTTTAATTATGTAGTTTAGTTTAGTTTTGTTAATTTAATTAGTTTTAGTTTAATTTAGTTTTGTTAATTTAATTAGTTTTAGTTTTAGTTTAAGTAGTTTAATTTAATTAGTTTAGCATTAACTAGTTTACTTTAATTTTATTACTTTAAGTAATTTTAGTTTAATTAATCTAATGGTTTAATTAATCTAACTTAGTTTACTTTAAGTAATTTTAGTTTAATTAATCTAATGGTTTAATTCAATTTAAGTAGTAATTAATTTAATTACTTATTTAGTTTATTTAAGATAGTTTACTTTAATTTAATAAAATTAAACTAAATTAATTTATAATTACACTAGAATTGATTAGTTAATTTTAGTTTAATTAATGTAATTTAGATTACTTTAATTAAATCAATTAATTTAAAGTAGGGTAATTAATTCAAATAGTTTAGTTTAATTATTAAATAAAAATTGTTTAATTACTTAATTTTAGTTACATTTGATTAAAGTAAAGTATAATTAGGTTAATTGAACTAAAATTAATTCAATTAAACTTGAGATTAATTAATTCAATTAAACTTAAGATTAATTAATTAAAACTAAAATTAACTAATCAATTAATTTGAATTAAAGTAAATTAAAATTAGGTTAATTGAACTAAAATTAATTCAATTAAACTTAAGATTAATTAATTAAAACTAAAATTAACTAATCAATTACTTGGAATTAAAGTAAATATAAATTAGCTTAATTGAACTAAAATTATTCAATTAAACTTAAGATTAATTAATTAAAACTAAAATTAACTAATCAATTACTTTGAATTAAAGTAAATTAAAATTAGATTAATTGAAACTAAAATTAATTGAATTTTAGTTTAATTCAATTAATTTTAGTTCAATTAATCTAATTTTACTTACTTTATTTCAAACTAAATGATTAGTTTATTTTAGTTTTACTTAATTTTAGTTTAATTAATGTAATTTAGATTACTTTAATTAAATCAATTAATTTAAAGTAGGGTAATTAATTCAAATAGTTTAACTTCAATTATACTTAAGTAGTTTAAATTAATGAGTTACACTAATTTAATTAATTAATTTTAGTTTAATTATTAAATAAAAATTGTTTAATTACTTAATTTTAGTTGCATTTGATTAAAGTAAAGTACAATTATGTTAATTGAACTAAAATTAATTCAATTAAACTTAAGATTAATTAATTAAAACTAAAATTAACTAATCAATTAATTTGAATTAAAGTAAAGTAAAATTAGATTAATTGAAACTAAAATTAATTGAATTTTAGTTCAATTAATCTAATTTTACTTTACTTTATTTCAAATTAAATGATTAGTTTATTTTAGTTTTACTTAATTAATCTTAAGTTTAATTGAATTACTTTTAGTTCAATTAATCTAATTTTAATTTACTTTTATTCAAATTAATTTGATTAGTTTATTTTAAATTATTTACTTAATTTATGTTAGTTTAATTTACATTATTTCATTAATTAATTAATTAAATAAACTAATCAATATTTTACTTACGTAATTAGTATTAAATTAGTTTATTTTGGTTGTAGGATTATGACGGGCAGACGACGTCCTCCCCAGGTCGAGGCGAGCCTGGACGACGCGGTGACGAGGGGTCTCCGCAGACGCCCTCATCGGCGTTGCCCCCGATGCGGACCTGACTACGGAGGAGTTGGACATCCTCTTCAGTTACGAGACGGGACTTGCTGCCACGCTCGATGATGGAGTCCCTGAGACCGAGTCTGCGACACCACGGCTGCCGCAGGACTCCCTTGCCACGCCTCCGGGCTTAGCATCAGGGTATGCGTCCTGGTCGGCCGTCCGGTGCACGCATAAGGGTTCGGATCCAGTGGCCCCTCGACTTCATGCACGCAGTCTGCCTTGGCCGCAGACTCCACCCTTTGGATTGAAGGGGATACGTTAGTAATTTTGTTTACTATTTTTCAAAAAGTTTTTTATTCTTTTTAACTAATAGTTTCTAATATATAGCACAATAATTTTTTGTGATTTTGCGAAGTCTGTTGCGCATACGACCGTTTCAAAACGGTTTCATGAGGTCCTCCAGAGCATGCCTCTACCCATGACCTTCGTTGGGCGAAGATTCCGACGACGGAGAAACGCTCGGATGTACGGCGATTGGAAGGTAAAAACATCATTTATTTTCATAATTAATTAATTAATTTTGAAATTTATAGAAATAAATTTATTACTTTAACAATTTTTTATTTCAATTTTTTCAGGGCAAGTTTCCTGTTATCGATCCCGATATCACCGACGGTAGATTGTTCCCCCTATGGGACAGTCACGTCCGGGATCGATTCAAGGACCTCATGTTCCGGGCGCGCAGAAGGCAAGCAGCAAACCGCCCCGTGTGGATGAGCCCAGGAGGACCACGCGGCTGCCGCGAGCTTGAGCACTCCTCAGGGCAAGGCGGTGTCAAGCAGGAATAAGGCCAACCGCGCAAGAATCCAGGAAAACACACAATGGGCGCGGACCCACGACGAGCACCATCGTCGATTGGTATGTTTTTTTTTCCTCGTTTTCTTTCTCGTTTTCTTTTTTCTCGTTTTCTTTTTTCAATTACTTATTAATTTATTATGTTTTATTCTTCACTCTTTGATTTTTTAGGAAGCGAAGCACGGCGCCCGTCCAGGCCCGATGAGTCGCACCTGGAGTTCTTCACACGAAGAAGGACGGGACGTTAATCGACGATAAGGCGAAAAGAAGTTCAGGTATTTAATATTTTTTTCAAATATTATTTTTTCTTTAAAATTTTTCATACATTATATATTAACCATTTTATTTTCTGAATTTTAAATGTTTAGGAACGTTTCACGAGTCCTTGACTCCAGGTTTGCCCACACCAGACTCGCAACCGACCTGGGAGGACCGTATAGAGGCGTTCTTGGAGGCTGCTGGAGGGGTTCGGCCTGATGGGTCAGTTCCTGGGCTCGGCTCGTACGGGCGATGCCTTTATGCAGATGTGCCCCGGCCTCAGCGGAGCGGAGCGAGCACTAGCTCCGGCCCTTCTCCGGGGAGCAAAGCGGCACTGCGCGACATGGAGGCTATGCGTGAGGACTTCGTTACTCGAGTCGCTACTATTGAGTCCGACATACAGGCACGAGTCGACGCCCAGGTCGCATCCGCTTTGGCCGCGTACTTCAGATCTCTAGGCGGCGGCCCTTCTACATCGACGCCTCCTCCCCCACCCCCCGCCCCTCCGCAGTAGTTCTAGGATTCTTTCGATTGTATAAAATGTTTTTTTAATATTTGATATATATATATTTTATTTGAATTCCAATTTTTTTTTATGAAATTTTAATATTAATTAAATAAATAATTAATAATTAATAATTAATAATTATTTATTAATAATTAATTAACTAATTATTGAAATTTAAATTTAAAAAAAAATTCTTAAATGCGACCAGATGGTCACTTTTAAGCGACCATCTGGTCGCATTTTAACTGAGACTAAAAGTGACCATTTGGTCGCATACAATGCGACCATTTGGTCACTTTTTTATGTGACCAATTGGTCACTTATCTTTCACATAAATTACGACCAAAGCGACCATCTGGTCGTATTTTAACTGAGCCAATAAGTGACCATTTGGTCACAAAAATTACGACCATTTGGTCACTTTTTATGTGACCAAATGGTCACTTCTATTGAAGATAAAATGCGACCATATGGTCGCATTTTAAAAAGTTTGACTTTTTTTCGACCAAAATTTTTTGCGACCATATGGTCGAATTTTTGTGACCATGCAGTCGCACAAATTCAAAACCGACCAGCTTTTTAGCAACCACTCAGTTGGTCGCATTTTGGTCACATTTTAGGTGAAAAACGACCATTTGGTCGTAATTTCCTGGTCGCAAATTGGCAGTTTTTTTGTAGTGTTTATATACTTTGACCCTATCACCTGATCAATATTTAAGGGTTTCCTCAATGAAAAAAGATGGAAGTCGTTGGATTGCACTAACTAGGATTTCTCGGTGTCATCAAACGGACGTTTTCACCACCACCTTCTGCCATGGCCCTCGAAAGAAGATGATGGGATGGAACATTAAATCGTTAAGACCCTTTTTTCATTCAGAAGCCTTTAACTTTGGATCAGGAGTTTTAAGTCATTATCACGATCCTACGCAAGATCAGAAGACAGTCTCTTTTTTATATTGACATAAATCTGTTTTTAGGGTTTTTAGGGTTTAAGATTAGGGTTTTAGGCTTTTAGGGTTTAGGGTTGAGAAGTTTAGGGGTTAGGTGTGACGACCCGACTCTTTTAAATCATTTAAAAACTAAAACTCTGCGGAAGTTTTTATATTTTAAAAAAGAAACGGCGTGGTTATGTTTGAAACTTAGGCTAGCCAAAACCTGTTTACATTTTTCACATCAGAAAATTTAAACACAAGGAATTTCAAATTCTTAGTTTAGGAGTTTAAAAGTGTAACGACCCGCTTTCCAATAAATTCTTTAAATTCAAATGCACGGCGGAAGACTCAATTTTTAAAGAAAAACGGCATGGGTTCGTTTAAAAATCTAATAACCAAAACCTGTTTTACAACCCAAATTTCAGAGAAAGCTATAAATCGGGGAATGCGCATTCCAAAAGAGAATTTAGTCATAAAACATAGACATACTTTACACAAACACCCTTTCGGGCTCAAAAAGACATAAGTATGGAAAAAGTAGATGATTTACAAGCATTTCTACAAATGCTAAACCAAAAGAGTTTTAATATTGTCCGTACACCATCTCGACAAGTCACGCGACACCACTTCCTCTACCACGCTTCTTGGCTCGGGGTTTACCTGAAAATTGTAGGTGTAGCACCATTAGCAAACAATGCTAGTGAGAGTAAAATGAAAGCAAGTAATCCTATGAACTAAATTTCATACCAGAAATCGTGTCCAAAGGCCTAAAATGCTCATTACTACCCATATCCACACTTCCAATTTCCATACAATCAAATGATAGTAACATACTACCCGTAATTGTCATTCGATACCATAAGATAGAAACAAAGACTTAAAGTCAAGTAACATTCATTACTAAGTCTTACTACACAATTCTAAAGAATATGTAAATGTAACATTATCTATCTTTGTTACCAAACATGTTTCATCGTAACGTGCTATTGTATGGATCGAAATCAACATACCACGTACGGTCGTACCATATCTCAAGTCACCGTACCATGATACCGTACGGACCGAAATCAATATACTATCATGTACCATATATTACCATCATCGTAACTCTCATCACATCGGATATCAGGACTTTCACTTATATATTACAATTCATCGCACCATGATATGTATGGATCCGAATCAACATACTATCATGTGCCGTATTGCCATCATCGTAACGTGCTCATATGGATCCGAATCAACACACCACGTACAGTCGTACCATATTACCATCATCTCACCATGATACGTATGGATCTGAATCAACATACTATCATGTGCCGTGTCACAAATCATAGTACCATGGTACGTATGGATCCGAATCAACATACTACCATGTACCATATCACAAACCATCGCACCACGATACGTATGGATCCGAATCAACATACTATCGTGTGCCGTATCACAAAAGGTTAAGTTCCCTAATAAGTTAGTTAATCTCAAAGAATCCTACTAAGTTATTAAGAAAGCTAACTAACTAGATTACACGAGTTAACACTCAAGTGTATCTTCTAACTACTTTCACTTCCAAACCAAACAAAGTAACTTTCATTTCCACTTTCATCTAACATCTCCAAATCACATTACAATACTTCCAAACCACTCCGATGTTCCCTTTTTCTTAAGATAAAGTTCATTGGAGAATCAGCGGGAACACAAGGATAAAGCGGTAATTACAGGGGCAAAACGGTAAATTTATCCGCCTGTAATTATGAGGGTTCCACGTGAAGGATATATCACAGATATAAATAAAAGATAAACTAAATGGACATAACTCATCTATAGTGAGGGGAGTTCAGCTATGAATCTATAGTGGAATTATTCATAGTTAAATAATAAGTAATTAACTGATTATGAGTTAATCACTTAATTGACTAATTATTAAGCCCATGATCTATAGGTCCATCGGGTCCCTATGCTAGCCCAAATATCATTGTAGCAAAACTAAGTTATTAATTTAACTTAGGAAGAACAAACAATTTAAGTAATTGATTTTACTTAAAATTAGGTAATATTAATTATTTGAATAATGAGATTATTTAAATGAAAATTTGTAACGTCCCGTTATTTTGTGATAAAAAAAAACTTTTATTTATTTTATTTCAATTTAAGTAATTAAAGTTTATTTATTAATCGTAATTTAGAAATTTGTATTTTATTTCGGTTTTAATCTTTTAATTAATCTTTTTAGTTTATTTTCGTTTTAATGGTATTAATAATTATTAACGAGCCAATTAATAATTATTAATCACCATCGAGATAGTTTAAGAACTTCGGGTTTCGATTCATAAGTCAAAAGTCATAAAAGGACGTAACCGTCATTTCTAATTTCTTAAAATATCTAAAATTACTATTCATTTATTCTTTAAATATCACCAATTTGAAAAAGTTGACATCTTTCTTCTCCTCCATTCTTCCATGGCCGTAGCCTTCACTTCCACCATGGATGTGGTTTTCTTTTCTTCGTTTCTCGATGGATCAGCTTGATTTCGGTTGCGTTGGATTGGTAGGGACGAGGGCTACCTATCCAATCTACCTTTTCGGAGTTTCCCGTTCCCTAAGGGAAGTCCCAAAAAGTATGGATTTGTTCGTTTTTGATTATAAATGAGTTTTGAAGTTGAAATCATGAATTTCTATCATGGAATTTGATGATTGTGAACCCGGATTTTCGAAAAACACTATTCACCTGAAAACACTATTCATCCGAAATTACTATTCATCCGAAATCACTATTCATCCGAAAATGCAAACTTGTTCTCATATTAGATATGAGTTGTAATATGTTGTGCAATTGATGAATTGTAGGTGCGATTGCTCGGTTGTTGAATTGTGGGAAATCGGAGATTTGGACCAAAACTAATTTGGCTAAGGTGAGAATAGTTAGGATTTAAAGTAAATTTAGAAAGCGAATAAGTATGATGGTTTGTAGAATTGGAAACTAAGACTAGAATTCAAATCTAAGATTAGAGGGAAGTGAGCTAGTGCCCTTACGATTTGAAGTTAATCCTTTAAGTGAGAACTTAGGATTTCTCGAAGAAAGCCTTGAATCTTAGAAGATTCTAAGTTAGATTCGTTTCGGAGTTTAGGATGGATCATTGGAAGTTAAAAGATCCAAAACTTTTATATAGAACGATTAATAGAACCTCGGATTATATTGGAAGTTTAGAATCCTTGAAGGTTTAGGTTAATCGTTTAAGTTATGATTTTACTTTATTATTGGTAGCGGAGTTCGATTGACATATCGTTCGTCCGGAGTTTCCTATTTATTTACTTTATGTCTTTTACTTTATGTCCTTTACTTTATACCTTTTTCTTTATGTTTGTATCGGCTACTTTAATTCCGCACTTTATTTATTTACACCAAAACATACCATATTGCATCATAACATCTCGCATCATGGAAAAAAAGAGAGAATGAAAGACATGAATGGGAGAATGATGGATCCTACGGGATAGACCACATTACCTTCATAGAAAAAGAAGAGAGAATGAAAGACATGAATGGGAGAATGATGGATCCTACGGGATAGACCACATTACCTTCATAGAAAAAGAAGAGAAAGTGAGAAAAGAAAAGGAGGGAGAAGGATGGATCCTACGGGATAGACCACGTTACCTTCTTCATGCATAAGGGCGTATGCGAATCCAACGGGATGTCCTCATACATTCATACTTATGATCGATGAAATAGAGAATCGAGATGTTTTATGTTTATGCAAAGTTTATTTATTTTTCTTATTTATGATGTAACAAGTTAATGGATGAGGATTTGACTACGAGTGTAGTAATATCATCCTTTGGGAGAATAAGATTTGAAGTAAACCTTGTATATAATATAAGGTATATATAGAAAATGAGATATAAATGCTATATGCATTTACGAAACCATAACAGAAATATTTGGAATGTAGTTCCACAATTATATTGGAGAATTGGTAAGTAAAAGTGGAACATTTTGATATAAACTCTTTGAATGGATTGATAGCAAAGAGTAAGTATGTTCTTGGACACAAATCGGAAATGCGAGTTTGAGGTCTATCTTTACTTTTTATTCTTATTATTCTCTCACTGGGCTTAGTTTGTTAGCTCATGATATTACAAACATTTCAGGTAATGTTTGGGATCATGGGAGAGGAGCTGGTGCGCGCTTGATCGAGAGGATGATGATTTCAAGATGGACTAAGTAGTTGTAAAAATCCATGTACATGGTTTTGTGAATTTTATATAATTTTGAGATTTGTACATTTGTATATAGCTCTTAAGAGCTTCTGTCTTTACTTTTATGATTATAATCATTTTGAACTCCTGGATAGGAACTTAATGTTCCTTGTGTATTTTAGATTTTGAAATTAAGATGTAAACAGATTTTGGCTAGCCAATTTTCAAACATAACCACGCCATTTTTTTTAAAATATAAAGACTTCCGCTGTGTTTTCTAATTTAAATTATTTAAAAGTGACGGGTCGTCAAAAAATTAATATTAATATTGATACAAAATTAATTGTTTAAATAAAAAGTTTATTTAAATGGAAATTAATATAACATATCAATTATAATATTTTATGGCAAAATTAATTGTTTAAATAAATAAATTATTTAAACGGGAATTAATGTTAATATTATTAATTATTTAAATAATGAGTTTATTTAATTTAATAATAAATATTAGAGAGAATTAAATATATTTGGTTTAAGAAACAAATTGGTTTTGGCCCAAAATAATTAATTAATTGAATAAGATTCAATGGTAATTAATATTTTAATTTTTTGGCTAAATATGTATTATTAGAAATTATTATTTGAATTTTTTCTAATTTAAATACATGAATCTACATGTTTTTATCACAAATTGCATGATGTTAATAGATCCGTTATTAAATGTTAATAAGTTTACTAAATAAAATTCCGCTAATTTAGTAAATCATTGTAACGTCCCGTTACTTTTGGGGGTGAAATTTTTTTAATTTTTATTTTATTTTATTTATTTTCTTTAATTAATTAAAGTATTTAAGGTTAATTTAAAAAATAGTGATTTCGATTTTAGTAGCTATTTTCGTCCGAAAACCCTTTTAATCCTTTTAATACTTTAAATTCATTTCGGTGACATTAATAATTATTAATGGGCCAATTAATAATTATTAATCATCTTTAGATTAATTAAAGATCTTCGGGTTTCGTTTTTAAAGTAAAAACAAAAGACAGACGTAGGAGTCATTTCCGATTTCTTAAATATCTAAACACTATTCATCCTTCTCCTTTATTAAGCCAAAATTAGACAAAAATCATAAATTTCTTCTCATTTTTTCATCCCAAACCCGTAGCTTAGAGAGAAAAAAAGAGGACAGGAAGAATTTGTCACCCCGGCTTCGTTTCTTGAGCGTTTTCATCGTGCCTTAGCTCGTTGGAAAGCTCTCGAGACGTACTTTCTACTCATCCTAACAATCGACGTTTTTTCTCGTTTTCTCGAGGCCTTAAGGTATGATAAAGTTTCTTAAATTTGATGTGAATAGTATTTTAATGGTGGTTTTGGATCGAAATCTTTAAATTCGTTCACCGAAGCTTGAAGATTTCCATCGGGAAAGTCGTTTTGATCGATTTGAGAAAGTTCCCCTAAACCCTAAAACCGAGTTTGAGCCGGAAACCCGTCCCATGTGATTTTCTCTCACTTGGCCATGTTTAGGATGTTAGGGTTATTGTGTTTTTGCTATTTACTTAATTTTTCGGAAATCGATTAATGAACAAAACCTTAATTTACGGATACCCATTGTAGTTGTGAACCTCCAAAGTATCCGAAACCAAACCAAAACACCTCTAAAATGCATAAAAGCCGGAAAACCAAACCCGAACCCCGTTTTCCCTTGTATGGCCGAGAGCACCATAGGGAAGAAATCCGGGATTTTCATCGTTTTATGCGTTTAGATGTTGTTTGTTCGATTTCCGGTTAATTAATGTTATTTAGGTGTAATTCGTTTGTAGGATTGTGAATTGTTCGGGTGTTGACAACCTCGGATTAATCGGAGCTTTTCTACAAGCTAAGGTGAGTTTAAAAGGGAAGTTAGTAATTTTATGAATTACATTTCGTTATGATATTGTTTATAGATGTTAAGAGGGAATTAGCTTCTTAGAATTATTGTTTGGTTGGAGACTTTAATTCGGAAGTGAGTGGAGAGGATTTGGAATTACGGTTAGTTCGGTGAAAAGGAAACATCAGAGTGGTTTGAAGTATTGTAAAGTGACTTGGAGATGTTAGTTAAAAGTGGAAGTTAAGTTACTTTGAGTGATATGGAAATTAAAGTAGGTTAGATGTTACACTTGAGTGATGACTCGTGTAATCTAAGTAGTTAGGTTCTTTAATAACTTAGTAGAATTCCTTGGAGATTATCTAACTTATTGAAGACCTTGAGCACATTGATTCGGCACATGATAGTATGTTGATTTGGATCCATACGTATCATAGTGCGATGATTTGTGGGGAACTAAATCACAGTTGATTCGGCACATGATAGTATGTTGATTTGGATCCATACGTATCATAGTGCGATGATTTGTGGGGAACTAAATCACAGTTGATTCGGCACATGATAGTATGTTGATTTGGATCCATACGTATCATAGTGCGATGATTTGTGGTATGGTACATGGTAGTATGTTGATTCAGATGCATACGTACCATGGTACTATGATTTATGACACGGCACATGATAGTATGTTGATTCAGATCCATACGTATCGTGGTGCGATTGTGATATGGTACATGGTAGTATGTTGATTCGGATCCATACGTACCATGGTACTATGATTTGTGATATGGCACATGATAGTATGTTGATTCGGCTCCATGCGTATCATGGTGCGATGATGAGATATGGTACGACCGTACGTGGTATGTTGATTTCGATCCATACAATAGCACGTTACGATGAAACTTGTTTGGTAACAAAGATAGATAATGTTACATTTACATATTCTTTAGAATTGGGTAGTAGGACTTCGTAATGAATGTTACTTTACTTTAAGTCTTTGTTTCTATCTTATGATATTGAATGACGGTTACGGGTAGTATTTACTATCGTTGATTGTATGGAAATTGGAAGTGTGGATATGGGTAGTAATGATCATTTTAGGCCTTTGGACACGATTTTCTGGTATGAAATATAGTTCATAGGATTACTTGCTTTCGTTTTACTCTCACTAGCATTTTTATGCTAATGTTGCTACTCTTACAAATTTTCAGGTAAACCTCGTCCAAAGAAGCGTGGTAGAGGAGGTGGTGCTGCTTGACTTGTCGATGTGGTGAATGGACATTATCGAACTCTTTTGGTTTAGCATCCTTAGAATGCTTGTAAATTATTTCTAATTTTATTAACTTGTGTCTTTTTGAGCCCGAGAGGGTGTTTGTCTAAATATCATGAGTTTTTATGATTTAAAGTATGATTGTGAGTTTAAAACTGGATGATGGAATATGTATTCCTGATTTACAGCTTTTTCTGAATATGGGTTGTAAAACAGGTTTTGGTTATTCGACTTTTAAACGAACCCATGCCGTTTTTCTTTAAAAATCGAGTCTTCCGCTGTGCATTTGAATTTAAAGAATTTAACGGAAAATCGGGTCGTTACAGTTGGTATCAGAGCCTCTTTGGTTCTGAAGACCACATGCATCACATGTTTTTCATGTTTTGATATTGTCCAATCATCGCTCAAGGTCAACGGCGCCAGGTATCCTTAGAACGCTTTCTTTTGATCAGTTTATTTGTACTTTTGATTTTCCTTTCCTGATATCTGATATGGTGAAATTTCTGAGACCTATATGGTGAAATTCCTGAGACCTGATATGGTGAAATTCCTGAGACCTATATGGTGAAATCCTGAGACCTGATATGGTGAAATTCCTGAGACCTATATGGTGAAATTCCTGAGACCTGATATGGTGAAATTCCTGAGGCCTGATATGGTGAAATTCCTGAGACCTGATATGGTGAAATTCCTGAGACCTATATGGTGAAATTCCTGAGACCTGATATGGTGAAGTTCCTGATATCCAATATGGTGAAACTCCTGATAATCGTGTTTATGAATGTTATATTCTTTAAGTGGTTTCAGATGCTAGCTATTTTTAGAAGGAGACACCGGTGTTGATCCTAGCATCCGAACCAAAGTGATGAGGAACAAAGTTATCCACTTGGTCAAAGTATTGTAAAGGAACCAAGTGTTGAAGGAGATTACGTGGTAACGTGAGGACGAAATGTAGTGTAAGTACCCTCATTTATCACTTGGTAAGTGCACTTTTCGAGGACGAAAAGTCTTTTAAGGAGGGTAGTCTGTAACGTCCTGTTACTTTTGGGGGTAAATTTTTTTTAATTTTAATTTTATTTTATTTATTTTCTTTAATTAAAGTATTTAAGGTTAATTTAAAAAATAGTGATTTCGATTTTAGTAGCTATTTTCGTCCGAAAACCCTTTAAATCCTTTTAATACTTTAAATTCGTTTCGGTGACATTAATAATTATTAATGGGCCAATTAATAATTATTAATCACCTTTAGATTAATTAAAGATCTTCGGGTTTCGTTTTTAAAGTAAAAACAAAAGAGGGACGTAGGCGTCATTTTCGATTTCTTAAATATCTAAACACTATTCATCCTTCTCCTTTATTAAGCCAAAATTAGACAAAAATCATAAATTTCTTCTCATTTTTTCATCCCAAACCCGTAGCTTAGAGAGAAAAAAAAAGGAGAGAAAGAATTTGTCACCCCGGCTTCGTTTCTTGACCGTTTTCATCGTGCCTTAGCTCGTTGGAAAGCTCTCAAGACGTACTTTATACTCATCCTAACAATCGACGTTTTTGCTCATTTTCTCGAGGCCTTAAGGTATAACAAAGTTTCTAAAATTTGATGTGAATAGTATTTTAATGGTGGTTTTGGATTGAAATCTTCAAATTCGTTCACCGAAGCTTGAAGATTTCCATCGGGAAAGTCTTTTTGATCGATTTGAGAAACTTCCCCTAAACCCTAAAACCGAGTTTGAGCCGGAAACCTGTCCCATGTGATTTTCCCTCACTTGGCCATGTTTAGGATGTTAGGGTTATTGTGTTTTTGCTATTTACTTAATTTTTCGGAAATCGATTAATGAACAAAACCTTAATTTACGGATACTTATTGTAGTTGTGAACCTCCAAAGTATCCGAAACAAAACCGAACCACCTCTAAAATGCTTAAAAGCCGGAAAACCAAACCCGAACCCCGTTTTCCCTTGTATGGCCGAGAGCACCATAGGGAGGAAATCCGGGATTTTCGTCGTTTTATGCGTTTAGATGTTGTTTGTTCGATTTCCAGTTAATTAATGTTATTTAGGTGTAATTCGTTTGTAGGATTGTGAATTGTTCGGGTGTTGACAACCTCGGATTAATCGGAGCTTTTCTACAAGCTAAGGTGAGTTTAAAAGGGAAGTTAGTAATTTTATGAATTACGTTTCGTTATGATATTGTTTATCGATGTTAAGAGGGAATTAGCTTCTTAGAATTATTGTTTGGTTGGAGACTTTAATTCGGAAGTGAGTGGAGAGGATTTGGAATTACGGTTAGTTCGGTGAAAAGGAAACATCAGAGTGGTTTGGAAGTATTGTAAAGTGACTTGGAGATGTTAGTTAAAAGTGGAAGTTAAGTTACTTTGAGTGATATGGAAATTAAAGTAGCTTAGATGTTACTCTTGAGTGATGACTCGTGTAATCTAAGTAGTTAGGTTCTTTAATAACTTAGTAGAATTCCTTGGAGATTATCTAACTTATTGGAGACATTGAGCACATTGATTCGGCACATGATAGTATGTTGATTCGGATCCATACGTATCATAGTGCGATGATTTCTGGAGACCTTGAGCACATTGATTCGGCACATGATAGTATGTTGATTCGGATCCATACGTATCATAGTGCGATGATTTCTGGAGACCTTGAGCACATTGATTCGGCACATGATAGTATGTTGATTCGGATCCATACGTATCATAGTGCGATGATTTGTGGGGAACTAAATCACAGTTGATTCGGCACATGATAGTATGTTGATTCGGATCCATACATATCATAGTGTGATGATTTGTGGTATGGTACATGGTAGTATGTTGATTCGGATCCATACGTACCATGGTACTATGATTTGTGACACGGCACATGATAGTATGTTGATTCTGATCCATACGTATCGTGGTGCGATTGTGATATGGTACATGGTAGTATGTTGATTGGATCCATACGTACCATGGTACTATGATTTGTGATATGGCACATGATAGTATGTTGATTCGGATCCATACGTATCATGGTGCGATGATTGAGATATGGTACGACTGTACGTGGTATGTTGATTTCGACCCATACAATAGCACGTTACGATGAAACTTGTTTGGTAACAAAGATAGATAATGTTACATTTATATATTTTTTAGAATTGGGTAGTAAGACTTAGTAATGAATGTTACTTTACTTTTAGTCTTTGTTTCTATCTTATGGTATTGAATGACGGTTACGGGTAGTATTTACTATCGTTGATTGTATGGAAATTGGAAGTGTGGATATGGGTAGTAATGAGCATTTTAGGCCTTTGGACACGATTTTCTGGTATGAAATATAGTTCATAGGATTACTTGCTTTCGTTTTACTCTCACTAGCATTTTTATGCTAATGTTGCTACACTTACAAATTTTCGTAAAACCTCGTCCAAAGAAGCGTGGTAGAGGAGGTGGTGCTGCTTGACTTGTCGATGTGGTGAATGGACATTATCGAACTCTTTTGGTTTAACATCCTTAGAATGCTTGTAAATTATTTCTAATTTTATTAACTTGTGTCTTTTTGAGCCCGAGAGGGTGTTTGTCTAAATATCATGAGTTTTTATGATTTAAAGTATGATTGTGAGTTTAAAACTAGATGATGGAATACGTATTCCCGATTTACAGCTTTTTCTGAATATGGGTTGTAAAACAGGTTTTGGTTATTCGACTTTTAAACGAACCCATGCCGTTTTTCTTTAAAAATCGAGTCTTCTATTGTGCATTTGAATTTAAAGAATTTAACAAAATATCGGGTCGTTACAATCATCCCTTCAGTAGCTCTCGTAAGATTAACATTCACCTTGTCGTCTTACTTTCTATTATAGAATATACAATTCCTTCTCAATGATATAATTCCACAGATGAAAACACCTGTAGGTTCCGCATTCACCTTTTATGCATGAAGGTAATGAAAACACTCGTAGGTTTCGCATTCACCTTTTGTCTCACTTTCCATTCAACCGATAATATGCATGAAGGTAATGAAAACACCCGTAGGTTCTGCATTCACCTTTTATGCATGAAGGTAATGAAAACACTCGTATGCTTCACATTCCCCTTTTGTCTCACTTTCCTCTCATTTCAATGATGCTAGATGTTTTGCATATGTTTCAAGAGTAAATAAACATAAATATGAATGTTAAAGTAACCGAAGGGCATAAAGTAAATGGATCATGATGATGCAATATGATATGCATATGCTTTCAAAAGTAAATAAATATAAATATGAACATTAAAATAACCGAAGGGCATAAAGTAAATGGATCATAAACTTCCTTATACATAAAGTAAATAAATAGGGATTTCGGAAGAACAATAAATAAATTAAACTAACGGTCCTTTACTAAACACGATTTCTTTAACTTTAACAATAAAGTCTCCACTTTCAAAGATTCTATACTTTTCAATAAATATCCAAAATTCTATAAACAAGTTCCTTATTCACCCCACTATACTTGAAACCTTCAACTTTCGATAATCATTCTTAAACTCTGGAACAAATCTAAACTTAGAAATTCCAAGAGTTAAACGTTTCCTTCGAGAAAATCCATGAGTTCTCTCACTCACTTAGAACTAACTCCAAACCTAAACATGTTAGCTCACTTACTTTAATCCTTTCGATTCGAATCTTAATCTCAACTTTCGATTCTACAAATCGATCAACTTTTTCGGTTTCTAAAGTTACTTTAAATTCTATTTATTCTCACCTCGAATGCACCCGTGACAACAAAGTTCCCATGAACAACCAAACGAGCAATCGCACCTACAATTCATCAATTGCACAACATATTACAACTCATATCTAATATGAGAACAAGTGAGATTTTCGGGTGAATAGTAATTTTGGATGAATAGTGTTTTCGGATGAATGGTATTTTTCGAAAATCCGGGCTCAAAATCGTCAAATTCCTTGATAGAAATACGTGATTTCAACTTCAAAACTCATTTATAATAAAAAACGAACAAAACCATATAAAAAGTTTTGAAAACTTACTTTTTAGGGTTTCCCTTAGAGAACGGAAAACATCGAAAAGCTAGGTTGGATAGATAGCCCTCGTCCCGACCAATCCAACGCAACCGAAAACATGACGATCCGCCGAGAAACGAAGAAAAGCCTAGAGTTTTTCTTCTCATCCATGGCTCCCACATCCATGGCAAAGAAGGAGAAGCAGAGAAAGTGTTCTTGGTCAATTTGAGATTTTAAAGAGATGAATAGTTATTTTAGATATTTTTTAGAAATCGGAAATTACGGTTACGTCCCTTTAATGATTTTTGCTTATAAAACGAAACCCGATGATCTTAAACTAGCCAAATGGTGATTAATATTTATTAATTGGCCCGTTAATAATTATTGATACGACCAAAACTAATTTAAGCTAATAAAGCAATTAAAAAAAATTACGAACGGAATAAACTTGAAAATTATAGGTTATAAATTCTAAATTAAATCTAAAATTTAAATTAATCAATTCTAAAATTAAATTAAGTGCTTGACATCAAATAATAATAATTAAATTAAATAATAAATAAATAAATAATTTATGGGTAAAATAACGGGACATTACATTAGGGGTTAGGTTTTTTTTTTTGGACACAAAAGGGGTAATATATTGCAATAAAAAATAGTCTCACTGCCAGAGACCAGGGCACAAAGACATCCTCTCCAAACATAGCAAGAAAGGGCACCAGACAGGCAACAAGCTAAAAAACCGAAGCACAAACAAAAGCTAGGTAAAGGCAACAAGCAAAAAAACTAAAAGAATACTAAAATTAGACAGCAGAAATAAGCCACAAAAGCAAAATAAAGGAAGAAACAAAGGCAGTGGGACTCTTTATAGCTGACAATTTTTAATTTGGTATGGGAAATGAACCAAGATTCAAATGATTCTTTGAATACTCCCCAAAGAACCATTTTACTCTCCTCCAACCCATTAGTAAGATCAATCAAAAATCAAAAATTATTCAAAAACATCATCCCATTTCTTTAAATAACAATCTCATCAAAGTTATCATACTCAATCTCATTGTAATTCCATCTTTCGATATCTCATAACAAAATCATTCCATAATATCTCATCTCATATCATAAATCGTTATTCACAACAAAACACAAACAACAGGCATCAGGGTGTAATGCTTAACTGTCTCACACCGGCACATATATGGGGTTGTCCCTGGGTTTGCTGACCCACTTAACTTTCAAGGTTTGCTGAACTTGGAGCACTCAAGTATCTCTGGGAATGACCCATCGATTTCACTCTCATATAGTACTTTTGCATTACACCCCACCATATAAGTCAACCAATTTAACTTCAAACAATAATTAACAATCTTGGCAAACTATAATTGTGACGACCCGACTCCTTTTAAAATCATTTAATTAGAAAACACAGCGGAAGTCTTTATATTTTAAAAAAAATGGCGTGGTTATGTTTGAAAGTTGGCTAGCCAAAACCTGTTTACATCTTAATTTCAGAAATCTAAAAACACAAGGAACTTCAAGTTCCCAATCAGGAGTTCAAAGAGATTTTTATCATAAAAGTGAAATTGAAAAGCACTTAAGAGCCATATACAAATATACAACTCCAAAGTATGTATAAAATTCACAAAACATAGTCCATGGACTTTAAATAAACCTAGTCCATCTCGAGGTCATCACCCTACGATCATACAGCACCAGCTCCTCTCCCACGACCTCTAGCAGGCACATTACATAAAATTGGTTGTAATATCATGAGCTAACAACAAAGCCCAGTGAGAATAACAAGAATAAAAAGTAACAATAGACCTCAAACCCGAATTCCGATTTGTGTCCAATTAATCTGACACAATCATTCCTAAAGTTCTCCAAACTCTAGGTAATTCCATTTTATAATCTCCAAAAGATGATAATACTAGCACACGTAGTCAAATTCTCATCCATTAACTTGTTAAACAATTTAAGAGAAAAGTAAATAAACATTGCATGAGCATAACATCTTAATATTCCTTTTTCCATGAGCATAACATCTTAATATCCCTTCTTTTTCTCTTTCACTTTCTTTTCTTTTTCAATGAAGGTAATGTAAACTTCCTGTAGGATTTACATTCTCCCTTCTTTTTCTCTTTCACTTTCTTTTCTTTTTCACTGAAGGTAATGTAAACTTCCCGTAGGATTTACATTCTCCCTTCTTTTTCTTTTTTCACTTTCTTTTCTTTTTCACTGAAGGTAATGTAAACTTCCCGTAGGATTTACATTCTCCCTTCTTTTCTTTTTCACTTTCCTTTCGAATCAATGATGCGGAGATGTTATGGTGCAAGATGTTATGTGTATGCTTGCAAAAGTAAATAAATGTAAATATGAATGGAGCGTAAAGTAAAGGGTATAAAGTAAAGGACATAAAGTAAATGAATAGGAAATTCGGAAGAAACATAAGTGAACCGTACAACCGATACATACTAAAGTATGATCTTTAACTTCCAAAGATTCTAAACTTCCGAATAAAATCCAAGGTTGTACATTCAAGTTTCTTAACCATTCTATCTAAAAGTATGAATCTTCTAACTCCCAATGATCCATCCTAATCTCCAATCGATCTAACTTAGAACTTCTAAAAAGTTCCACTCAAAGAACTAGCTCCTAAACCTAAGAAAACTACCTCTCTTTCCTTAGATGTTTTGATTCGAATCAAAATCTTAACTTCCAATCCTACAAATCATTATACTTATTCGCTTTATAAAGCTACTTTAAATCATAATTATTCTCACCTTAGTAGAAGTGGTTTCGCTCCAAACCTCCGGTAAGGTGATCAAAACAAAGGTCCAAAAACACCTACAAATCATTACATCTAACAATCAATAATTACCAAACAACAATCAAATGACATCTAAAAGCATAAAACGACAAAAAACCCCATAATTCACAAATGGTGCTCTTGGCCCCCTATAATAATGGGTCTCGGGTTCGGTTTTTTGGCTTTTAGTTAATTTAGAAGTGTTTCGGGTTGTTTTCAAGCAAAATGGTAATCCCCGATTTCAATGGGCAACCATAATTAGGGTTTTTGGACAATATGTAAAATCCCGAATTTAATTATAACAACAAATAATCAATATCAAATAACCCAAATTCAAACCCCCGAAGGTAATTTTCAAACGAAACGTGTTTTGGCTCAAACTCAGTTTTAGGGTTATGAGATTGTTTTCAAAACACTTAAAACAACTCCCGTACTAAAAAACATCGAGTTTCCAGGCAAGAAATAGAAGAATCAAAGTGAAAACTCCATTAAAACACTATTTGGAGCTTAGGGTTTGAAGTTTAACTTACCGAGAAGTCCGTAGATCACGGGTGGAAAGCACGATTGTTGGATGGAAATAAATCGTAGGACCGATACCTTTCCAACGGAACGAGAATCAAAGCGATCCGACGAGAAACGAACGAAACCCGAAATTTGGGATTAGAAGGAAGAGGCTCTTGGCCTTGAGAAGAAGAAAGGAAGGAGATGAAGATGATTCTTGGTCAAATGAAGTCAAATGGCATATTTAATAAGAGGTGAATAGTGTTTTGGATAATTTTAAGAACTTGGAAATGACGGTTGCGTCCTTTTTATGACTTTTGACTTGAAACCCGAAGTTCTTAAACTATCCCAATGGTGATTAATAGTTATTAATTGGGCCGTTAATAATTATTAATACTACCAAAATGAAATTAAACTAAAAAGGTAATTTAAAAGATCTAAACCGGAATAAACTACTAAATTCTAGTTTACCGATTCTAAAATAAACTTTAAATGCTTAAATTAAAATAAAATAAATATTTTTTTTTTATTTTTACCTCAAAAGTAACGGGACGTTACAATAATCAATCAGGAACATGATATCGAATCATATCGATACTCTCTAAATGCTTTTCAATTTCACACATAACAATCAAAAGACAATTTACCAATTCTAAGATACCAATTCACATTTCGATCCCATGACACATTAAAATATTTCAAAATACATTCAAGATCTAAAACATGCATAATGAAAAATAAACGCAATTAACCAATCAAATGACCCTTTGGGTTTCCCCAAAGAACCATTTGAATCTCAATTTATCCCTCACCTTAATAATAGCTACTAATTTACCAATTCAACAAAAATCACCAATTTGAGTTCAAGCTTGTCCACCACCTACAAATTCACATTCAATTGCAACAAAATATGTTTAGCATTAATATTACTCTGAGTAACAAAAAGCGATGAATAAACAAACTCCAAACTCCCACTAGACTTCATGGCAGAAAATCAAAGTGTTTGGGGGGGGGGTTGGCTTTACTACAAAAAGAAGAGATGGAAATCGTTTCTTGATTGGTTGACGGTTCTAGCATGCGGGACAGTCAGTAAGAATTATGAAGGTGGTTTTGGTAGTCACTGGAGTCTCGCCGGAGCATCACCGGAAAACAGTGGCTAAGAAGGGAAGTGAGAAATAGAAAATATGTGTTTCTCTTGTTTATCTATGATTCAAATATCAAATGGGTGGTCCTCCTAAACTTTAGCTTGTGTCTAAATAAAACTAATATTTGCATGAATGGTTTTGGGTTTCTATTTATAAAAGAATAAGATAGCTAGGACTCCACCACCACTATTGCAAGAAATCTAAAAACTCAAGAACAAAGAAGAGAAATTACCTTGTTTGTTCTAATGAAACTTTTCCCAAATAATCTTCCTTCACAAAAATATGTTTGTCCAATGATTTTCTAGCCAAGAAAACAAGAGGAAGAAAAAAAAACACAAGCCCACCCACAACACTTACTACCGGCAGCAAGAAGAAGATAAGTAGGTAGTCCACATGATATGTTTCATTTTCATTTGTCTTAAACAAAAATGTTATTCAAAAATTTAGTGTTCAAAATGGTTTGGGATTGAAATCTCTTTCTCTCCTCAAAGGGTGGGGGCAGCAGAAGCTTTAGGAGAAGGGAAAAATAAAAACTTCAATGTTTCGTTTTGAGTGGGAGGCTTGCCACAACAATGAAGGGGAAAAGAACTTTCCCCCCCTTTTTTTTTTTAATAAGGTTCAACCTAAATTCTAATGGGTAAAGCCCTAACCCCTTCAAATTGAAACAAAACCTATTGGATCAAAATTAGACAATTACCCACTAGTTAAGTCTTTTCTTAATTTTAGTTATTCTAGAACTATCCACTCTTACTGTGACGACCCGACTCCTTTTAAAATCATTTGATTGAAAAACACAGCGGAATTCTTTATATTTAAAAAAAAAATGGCGTGGTTATGTTTGAAAGTTGGCTAACCAAAACCTGTTTACATCTTAAATCCAGAAATCTAAAAAAAAACACAAGGAACTTCAAGTTACTAATCAGGAGTTCAAAGAGATTTTCATCATAAAAGTGAAATGAAAAGCTCTTAAGAGCCATTTACAAATATACAAATCCAAAATATGTATAAAATTCACAAAACGTAGTCCATAGACTTTAAATAAACCTAGTCCACCTCGAGGTCATCATCCTGCAATCATACATCACCAGCTCCTCTCCCACGACTTCTAGCACGAGCATTACCTGAAATTAGTGGTAATATCATGAGCTAACAACAAAGCCCAGTGAGAATAGACAGAATAAAAAGTAACATTAGACTCCAAACCCGTATCTGGATTTGTGTCCAAGTAACTCTTACAACTTCCTCACTAAAACTTCCAAAACTAGAGAATAATAAGTCGCAAAGTTTAGAAGAAAGTTGTCATACCCAAATTTTCCTTAATACCTCCATCGAGATATATGGTTTATATTCATTTGACCTTAATAACTTATATTATCTTCTCTCGGTATAAATATATTCAAATAAACATAAAGTGTGATGAATGACAATAATAATAGCTCCCGCAGGCTATGTGTAAGCTCCCGCAGGCTTTGTGATAGCTCCCGCAGGCTATGTGATAGCTCCCGCAGGCTATGTGATAGCTCCTTCGGGCTATTTGTAAGCTCCCGCAGGCTTTGTGATATGATAAGTTTATCTTTACTTTTACTTTTCTTTGTCTCTCACTCTTGTCCCCCACTTTCTGTAATCTTATCCCTTTATTACTCTAATTAAGTTAGTTTAACCTTAAGATATCAGTCTATAAAAGGACTGAAGTTTGTAGTTGAGGGATCATCGTCCTTATTATCCTTAGATCCTTCAACTTCTGATAACCTTAGGAAACTCCGAAGTTGTCTAAACTTAGAACTTCCAAAAGTTAATCATTTCCTTGAAACACCTAAGAATTCTCTCACTCAACTAGAACTAGCTCCTAATCCTAAGAAAACTAGTTCTCTTTCCTTAATTGTTTTGATTCGAATCAAAGTCTTAACTTCCAATCCTGCAAACCGTTCTACTTATTCAGTTTCTAAAGTTACTTCAAATCCTATTTATTCTCACCTTGGTAGATGTGGTTTCGCTCCAAACCTCCAGAAGAGTGGTCAAGAAAGAATCAATAAATACCTACAAATAATTACATCTAACAATTAATAATTAAACATACATCGATCGATTGAGAACTAAAAGCATAAAACGACGAAAAACCCCGAAAATCCTTAAAGGGTGCTCTCGGCCAACAAGGATAAATAGGCCTCGGGTTTGGTTTTCCGGCACTACAACAAAATGTAGTATACTTGACACTTGATATTTGTAAATTCTTGACACATTGAATAAAAATGGTCAAGAAAATATTTTTTTTAAGGCTAAAATGTCAAGAATGTTTTAGAAAGAAGAAAAGGAAGGGATGAAAAAATTTAGATTTTTTTCGTCAAATATTCTTGACACATTTAAACAGTCAATATATTAATATTTTAAAACCTATATGGTCAATGTGTCTAATCAGTCAAATATCAAAGAGTCTTGACACTTTTAAATAGTCAACATAGTTATAATTAAAATATATATAGTTGACGTGTTTAAATAGTCAAATATTTTAAGATTAAAGAAAATTTTCAATTAGTAGATTTTAAAATAACTTAAAATTTGGTATTCCCGATTTTCTTTTGTTAATCCCTAATTTTATCGTCTTTGAGTCGCGTTTCCAAAGCCAGCATCGTTTTCTTCATCTTTTCCATCCGCGAACGCCACCAGCCTTTTGTCTTCTACATCACGATGCCACTAGCTAGCCTTTCGTCTTCTCCATCACAAACGCCACCGGCCACTTCGTCTTCTCCATCGCGAACGCCAACAACCACCAGCCACTTCGTCTTCTCCATCGCGAACGCCAACAGCCACGAGCCACTTCGTCTTCTCCATCGCGAATGACACCAACCACTTCTTCTTCTCCATTGGGAACGCCAGCCAACCAGTAATTTTTCTCTGTATCCAGAAATTGTTCAATTTTCTGATTTATGCCCAATCCGATCTCCTCTCGATTTCCTTCAATTTGTTTAAGGCCAAATTAGAATATTTTCTTGCCCTATAAAGACAATTTATAGCCAGAAAAGGAAATAGTTCGCCCAAATTTCTTAAGCAATCGAACTAGGAGAGTTTTTTCAGGTAATTTTCTTTTCAATATTGTTGATTTTTGTTTTCTATTGGGACTGAATCATTTGTTTTTACTTGTAAGATCTCCTCTCGATTTCCATCCATTATCTTTATTTTTACTTGTGGTGGATAAACTGCAAACTTCTTTTCTATATCCTTTTCTTTTAATCCATGGAAATTCATTTTTCTTACTGCTCGAAACCTTTATGGTATGGTGTGGAAGGAAGTTTTTATCATTTAACTTTTTAAATGTGTTATTTTACTTTAGATTACTTATGCTTAGTTGGAGAGCTTAGAAAATTGATGGAAGCATTTGATCATGCCAAACAACAGGTACAAAATCCTCACTGGAAAGATTAATTGATATTGTATATTGTGTAAATTACCAAAGATGTAATCAGAACTTCAGAACATGTAGGGACTTATTTTTCCCTCTTTAATGAAATTATACTTTGGATTTTCTTTGTGCAGCACATATTTTTCTTCTATTACAAGTGTACTATAAGAATAAACAGAAGAGTACAAATAATAGTGGAACTCTAATTTTATCTTATTGTTTAGTCCATTGAAATGCTAATTTGATTGGTTGAATATGATCTAACAAGAGGAAGTAGCACCCGAAACAAACTGAACGTGGAAGAAGAGTATGTATTTTTTAATAATCTCTTTGTGGTGGTTGTTCTTGGCAATTATGCAATTTTAGTATAAGCTTATGTGTGATCTTATGTGCAAGGAAGAGAGAATTTATTTTCTCCAAACTATTGAATGATTTGTTGGTGCCTTAATAAGTCGTATCTTGTGCAACCAATCAATAATGTCGGGATGTCTAAATGTTTGCATAACCATGTGATTGTTAAAACTAGTGGCAGAAATCGTATAGGGTATTTAGCTTTGATAGCAAGACTACAACCTTTGGGTTCTAACATTTTGTATCAATCTATGAAGGTGGGATACAACTGACAAGTGACATGGAATTGTAAGAAGAATACGATGGACATTATGATATTCTTTATGGGACACATGAGCAAACTTTTCTTAGCCAGTAATGACTAGATTACTTCTTGTCATAAAGTTATACAAATTTGTGCAAACGTAATAACTCCCTTTGTCTGTTAACCTTAGGGTCCATTTGGAATAACTATTAGGAGTGGGCTAAAAAAGCTAAGAATTTAACCTAAAATCTTTTTTGGATCCTCCTGAAAGTTATTCCAAACGGGCATAGTATTATTTACCTCAATTGTATATATTAGACTTTTCACCTTATAACAAACACACTTATAAGGTGATTAAGTTTAATTTTTTGTTTTTTTTAAACTTCAACTTTAGTTTTAGTTAAGTATGTTATTCTTATATTATCACATTGTTCTGACTACAGATGGCAAAACAACAGATTTTGTCTTCTCTGGACAATGGTTTCGATCACAAGATGGAACATAAGGTAAGAGAAGATGCTCTGTAATTTTCGTATTTGCTTTAGCTTCTTGCCATTCACTTCCTTAAGTGAACATAACAAGGGCCCCTTAGAAAGACCCATTTCCCTCCAATGTCTACCCGCTTATGCTTTTTAATATTGACTTGGGATACACTAGTACAATGGCTAGATTTTTTTTTTCTGAAGAGCATTCTTCTTGTTGAAACTTTGGAATCAAGGATTGGTTAAAATCATGAGAATCCATCAAAATATTATTGAAGATCTCACAAGGTTTAAAACAATTTTATTCATCTTCTTCCTGCAATTCTCCCATATTCTTCCTTGTCTTTACATTCAAACTTGTTTTACTTCTTTCCTTGTCTAAATTTCTCCCTAATATATAGATTATCAAGGATATTATAGTTTTAATCTTATGTTTTTTTTTCTCATGCTAACGTTGGAGAAAATATTTCGGTGTGTAAAGTTGATTTGATTAATAAAAAAAGTTTGTCACTTGGGATTTGTTTTTACCACTTGAAGTAGAACTTAGATTTTTGCCCTTCAATTTGTTTATTGTTCTTGAAATTGATTTTAACTCATGATTTTGGTTTAAGAAGATATTTTATATTTATAGGGCACTCACAATGTTTGAAGCTCATAATCCATCACAGACGTCTCGGAAAACACTATTTTGAAGAATGTTAATAAATATTTCGTAGTTATAAATTTTTGTTTTAAATCTAATTTGTTGTGTTTCGTAGTTATAATTTTTTTTTATTAAATCTAATTTGTTGTTTACTACAATCATAAATTTTTAAATTTTGTTTATTATAGTGTCCACTTCAAGACGGACATGTCGAGTGTGGATATTTTATCATAAGATTCATGCGAGATATAGTATCAACTCAATCTACTTTGATTACTGATGTGGTAAGTAATTGTTATACGTACTATTTGTTCATGTTCATTTTTAAAAGTATAAAATTATATGCTAAACAAGCCTTTTTTTTAAACATGTAGATCGACACAAGGTTGCCTACTCTCAACATGCTATTGATGAGGTGCGAATCGAGTGGGCTAAATTTTTAGTACAATTTATCTAGACATATGACAAATTACTCATTTTGTTATCGGTTGGAATTATACTTTTAGTTTGTCTATTTTAGAATTTATTATATTTAGTTTATTCTTTTTCGTGGACTGAGCTTTTGGTACCTTTTTATATAGTTTTGGTAACTATGACACTCCCTAATAGTTTTTTTGTCGATTTAATTTCTCCTTACAGGTTAGGATTTGTTTAAAAACTATGATAGGCTAATAGTTTTAGTGGTGGCACTTAGAATATTGTTACCTTTCCCAACATTTAGCTATTATGAGATCTCTTTTCTTATGTTTGTGTTTAGTTTGAATCTAATTTTATTATGATATTTCATTAAAATTGTGAGCAGGTAAATATGCTATAAAATTGTGAGGAGGTAGAAAGCTCTGAATACAAATGCCTACATTTAAAAAATAAAAATAAAATAATTGATATGTAATTTATATTTTTTTTTTATAAAAAATGTAATTTCGTTGACATTTAAAAGTGGTCAAGTAAAAAATGGTAACCTTGACTCGTAAAAAATGTCAACTATATCTATCACTTGAAGCAAAAACCATGTCAATAGTTTTAATTTTGACGCTTCTAACTTGTCAAGCGCATCGAAATTATACTTGACACTGAAATTATACTTGACACTGACATATTTGACACTAGAAAAAGTGTCAAGTTTATTGAATCTTGACACATTTTAATGGTCAAGTATCAAGTATTTTGTTGTAGTGCGGCATTTAGGCAATTTAGAGGTGTTTTGGGTTTACTTCAAGTACTTTGGAAGTTCCGGTTTTAATGGGTAACGATAAACCGGATTTTTGGTCAATATGCAATTTCCCGAATTTAATTACAATAAACAATATATCAATAAGAATAAACCTTAAAACAACCCCCAATATGTAAATTTCAAACAGGAAGGGTTTCGACTGAAACTCGGTTTTAGGGTTATGGGATTGTTTCCAAAACACGCAAAACAACTCCCGTACTTAAAATCATCGAGTTCCCCGACAAGAAATCGAAGAATCAAAGAGCAAACTCCATTAAAACACTATTTGGAGCTTAGGTTTTGAAGTTTAACTTACCAAGAAATCCTTAGATCAAGGGTGGAAAGCACGATTGTTGGGTGGAAATGAATCGTAGGACCGATACCTTTCCAACGAAACGAGAATCGAAGCGATCCGACGAGAAATGAAAAAAACCCAAAAATTGGGAAATTGAAGGAGAAAAGGAAGAAGAAGAAGATGATGCTCTTGGTCAAATGAAATCAAATGGCATATTTAATAAGAGGTGAATAGTGTTTTGGATAATTTTAAGAACTTGGAAATGACAGTTGCGTCCTTTTTATGACTTTTAACATATAAATCGAAACCCGAAGTCCTTAAACTATCCTAATGGTGATTAATAATTATTAATTGGCCCGTTAATAATTATTAATACAACCAAAATGAAATTAAACTAAAAAGGTAATTTAAAAAGATCTAAACCGAAATAAACTACTAAATTCTAGTTTACCGATTCTAAAATAACTTTTAATGCTTAAAATAGAATAAAATAAAATAATTTTTTTTAATACCTCAAAAGTGACGGGACGTTACACTTACATGCAACAAAATATTAATTCGCAATTTAATAATTACCCACCAACATATAAAAAGGTCTAGAGACTAAATAATTGAAATGCCCAAAACTTTAATCAAAGATTAAATTTATGATCTAATAAAATATCCAATTTATTATTATTATTATTTTGACCTTAAAATTAAGACCGGGACGTTAAACCTTTCACTAGAAGTTTGTCAGAAAAAAAAAAAAACTTACGACCCCCCCCTTTTTTTTGTTTTCTTAATGGTGTTGTTTGATACTTTTATATTTTGAAGAACAAATTTAAAATTATCAATAAAATTAGAGTAAACAAAATAGTTTTTGTAAGTTGCTAATTTTCGTTATGATTTTGTAATCTCTTTAGTTCTATTATTTAGATAATAAAAATTAAAATAAATGATAAAACAAGTATTGTTTTTGTTTTTAAAAAGCAAAAACTTGATCGACATTAGGTTGACAGAGCTATGTCAGTACGCGGAAACCATCTTCTCATTGAATGTTATCTCCCGTCGCGAAACATCTTAATACTTACACCCCATCTCTTGATCAATGTTTAAGGGTTTCCTCAATGAAAAAAGATGGAAGCCGTTGAACTACACTAACTAGGATTTCTCAGTGTCATCAAAAGGGACGTTTTCACCACCACCTTTTGCCATGGCCTTCGAAAGAAGATGATGGGATGGAACATTAATTCGTTAAGACCATTTTTTCATTCGGAAGCCTTTAACTATGGATCAGGAGTTTTAAGTCAATATCACGATGCTACGCAATTGGAGATAACCTTCAATCAGAAGACAGTCTCTTTGTTATATTGACATAAATATGACGTTTTTAGGGTTTATGGTTTAGGGTTTAGGGTTTTAAGGGTTTAGGGGTCAGGGTTTTTCTTTTTGACACAAAAAGGGTAATATATTGCAATAAAAAATAGTCCCTCTGCCGGAGCCAAGGGCACCAAGGTATCCTCTCCAAACATATAGCTAGAAAGGGCATCTGACCGGCAACAAGCCAAAAAACCGAAACACAAACAAAAGCTAGGTAAAAGCAACAAGCCAAAAAACCAAAAGAATACTGAAACTAGGCAGGGGAAATAAGCAACAAAAGCAAAACAAAGCAAGCAACAAAGGCAGTGGGACTATGTAACGACTCGAAACTCGTAAAATCCTTTTGATTCAAATACACAACGGAAGACTTCATTTTACAGAAAAACGGTATGGGTTCGTTTAAAAATCGGATTATCCAAAACATGTTTACAACCCAATTTTCAGAAAAAACAATAAACCTGGAATTTGCATTCCATACTATGATGAAACTCCTAAAGAAAGTATTAGAGTCCAAAAACATATACAAATTATACAAATACTCCATCGAGCTCAAAATGAAACATAAGAAAAATGTGAAGAAATGTTTGTAAGCATTTCAAGAATGCTACACCCAAAACAAGTCGTGTTCCTGTCCATTCATCATCTCGATAAGTCACGCGGCGCGACCTCCTCTGCCTCGTCCTCTACCACGATTCTTACTTGAAAAATTGTAATTGTAGCAACATTAGCATAAAAATGCTAATGAGAGTAAAGTGAAAGCAAGTAACCCTATGAACCAAATTTCATACCGAAAATTGTGTCCAAAGGCCTACATTTCGCTTTTACTACCCATTCCATATTCCAAATTCCACACAATCACACCATACATATTATGCTTCTTGTAAAGTAATGATATTAAGACTTAAAGTAAAAGTACCGATTATTACTAAGTCTTTCTATCCATTCTAATGAGTGTATGTAACTGTAACACTAACATTCTTTGTTACCAAACCAGTTTCATCGTAACGGATTTACCGTATGAATTAACATCAACATACTAGCCCATACGGTCTTACCATATCACAAATCATCGTAACGGGTTTACCATATGGATCAACATCAACATACTAGCCCGTACGGTCTTACTATATCACAAATCATTGTAACGGGTTTACCATATGGATCAATATCAACATACTAGCCCGTACGGTCTTACCATATCACAAATCATCGTATCGGGTTTACCATATGGATCAATATCAACATACTAGCCCGTACGGTCTTACCATATCACAAATCATCGTATCGGGTTTACCATATGGATCAATATCAACATACTAGCCCGTACGGTCTTACTATATCACAAATCATCGTATCGGGTTTACCATATGGATCAATATCAACATAATAGCAAGTACGGTCTTACCATATCACAAATCATCAAGTCCCCTAGTAAGTTAGATAGAATTCTTCTAAACTACTAAAGAACATAAACTACCTAAAGTTACACTAGTTAACTCTCAAGTGCAACTTCTAAGCCACTTTGACTTCCAACCACTCAAGTTCCTTAAACTTCCACTTTCATCTAAAATCTCTAATTTCATCTAAAACTCTTCAATTCATCTTACATGACTTCGAAACCACTCAAATCTTACCTTTCACTTCCAAATTCATAAGATTTCCAAAGTCACTCCACTCACTTCCGAGTTAAAGTCACCAACCAAGTATTAACTTCCAGAAGTTAGTTCCCCTCTTATCCTCGATAAACAATATCGTAATGAAACATAATTCATAAAATCACTAACTTCCATTTTAAACTCACCTTAGATAGTGAAGTCCAAGCTCCCAAAGTGCCAAGATCAAAACCATGCGATCAATTCACAATCCTACAAATCAATTACACCTAACAATCATAAATTATCTGAAAAATCAAGAAAATGACACCTAAATGCATAAAACGACAAAAAACACGGAAATGGACCCTATGTAGCTCTCGGCCATACAAGGTTAAATGAGGTTCGGGTTCGATTTTCTGGCTTTTATGCAATTTAGAGGTGTTTCGGGTTGGTTTCAGATACTTTGGAAATTCGGGTTATCAATGGGTAACCGTACTTTGGAGTTTTACACAATAATCGATTTCCGAAAAATTACGTGAAATACGAATTCATAGCAAACTAAACACCCTAACCAAAGCCAAAAGAGAGAAATCCACACGGAACGGGTTTTCAACTCAAACTCGGTTTTAGGGTTTAGGGAAGTTTCTAAAATCACCTAAAACGACTCCCTCGATTGAAATCTTCGAGTTTCACGCCAAGAAATCGATGATTTCAATCTTGGACTCCATTAAAATACTATTCAAAGCTTGATTTAGAAACTTTTTCATACCTTGAGGCTTATAGAAAACAGACGAAACCCTCGATTGTTAGGTTAGAATCGATCCTTGAACTGAGGGCTTTTCAACGGAACCGGAATTACGGCGATCTACCGAGTAATTAAGAAAAGCCAAAGAGAGAGGGGTGGGTATTGAAGCTCTCGGCCCTAGCAAGGAAGAAGGAGAGAAGAAGAGATGAAATGTTTGACCAAGAATTGACTATTTAAAGAAGAAGAGAATGAATAGTTCAATGAGATGTTTTTTAAGAATTTGGAAAATGACGGTTACGTCCATTTTTAATTGATTTAGCAATAAAACGAAACCCGAAGATCTTAAACTAATCTAAAGGTGATTAATAATTATTAATTAGCCCGTTAATAATTATTAATGTCACCAAAACTAGTTTAAAGTAGTAAATGGTTTAAAAAGGTTTTCAAATGAAAAATAAATACTAAATTTGAAATACTATTTTTAAACTAATCTTAAATACTTTTAATAAATAAAAAAAAATTACCTCCAAAAGTAAAAGAGTGTTACAATCTACCCTCCTAAAAGGGCTTTTCGTCCCTGAAAAGTAGGCTCCCTACGTGAAAAGGTGAGGATACTTTGCCCACATCTCGTCCTCACGTTCCCACGTAGCTTTCTCTGAAACTTGATTATCCCAAAGAACTTTAACCAAGTTTATAGTTTTGTTCCTCAGCACCTTTTATTCTGTTGGAAGAATCTCAACCGGTACCTCCTCATAAGATAAACTAGCATCCAAAGTAACTGGCTCATAATCAATAATATGTGAAGGTTCGGCCACATATTTCCTGAGCATGGACACATGGAACACATTATGTACTGCCGTTAAGGCCGGTGGTAATGCCAATCGATAAGCGGCAGACCCAATCCGATCCAGGATCTCGAAGGGGCCTATAAATCGATGGCTCAACTTGCCTTTCTTCCCAAACCTCATCACACCTTTCATGGGTGCCACTTTCAGGAATACGTGGTCACCAACTTCAAACTCAAGTGCACTATGCCTCTCATCAGCGTAACTCTTCTGTCTACTCTGAGCCACCCTCATCCTCTCTCTGATAAGAGCAATGTAATTACTAGTCATTTCCACTAACTCAGGTCCCAGAAGTTTCCTCTCACCAACTTCATCCCAATGAGCCGGTGATCTGCACTTGCTACTGTAAAGTGCCACAAAAGGTGCCTTGTCGATGGTAGCCTGATAACTGTTCTTATAAGCAAACTCAACAAAATATAACTGAGTATCCCAACTACCACCGAAATCTAGAGCATAAGCTCTCAGCATATCCTCCATAATCTGAATGACCCTCTCGGTCTGACCATCTGTCTGAGGATGATTAGCAGTACTGAAATTAGTGCCCATAGCAGTATGCAGACTCTGCGAGAATTTCGAAACAAAGCGGGTGTCTCGATCGGAAACAATCCTGACTGGCACTCCATGAAGTTTGACAATCTCTTTCATGTACAACTGTGCCCATGTCTCAACAGGGTAGGTTATCTTCCCTGGAATGAAATGTGCACTCTTAGTCAACTTGTCAACTATCACCCAAATGGTGTCATTGTTAGGAATGGTGTCCTAGAACTTGTAATTATTTAATAATAATAATTTATTTAGAATAAATTAAATAAATAAACATAAGTTCTTTATATTATCTAGATTGATTCAATTGACGATATTAGGAATATATGGAAATATATTAATATCAAACATTCAAATAGTAAACCCTAAGTTACTCTTATGAAATCACGACTTAGTATGTGAGTCATACGAGAGGATTAAAGTCGAGATGAGTAACTTAAAAGTGTCTACAGTAAATGGATAACGTTTGGGAACCTTATCCTGGTAACACTGTTGATAGCTTCGCATTTTGTTTATAGACAAATGATCTAATCCTGATCATTCATGTATGAGACATGAAATGGAAGTATCATATACAATGTTGATTGTATAAGACAGGACCATGATGTTCGATCAAATTTCTCCTTAGTACCGTTTACGAGAAATGATCGAATATCAAACTAAGTTTATCAACCGTGATAGATCTCAATCCTGAGTGAAATGCGGACTCCTATTTGTGGAGTTATGTTCTTTGATTCACATAGTTGAGAGCGATCTGTAAGAATGCTCAATACACTCCTGTTTTGGGAACATGACTAGATAAGTAGTGGGAACTCATTTTCACGAGATGGAATTCATAACTTTCCTATAAATTAACGGTATCAGTGCGATACCTGAACATTTTAGGAACTTTAGGAAACTCCCTTGATGTACTGATTCAAGACATGAACAAGTGGCGCCACGACTTCTATTGATCACAGAAGTACCTTATCTCTAGTTCGACTAAAGATAAAGTTCATTGGAGAATCAGCGGGAACACAAGGATAAAGCGGTAATTACAGGGGCAAAACGGTAAATATTATTAATTATTTAAATATTGAGTATATTTAAATGGTAATTAATAATTTGAAATTAATTAACAATTATTAATTGTTCAAATAATAAATTTTATTTGAACGGAATTAATAATTAATAATTAATTAATTAATAATAAAATGTTATCAATAAAATTATTAATTAAATAATGAGTTTATTTAATGGAAATTAATAATTAAAATATTTATTATTAATTATTTAAATAATGAAAATTATTTAAATGGAAATTAATAATTAAATATAATTTGATAATATTTAGTCGGGAGAAAATATTAATATTATTAATTGTTTAAATAAAATATTTTATTTAAATGGTAATTAATAAATAAATTAATTAAGTTGGACTTATTAATTTAAGAGAGAGTTTCAAGCCCAATTGGATTAATGAACCCAATTGAAATTGGCCCAAAATAATTAATTAAATAAATTTGATTTATTAATTATTTATTATTAATTTTGGCCTTCATAGATAATTTGTAGGAGATAATTATTTGAATTATATCCTATAATAATTATATAGATTTATTTACCCAAGATAAATAAAATAAAGAAAAGAAAATAATCTCCTATTTATCTATGGCATTTTCGAAATTGCAAGATAAAGGAAAGAGATAATCTTTTTTCTTTTTGTATTTATCTCTATAGATTAATCCTAATGTGATTAGGATTCCTATTTTCCTATAAATAGGAGACTTGGGTCATTCATAAATCATACAATTAAATTCCTTAGAAATTCGGAATTCTCTCTTCCTTCTCCCTCCCCCTTAGCCGATTTTCCCTAGTCCATTGGGAAGAAAATATTTTTTCTTCTTCCCAATTTCTTCTAAAGTTCGATCCCACAATCGGGTTTCGTTTGATCGATCGGGATATAGCGTAGAAGATCCGGTGTTGCTGAGGATTTGATGTTGTAAAGAAACCTCCAACCGATTCTCCATTTATTACTCAATGTAAGTTTTGATTTTAATTTTCGAAATTTAAAGCATGAATCTACATGTTTTTTCACAAATTGCATGATATTAATAGATCCTAAATTAGGTGTTAATTTGTGTTACTAAATAAATTCCGCTAATTTAGTAAATCATCCCTTCAGTCATAACCCTTCGCGATCCTCGGCAGGCCACAAATAAAGTCCATCGATATTTCCTCCCATTTCCACTATGGCACGCTCAAAGGGTTAAGGTAACCAGGCGGACTCTTCCTCAAAGCCTTTACTTGCTGACAAATCAAACACTTACTAACAAAGTCAGCAACTTCCCGTTTCATCCCAGGCCACCAATAATGCTGTTTCAAGTCCCTGTACATCTTAGTACTACCTGGATGCACAGAAAAGATAGAATTGTGAGCCTCCACCAATAGCTCTTTTATCTAGGTCGATTCTAGAGGCACACAGAGCCTCATACGATACATCAATGCATTATCAGTGGAGAAAGTAAAATGGCTAGGTAGATCGGACTCTGCCTCACAAAAACCCTTAGCTAAGTGCTTTTCACCCCGCTAAACATCTATCATCCTCTGTCTCAGAGTAGGGCCAATATTCAAACTTGCCAAACTCACAGTAACCTCAGCTGTATGAAAGGCTATCTCAGCTCTTTCCATCTCCCATCTAAGCCTCAGCGGAATAGTACTCAAAGCCGATATGTGTGATGACTTTCGACTAAGTGCATCAGCAACTACATTGGTCTTTCCCGGATGATACTGTATGTCACGGTCATAATCTTTCACAAGTTCTAGCCACCTCCTCTGTCTCATATTTAACTCTTTCTTGGTGAAAAAGTATTTGAGACTCTTGTGATCGGTGAAAATCAGAATCTTTTCACCATACAAATAATGTCTCCATATTTTCAACGCATGTACCACCGCTGCTAGCTCCAAATCATGAGTCGGATACTTTTTCTCATGCTCCTTTAACTGCCGAGAAGCATAAGCTATTACCTTCCCATGCTGCATCAATACACATCCCAGACCCTTCTTGGATGCATCAGTATACACTGTCAAACCAACCGACTCATCAGGTGATACTAAAACTGGGGCCGATACTAGTCGCCTTTTAAGCTCCTCAAAGCTATTTTCACACTCATCAGTCCACACAAAATCAACCCCCTTTTTCGTTAAATGAGTCAAAGAGGATGCAATCTTGAAAAAATCTTGCACAAATCGTCTATAATAACCTGCAAGTCCAAGAAAACTCCGTATCTCAGCCACATTAGTAGGTCGGGGCCAACCACTAACGGTTTCCACCTTAGAAGGATCAACAGAAATCCCTCTACTAGATACTACATGCCCAAGGAAAGCCACTTCCTTCAACAAGAATTCACATTTAGAGAATTTTGCATACGACTTATGAACTTTCAAAGTCGATAACACATTCTCTAAATGCATAACATGTAACTTCTCAGTCCTCGAATAAATAAGGATATCATCAATAAACACTATCACAAAGGAGTCAATGAACCTCTTGAACACTGTATGCATCAGGTCCATAAAGGCCGCCTGAGCATTAGTCAAGCCAAGAGACATGACAACAAGCTCATAATGACCATATCGTGTTCTGAAGGCAGTCTTGGGAATATCCTCATCTCTAATTCTCAACTAATGATACCCCGATCGAAGATCTATCTTCGAAAAGACAGTTGCTCCCCTTAACTGATCAAACAAGTCCTCTATCCTAGGCAAAGGATACTTGTTTTTCACTGTGACCTGGTTCAACTCTCTATAATCAATGCACAATCTCATAGAGCCATCTTTCTTCTTTACAAACAAAACCAGAGCTCCCCAAGGTGATACACATGGGCGTATAAACCCCAAGTCTAAAAGTTCTTACAACTGCCTTTTCAACTCTTTAAGTTCAGCTGGTGCCATACGGTAAGGTGCCTTGGACAAAGGAACGGTCCCAGGAATCACCTCATTCTGGAAGTCTAACTCCCTCATTGGTGGCAAACCAGGTAACTCATCAGGGAAAACATCAATGAAATCCCTCACAACAAGTACAGAAGCTAAGGTAGCCACACTAACAGACGTGTCCACTACGATAGCTAAGTAACCCCAAGCACCGTCACTCAAAACTGCTCTAGCCTGGATCACCGAGATAACTGCAGCTGTCACCCTACCTCGGGATGTAACGTCCAATATTTTGAGGTGATTTTACTTATTTCATTATAAAGTTTTCCTTTGATTTTTATTTTACTAAGATAAGTAGTTTTGGTTAATATAATTTAATTAGCCTTTGTTAGAGAACTTTAGAAACGGAATTAACGACCACGGGACGGTCTTCCTTAAGAACATAGCATAGAGGGCATTTAAGACTTTTCCATTTCTCTCATTTAAGTTCATTTTTCCTCATTTAGCAAATCAAAAACAAAGCAAAGCAAAAAAAAAAAAAAAGAGAAGAACCCGTATCAGCCCCCCCACCCGCGGCCAAGAAGATGAGAGAAAGATCCGGGGATTCCGACGCCGTTTCTCTGAAGGGACAATTTACTAAACTAGCAGAAATTTATTTAGTAAAATTATTTAAATCATCCCTTCATTTTTAACATTATTCTGCTCATTGGGCGTAGCCTCATGATAATACAATATTTTTTTTCAGGTAAAGAAAAGAAGAAGGTTGACGGTTGATGACGTTCGAGGCAATTGGATGGTTTGGTATGGATTTACAGTCCGACGAATTTTCATTCTTTTTGTCTTTAGTTATTTTGGGATGAGATTTAATTAAACGATGTTGATGTTTTACCATTTTTTTATTTTACTTGGATTGACTAGTTTGTTTGTTTTGATACGAGAATTTATGATGATTTTAGTTTTCGAAATAAGGTCACGATTAGTGTTTGAATAATTTTTATTGATTTTTGAATGAAAATGAACTGAAACAACTTTTGATTTAAGCTTCCGCTGTTATTATATGATTTCCATGTTTTGGGAAATTTCGGGCTGTTACATATTTTGTCTAATGTTTCACATCACCATTACTCGCCTAAGGCCTCAAAATACCTTGAGTCGCCCCTGCTTGTGACCTGAAAATTGATGGAAGAAAACAGATGCAAATTCTGTAGTAAGGCGTGTCCACGCTTTAGGCAGACATAATCAGACAGAGACGTTCTTCTCATAGGGCGTGCCATGCCCTTTGACATGAAATTAGAGTGAAGGAAACATAAGCAAATTAACAATAAGATGTGCCCAAGCTATTTTTTATATTTTGGCTCCAGAGAATCAAAAGTAAATAAGTAAGAATTAAAAATCATGAAGTAAAATATCAAAATAAAAACTAAAACTAAAGCTTCATAAAATGGTTTTGAACGTTGTTTTCCGTACCTAAACTTTAAATTTTGTTTTGTAAAGCTATGCTATCCACGATCCACGGAAGCAACAATTGAGTGGATAAATACAAACACTTGTTTGTACAATTGCTTATATTTTCTTTTCCACTTTCTTAGATTCAATAAATACAAATACTCCTCTTATTATTTCATAAACATATGTAACTTATCCGATACAAAAAACAATGTTTTTTCCCACGATAGTATTGGCAACGAATTTAGTTTTCGTTGGCAATAATCCACTCTGGCAACGCTTCAGCGCCAGACGTTGGTAACTTGTTACTTTTTATTTTTTATTTTTTAATTAAAAAGTATTGGAAATGTGGCCTTGTTTGGCATTGCCAATACGTAGCTTTCACAACGACTGTGTTTCACCCCGTGGCTAAAACCCTTGCATAAATTTTTATTTTTATTTTTTTAAACGTATCGCCAACGAAGATAGGTAATTGTTGGCAAAGAATCCCTTCACCAACGCAACACGTATCATTGCCAAAGGGTTCAGATTTAATCTGAACCTTTCTCTCTCTCACTATTCGCATCTGTCCTCCAAATTTCCAAAACGAACAATTTAATCTCTTCCTCACAGAGAATGATTTCATCTCTTCCTCACAGATCATGATTTCATCTCTTCCTCACGATTTCATCTCTCCCTAAACGAATGAACGAATGAACGAACGAACGATTTCATCTGCCACCTCAAAATTTCCAGAAATACGTTTTTAGGTATGTATTTATTAAGTCTAAAAGAGAGAATGAATCATCTGACTTTATTATTGCACTTGAAGAAGTCTTTATACAAAGATAGAAAAGTAACTAGAATGTAACAAGTAAATAACAAACTAACTATAATTAGTTACATCTAACACTCCCCCTCAAGATGGACTATGTAGATTAATAATAGCCATCTTGGATAAGAGAGTAGTAAAAGAAAAAACAGGTAATGCTTTGGTAAAAATATCAGCCAATTGATGCTGTGTACGAATAGGCAACAACTTCACAATTCCATCAAGCAACTTCTCTCGAACAAAATGACAATCTAACTCGATGTGCTTCGTACGTTCATGAAAAATGGGATTAGAAGCCAAATGAACGGCTGCCTGATTATCACAAAATACCAAGGCAGGTGTAAAGTTCACTTTGAAACAAAGAAGAAGCTGATGTAACCAAATCAGCTCACAAACAGTGGTTACAAGTGCCCGATATTCAGCCTCTGCAGAGGATCGTGACACTGTAGATTGCTTCTTTGATTTCCACAAGATAAGAGAATCCCCAAGGAAAATACAAAACCAAGTGGTAGACTTGCGAGAGTCTAAGCAAGAACCTCAGTCAGCATCAGTGAACACACGTAATTGAAGAGAAGAAGAAGAAGATAAGAGTAACCCCTGGCTGGACATGACTTCAAGTATCTAATCAAGTGATGGGCAGCAGCTATATGAGGTACCCAAGGATTTGATACATATTGACTAAGTTGATGAACCGTGTAAGTAATATCAGGACGGGTTATAGTAAGATATAATAACCTTCCAATGAGCCTTTGATAAGAAGAAGGATCCGCCAAAAGATCACCATCAGTGAGTTTAAGTTTTGTCTTTGGATCCATTGGTAATAAACATGGCTTGGATCCCAAAAGGTCACAATAATCAATGATTTGTAAGGCATAATGTCGCTGAGAAAGAGAAATACCCGAAGAGGATCGAGCAATTTCTAACCCAAGAAAATATTTTGGAACACCAAGATCCTTGAGTTTAAAATGTTTATTCAGCAGAACTTTAACAGAAGTGATCATTTGTGGATTTGGTCCTGCAATAAGAATATCATCCACATATACTAATAAAGCAATAAAAGTATCTCCACAGCCAAGGGGAAAAAGGGAGTAATCTGCCTTCGATTGTGAAAAACCATTTGACAACAAAGCAGTAGAAAATTTATTGAACCATTGTCTAGAAGCCTGTTTTAGGCCATAAATGGATTTATTTAGTTTACAAATGAGTCTCTCCCCATTCTTAGGGATATTTGAAACTTTGTAACCAAGAGGCAAATCCATATAAACCTCCTCAAATAAGTCCCCATTTAAAAATGCATTGTTGACATCCATTTGAGCGAAAGACCATTTGTTTGTGGCAGTGAGAGCAAGGAGTAACTTGACGGTTACAAGCTTTGCCACCGGTGAGAAAGTATCAAAATAATCAACCCCTTCTTGTTGATTATAACCTTTGGCAACTAGACGAGCCTTATACCGTTCAATAGTACCATCAGAATTAAATTTGATCTTTAAAACCCATTTAGAACCAATAGAATGCTGAGACTTAGTTAGAGATATTACATCCCAAGTATGTGTGTTTTCCATAGCATCCAATTCAGATTTCATTGCAGCTCTCCAATGAGCAAAAGGGACAGCTTGATGATAGAAAACAGGTTCAAAATGTGATAAAACTTGCATAAGAAAGTGGGCATGTGATGGGGAAAAAGATTTGTAAGAAAGATGTTTTTGTATGGGATAGGGTGGCAGAGGGTGGGATGGAGTTTTGTCTGAGGAAAATAAGATATTGCAATGATAGTTCGGAAGATATGATGGAGGATGAGTAGGTCTTGTTGATTATCTTAAAATGGGTTGGGATGGTAATATTGGAGAATTAGATTGAATATCAGGAGGATGTGGCTGGGATACAGGAGGAACAACAGGTTGTGGTTGTAGATCAAGAGATTTAGGTTGAATATTAGGAGAAACAGAAGGAGTGGTGGAGATATGGTCTTGTAAGGAAGCAGGAGAATGATCCAAGGATGTGGAGTATGGAATTGGTTCATTTTGGTTGATAGGAAGAACAAGATCAGGGAAAGGATCAGGAACATCTAATGTGGTAACTGTTTGAAAAGGAAAAATATTCTCATGAAATACAACATCTCGAGAGACAAAAAAAATGTTGGAAACAATATTATACAACCGATATCCCTTCATACCAGCAAGATAACCCACAAAAACACAGGCTTGAGCTCGAGGCTGGAATTTAGTTTTATTTGTCTGAAGAGTGGAGGCAAAACAAAGAGAACCAAACACCTTGAAAGGCTTGTAATCAACATCAGTATTATAAAACAACTGATAAAGAGATTTGTGTTTTAAAAATTTGGAAGGAATACAGTTTATAAGAAAAGCAGCAATGAGGACACATTCTCCCCAAAAAGAAAGGGGAACATGAGACTGAAAGAACAGTGCTCCAACTGTGTTAAGAAGATGTTGATGCCTTCTGTTAACATGGTTTTATATCATAATATTACCCTTAAATTTAATTGGTTTTTGATGAGTTTGATGCTACTTTAATTATTTTTTCTCTTTTTATGTAGGTTTGGAAACATATTTGTAAAATAAGGGGAAAAGGAAACAATTTGGCAAAAATAGTTCAAGCGAGCCATCGCTTGAACTATAGCAAGGCATCGCTTGTCCTTTTAGAAGAGTCCCAGAAATAGGCCAGCGAGCCATCGCTTGAAAGGTAGCGACCCATCGCTCGTCAACTTAATGAACGTCAAGCAAAATCGTAGCGAGCCATCGCTCGCCCATCAGCGAGGCGTCGCTTGAGCCTGAATTCAGCCACCGACTTTTTGAGCCTATATAAAGGAGGCTGAAGCTTATTTTTTGGGCATTCTATTTTTCTTGGAGGCAGCAACTTTGGAGAGCAATTTTAGGTGATTTTCATCAGTTTTTTGAGGGCGTCGACACGAGTCTTCAGCGTTTTTAGTATTTTATTATTTTTATGTTTTCTGGATTATTTATATTGCTGATTTCTGATTCTATGGATAGCTAATTTTCTAATTCTTAGGGGATTGATGTAGCTACTTTATTTTTATGGTTTGAGTATTTATTTTAGTTTAGAAGACAATTTTATTATTCTATTTATGTTCTTATGTTCTTAATGCTTTTGATCTACCGGCCATAGATTAATCGATTTTAATTCTGAAATCTAACACTCGGGAGAGATGGTTTTAGGATAGATCTTGGGAACATAACTGAAGGTAGATTAGAGTTGGGAAACTTAATCTTAATTTAGAAGTCTAAAAAGAACTTGTGATTCATACACTTTTAATTACTGAAATTGAATAGGGATATTGGTTTCTTAATTAATTGTGATTCTTGATTTGACGCTCGGGAGAGGTAATTAAGAGTTTTAGTGTTCTTGACTTATAGAATATGAAATTGCTGTTCTTGACTAAATGAATATTAATTCCATAAATTAAAGTAGTGAAATCATTCCTCTAGGACTTTTTATCCATTGATTTAATTCAACCTTTGTTTTCATTTAGTTTTGTCTTTTCGTATTAGTTTATTAGCTTAGTCCACTCATCATTATTTTACGATTTCTAAATAAAATTGAGTTAGTCATACATTAGTACTTAGGTAGAATTAATTCTTTTTCCCAGAGGACGACAACCCTTTTGTTCTTATCACTATATTAAAACTTGACACCGTACACTTGCGGGTAATTGATAATTTACGTCAACAAGTTTTTGGCGCCGTTACCGGGGACTAAGAAATTTAGTTTTACTTGATACTATTGTGCATTGACTTAGTCTTAATTTAGAATTTTTATTTTTGGTTTACAACTTTCTGATTCTTTTAATTATTCTTTGCTCACTTGTTTCTTTGTTTGCTGTTATTACATATTATATGCGAAAGGACGGAAGTAGTAGTCTTGTACCACTAAATCAGGAGATTGAGAAAACCTGTAAAGCTAACCGTAAGCAGAAAAAGCTTCAAGCCGAGACAATGGCTAATCAAGATGATAAAAATGCGCTTGCTCAGAACAACACGAGAAAAATTAAGGATTATTTCAAACCCGTTGTTGCTCAAAATTTTTCAGGCATAGCTAGGCAGACCATCAATGCAAACAACTTTGAATTGAAACCTGCTCTTATTGGTATGGTTCAACAACATCAGTTTGGAGGGACTGCTTCTGAAGATGCCAATTATCACTTATCTAGGTTCTTAGAAATTTGTGATACTGTTAAGATGAATGGGATACCTGAGGACACTATTAAATTGCGCCTTTTTCCCTTCTCACTAAGGGATAAAGCTAGGGGTTGGTTACAATCAGTACAGCCAGGAAGTATCACTAGTTGGGCAGACATGTTGAAAAGTTTTTGACAAAATTCTTCCCACCATCAAGGGCCACTCAAATGCGTACTGAAATCAACACTTTCAAGCAACAAAATTTCGAAACTTTATATGAGGCTTGGGAGAGATTTAGGGAACTTTTGAGGAGGTGTCCAAATCATGGACTTCAGGATTACTTACAGATTCAACTGTTCTATAATGGGTTGACGGGACAGACTAGATCGAATGTTGATGCTGCAGCAGGAAGTTCGTTAATGTCTAAAACTGTTGAAGAAGCAATAGAATTACTTGACAATATGGCTGAAAACAGTTTCCAATATCCTGATGATCGATCTATGGCTCCAAAATTGGCAGGAGCATTGGCAGTTGATGATGTAACATTCATTAAATCTCAGATTGCTTCACTTTCACATCAGATAGCAAAATTATCAGGTTCTAAGACTTCAGAGTCCATTGAAACTTTAGCAGCTGCTAGTGAAGTAGTTCAATATGAAGAACCTACAACTGAACAAGCTCAATATGTGAATAACAAAAATTATGGGTACAGAGGAAATCAATATCAGAATCCATTTCCTACCCATTATAATCCAGGGCTAAGGAATCATGAGAATTTGTCCTATGGAAACAATAAGAATGTTTTGCAACCTCCTCAGCAGAACCAGGATGATAATAAGCTTTCTTTGGAGAACATGTTTGGTGCTTTCATTACTGAATCTAGGAAAAGGTTTAATCAAAATGAAACTATGATAGAAAATTTAGTAGCGAAAGTTGACAATCATGGTGTTGTTTTGAAAAACCTAGAGGTACAGATGGGACAAATAGCTACTTCAGTGAATGCACTTCAGAATGGAAAGTTTTCCAGTGACACACAAGTAAACCCAAGGGAAAAATGCAATGCCATCACATTGAGGAGTGGAAAAGAGCTTCATGAACGAACTCCACCATTAGCACAAGATTCCATCACTGAAACAGTTGAGAGCAAGGAAGAAGAACAACAGGAGGCTCCACCTAGTTTGGCAGAAAAGCCAATTTCTATTCCTTTATCTTCTACTATTCCTGTTGCACATTCTAATTGACCTTATCCTCAACGTTTTCAAAAGAAAAAGATTGATCTTCCATTTTCTAAATTTTTAGATATTTTTAAGAAAATTCACATTAATATTCCTTTTGCAGATGCGCTGGAACAAATGCCAAATTATGTGAAGTTCATGAAAGATATAATGTCTAAGAAGAGGAAGTTGGAAAATTTTGAAACAATCAAGATGACCAGAAGAGTGCGATGCCATATCTTGGAAAAAACTACCACGAAAACTAAAAGATCCAGGGAGTTTTACTATTCCTTGTACTATTGGTAGTTCTTTATTTGATAGAGCCTTATGTGATTTAGGTGCTAGTATTAATTTAATGCCTCTTACTGTGTTCAGGAAGCTTGGATTAGGTGAAGTTCAACCTACTACTATATCTCTTCAGCTTGCAGATAGATCACTCACTTACCCTCGTGGAGTCATTGAAGATGTTTTGGTCAAGGTAGATAAGTTTATATTCCCAGCTGACTTCGTAGTCTTAGACATGGAAGAAGATGAAGAGATTCCTATCATTCTAGGGAGGCCATTCTTAGCTACAGGACGTGCATTGATTGATGTCCAACAAGGTAAGTTAACATTAAGGGTCAACGAAGAAGAGGTACACTTCAATATTTACCGTTCTTTGAAGTTTCCTAATGAGGTTAGTACTTGTCATAGGATTGATGTTCTTGATAATTTATTATCTAATTCAGTAGGAAACAAGATTCTCAATGATCCTTTACAAGCATGTTTAGTTGAATCTTTAACTAAGGTTTCTGACTTATTTGATGAAGATGAGTTGATGCAGTTGTGTTTAGCTCTTAATTCTCTACCACTTGAGTCTTTAAAAAACCAGGCAAAGATTTTGCAAATTGATGAGAAGAAGGATGAGACAATAAAAGCTCCTGAATCTGAATTGAAACAATTACCAGAGCATCTTCGTTATGCCTTCTTAGGTGAGTCTTCTACTTTTCCTGTTATCATTTCTTCTGCTTTGAATCATGTTGAGGAGGAAAAGTTGTTGCGTGTTCTTAAAGAATATAAAACTGCTTTAGGGTGGTCAATAGGGGATATTAAGGGTATTAGTCCATCAATTGTTATGCATAAAATTTTAATGGAAGATACTTTTAAACCATCTGATGAGTCACAAAGAAGATTGAATCCGGCTATGAAAGAGGTCGTGAGAGCTGAAGTTTCAAAACTTCTTAAAGCAGGAATAATTTATGCTATATCTGATAGTCCTTGGGTGAGTCCTGTTCAAGTTGTGCCTAAAAAGGGGGGAATGACTGTTGTGAAAAATGATAAAAATGAATTAATTTCTACTAGAACTGTGACTGGTTGGCGTGTTTGCATTGATTATAGAAAATTGAATAAGGCCACTAGAAAAGATCACTTTCCACTTCCATTTATTGACCAAATGTTAGATAGACTTGCAGGGTACCAGTATTATTGTTTTCTTGATGGTTATTCATGTTACAATCAGATTTCCATAGCTCCTGAAGACCAAGAGAAAACCACTTTTACATGCCCTTATGGTACTTTTGCATTTAGAAGAATGCCTTTTGGTTTATGTAATGCTCCTGCTACTTTTCAGCGTTGTATGATGTCTATTTTTTCTTATTTTGTTGAGGAGATTATGGAAGTGTTTATGGATGATTTTTCTGTTTTTGGTAATTCTTTTGATCATTGTTTGCACAATTTATCTTTGGTCCAGAAAAGATGTCAAGAAACTAACCTTGTGCTTAATTGGGAAAAATGTCACTTTATGGTTACTGAGGGGATTGTTCTAGGTCATAAGGTCTCATCTCAAGGCCTTGAAGTTGATAGAGCAAAAATTTCTGATATTGAATCACTTTTACCCCCTAAAAATGTGAAAGGTGTTAGAAGTTTTCTAGGACATGCAGGTTTTTACAGGCGATTTATAAAAGATTTTTCAAAAATTGTGAAACCTTTGTGTAATTTGTTGGAAAAAGATGCATCTTTTGATTTTACTGATGATTGTTTATTAGCATTCAATTTGATTAAAGAAAAGTTGACTTCTGCCCCTATTATTGTTGTACCTGATTGGAGTCAACCTTTTGAAATTATGTGTGATGCTAGTGACTATGCTTTAGGTGCAGTTTTAGGACAACGAAGAGATAAATTTTTCAGAGCTATTTACTATGCTAGTAGAACTCTTGATGGTGCTCAACAAAATTACACCACTACTGAAAAAGAAATGCTTGCTGTTGTCTTCTCTTTTGAGAAATTTAGATCTTATATTTTAGGGTCTAAGGTTATTGTTCATACTGACCATGCAGCTCTAAGCTATCTTTTTAGTAAAAAGGATTCAAAACCGCGTTTAATTCGTTGGATTCTGTTGTTACAAGAATTTGATTTTGAAGTGCAGGATAGGCGTGGTTGTGAAAATGTGGTGGCAGATCATCTTTCTAGATTAGAGCAGACTAATGGTTGTATGGATTCTAGCATTCAAGAAGCATTCCCTGATGAAAAATTATATGTGTTGAAAACTAACATTCCTTGGTTTGCAGATATTGTGAATTTTCTTGCAGGAGGAGTTTTACCACCTGATTTGAATTCGAATCAAAAGAAGAAGTTTTTGCATGATGTAAAATTTTATTTGTGGGATGAACCTTTTCTGTTTAAAATTTGCAATGATAAAATCATTTGAAGATGTGTCTCAAGTGATGAATTTCAGGATATCATGAGTCATTGTCATTCTTCACCATGTGGGGGTCACTTTGGACCCACTCAAACTGCAGCAAAGGTATTACAATCAGGTTTTTATTGGCCTTCTATCTTTCGTGATTGCTACACATTTGTTAAGACTTGCGATAGATGCCAACGAACAGGTAATATTTCTAGACGCCATGAATTACCCCTAACTAATATTTTTGAAGTAGAGCTTTTTGATGTTTGGGGGATAGATTTCATGGGCCCTTTTCCATCTTCATTTGGGTATGTCTATATTTTATTAGCTGTTGATTATGTTTCTAAGTGGGTGGAAGCCATTGCAACTAAAACTAATGATGCCCGGGTTGTACTAAATTTTGTTCACAAGAATATTTTCACACGTTTTGGTACCCCTCGCGCAATTGTTAGTGATGAAGGTTCTCATTTTTGCAATAAACTTTTTAACTCTCTTCTTTCCAGGTATGGTGTTCGACATAGATTAGCTTTAGCTTACCATCCTCAAACTAATGGTCAAGCTGAAATTTCTAACAGGGAAATCAAACAGATTCTAGAGAAAACTGTCAACACAAACAGGAAAGATTGGGCTAAAAAGTTGGATGATGCACTTTGGGCATACAGAACTGCTTTCAAAACACCTATTGGTATGTCACCATATCGATTAGTGTTTGGGAAAGCATGTCATCTACCTGTGGAACTTGAACAGAAAGCATATTGGGCAATCAAGAAGCTGAATTTTGACATGCAAGCAGTTGGACAACATCGTTTACTCCAACTCAATGAACTGGAAGAGTTGAGAAATGACTCTTATGAGAGCACAAATATTTACAAGGAAAGAACGAAAAATTGGCATGACAAACATATCTTAAATAGAGAATTTTCACCAGGTCAGCAAGTTTTATTGTTCAATTCAAGATTAAAGTTGTTTCATGGTAAATTGAAGTCACGTTGGTCGGGACCATTCAAAATTGCTCAAGTTTTTCCATATGGAGCTGTTGAATTAGAATCAAGTGATGGTAGAAAATTTCGGGTGAATGGACAATGAGTGAAACATTACTTTGGGGATGAGGAACGAAAGATTGCAAGCTTCACTCTTCATGAGTCAACTTAATTGACCATGAAAACATCGAGCGCACGACGTTAAATTAAGCGCTTTTGGGAGGCAACCCAATTTCTAAACTCTCTACTTAATTTATTTTAGTTAGTTTCGTTGACTTTAATTTAATTTTAACTTTTTGTTTTTGTTTATTTTGTTAAAAAAAAAAAAGGGACAGAACTGAACAGACTTAAGGTATGAGGACAGAGGCAAAATTGCAGCGAGCCATCGCTATATCTCTAGCAATGACTAGCTGACCCAAAAGGCAGAAACAAAGAGAAAGTGGGAGCGAGGCATCGCTTACAAGGTAGCGAGGCCTCGCTACGACGGATTTTCAAAAAAAAAAAAGAGGTTGAGCGACGCATCACTCGTAGACAAGTGACGCATCGCTGGAGAGACAGAACATAATACTCAGTTCCAGATTCGACAGAACAGCGCCTCCCACTCGAAATTCCATTCTTTTTCTCTCCAAAATTCGAACCCTAACTCCATTGAAACCCCAAATCACTTCCTCTAACCTTAATTTCTTGTTCCCTTTCCGTTTATCAGGTGCTAGGAAGCTAGATTCCACTGATTCTACCGAAAAATTGAAGGAAATCTGAATTCTAGGGCTATATTCATGGGTAACTCCTCTTTTCTCCACTCTTTGCTTCAAGAGTAAGTTGTTCTACAATTTTTGCTACATTACTTTGTGCATCTTGCTGAGCCTAATTTGGCGACTAGATAGGTTGAATTGTTAGAGATTTTTCGTTTCTCATTGGGTTTGGAAGTGTCAATTTTTGTTGTGGTTTGGGTTAGGAGTGTTAGACTATTTAGGAGTGTTAGACTTGACTCGAATTCTGTCTTCTTTGGCTGTTTAGCATAGTTTAAATTTTCTCATCATGTCCAAAAGAAGAAAAGCTTCCACTTCCACCTCTTCGGAAGAATTTGATAATCAAAAGTTCGCTCATTCTCTAGCCTCCAAACGTTTTTTTAAGACTTTCCACAATAAAAGTCTCATTCCAGAGAGAGGAATCCAATTATGTCCAGATAAGCATCAAGCTATCCACACAACTATAGTTAATCGGGGTTGGGAGGAGTTTGTTAAACAACCCGAGGCCGCCATAACACCCTTAGTGCGTGAATTTTATGCCAACTTAGATGAATCTAGCACCATGGTGTTTGTGAGGGGGGTTTGGGTTCCTTTTGACCATTGTACCATCAATCATTTCTATCACCTTCCTAACATTGATGATGATGAGTACAACACCTATATCAATGAGGAGTTGGATCTAGATGAGGTCATCAAGACCCTTTGTGAGCCTAATGCCGAATGGGAACTTATTGGCACAGCTGGGAAATATTTTAAAGCTTCTGGGCTTGACCGTTATGGTAAAGCTTGGCATAGCTTTATTTGTTCTAAGCTAATGCCTGTAACCCATTTAGATGTTGTCATTAAAGATCGAGCTATCCTTCTCTATTCCATTATCACAGGAAAAACTATCGATGTGGGTAGAGTCATTAGATACTCAATTCTCCATACGAGTCGGGCAGCCACAACTGGGGGTTTAGCACATCCATTTTTAATAACTGCTTTGTGTAAGCAGGCAGGTGTACCTTGGTCTCGAGAGGAAGAGCATGCTGCTCCTAAGGGAATTATAACTATGAAAATAATTAGTGATTATGTGTGTTGGGATAACACAACTCATGGAGCCTCTTCCTCTATTCCTACTCCTAGGCCCGCTTCCACACCTTCCCGTGGTTCTTGAACTTTAGCATCTAGAATGGACAGGTTAGAATTAGAGTCAGCCAGACGAGATCGACGCTTGGAGCGCTTCACTTCATATCAGATTAATTTCAACAATTCTCTGGCTCAATTCTTGAATGAGTCCAACATTCATCCTGGATCGGGTCCTTTTCCGTTTCCTGCGCCACCGCCAGATTCACCGCCTGATGATGCTTAGTGCTTCTCCACTTTCAGGGAAGTTTCTTCCTTCCTTTTACTTTTTACTTTTTGCTTTTATTTTGTTTTGTTTTCTTCACATTAGGGACAATGTTTAGTTTAAGTTTGGGGGTGTTTAGTCTTTTATTTTATTTACTTCTTTTTATTTGTTTTTCTTTTCGTTTTTTTTGTTTTAGTTTTAGTCCCCCTAAAAAAAAAAAAAAAAAAAAAGAGAGAGAGAGAGACAGTGATGGCCTATGATGAGTTCTTTAGTATTTTCAGACTTGAAGAGAACTTAGTGTTAAATTTGTTATCCTTGAGACTCTATGCATGCTAAATTCTATTGACATTCACTTGCACATTTTCGAGCACTAGATTTATGCTTATCATTGTCAACTTGATACTAGAATCTCACTTGTTATATCTTGAGTAGTTTTTCTTAGAATCGAATTGATTGAGAGATATTTAGGATTTGATACATACTACCTTGTGAGATTTTTGGGCCAAAGAGCAAATTCACTACTTCATGCTCTATTTTTCTTCTTTTGAGAGATTGTCTTACATAGTTGATTTTTCTGGATCTTGCATTGTTATACATATCACTACTGCTTTTGTTGAGTTGTTTGCATGGAATAATTTGGGCATTTAGGTGAAACCATTTTTAGATTCGAAAAGAGCCAACCTTAATCGTTATCTTTTAGTAAACCTACTTTGAGCCTTGGCCGATTCTTTGTTTGAAAATTAACCACATTTTAATGATCCTTATCCTTCATGTTAATTTTCTTTCAACCTTGAATTTGAGATTGTTTGAATTCTTATAGAAAAGGCTCATTCATTCGTGAAGTTGATCATTTGAGGTAAAGTAGTGTAAACTTTCAAGTGGTATATGTTTTGAATGATTTTGGTTTGATTTGTTTGAAAAAGAAAGAAAAAAAAATGGAAAAGATTGAAAAAAAAAAGTGTGTGAAAAGAAAAGAGAAAAAAAAAAAAAGAGAAAGAAAGAAAAAAAAAAGGAAAAAGTCACTAAGTTGTGGTTGGAGTAGTTTTAAGTTGAAGCTTTTCTATAAGGGTTCAAATAATTTCTAAATTCCATAGCTTAAACTTTCCTTCCATCAAACCTCACCTAAGCCCCATTACAACCTGTAAAGACCCCTAGATTCCTGCATTCAATTTCTCAATTGTTGGTTATGATATGATATATTTGCAAGCTCTGTGTAAAGATTTTGTATGTTTTGACTTGAGAGTATTACTTTGCCCTAAACACTTTGAGCGTATTGAGTGCATCCATGTGAGAGTATCATTTCCTACTTGTCTTTTATTTTGATGAGATTCTAGAGTGATTGCTTTTGTATAACTTGAGAGTTTTCTTAGTTGATGGTTGACAAAGTAAGTTAAATCGATCACACACACACATTTGAGTTTGTTTTTGGTTTGGAGCATGTTTGTGAGTCTCATTTATAAACAACATTTTGCATCATATTTCTTTTGTTTGTTTGAAAGTTCTTCCTGAGGCCGGAGTCTTAAATTTTCTTTGTGCTTAATTGTTTTGATTGCTCGAGGACTTGCAATTCTTTAAGTTTGGGGGTATTTGTTAACATGGTTTTATATCATAATATTACCCTTAAATTTAATTGGTTTTTGATGAGTTTGATGCTACTTTAATTATTTTTTCTCTTTTTATGTAGGTTTGGAAACATATTTGTAAAATAAGGGGAAAAGGAAATAATTTGGCAAAAATAGTTCAAGCGAGCCATCGCTTGAACTATAGCAAGGCATCGCTTGTCCTTTTAGAAGAGTCCCAGAAATAGGCCAGCGAGCCATCGCTTGAAAGGTAGCGACCCATCGCTCGTCAACTTAATGAACATCAAGCGAAATCGTAGCGAGCCATCGCTCGCCCATCAGCGAGGCGTCGCTTGAGCCCGAATTCAGCCACCGACTTTTTGAGCCTATATAAAGGGGGCTGAAGCTTATTTTTTGGGCATTCTATTTTTCTTGGAGGCAACAACTTTGGAGAGCAATTTTAGGCGATTTTCATCAGTTTTTCGAGGGCGTCGACACGAGTCTTCAGCGTTTTTAGTATTTTATTATTTTTATGTTTTCTGGATTATTTATATTGCTGATTTCTGATTCTATGGATAGCTAATTTTCTAATTCTTAGGGGATTGATGTAGCTACTTTATTTTTATGGTTTAAGTACTTATTTTAGTTTAGAAAACAATTTTATTATTCTATTTATGTTCTTATGTTCTTAATGCTTTTGATCTACCGGCCATAGATTAATCGATTTTAATTCTGAAATCTAACACTCGGGAGAGGTGGTTTTAGGATAGATCTTGGGAACATAACTGAAGGTAGATTAGAGTTGGGAAACTTAATCTTAATTTAGAAGTCTAAAAAGAACTTGTGATTCATACACTTTTAATTACTGAAATTGAATAGGGATATTGGTTTCTTAATTAATTGTGATTCTTGATTTGACGCTCGGGAGAGGTAATTAAGAGTTTTAGTGTTCTTGACTTATAGAATATGAAATTGTTATTCTTGACTAAATGAATATTAATTCCATAAATTAAAGTAGTGAAATCATTCCTCTAGGACTTTTTATCCATTGATTTAATTCAACCTTTGTTTTCATTTAGTTTTGTCTTTTCGTATTAGTTTATTAGCTTAGTCCACTCATCATTATTTTACGATTTCTAAATAAAATTGAGTTAGTCATACATTAGTACTTAGGTAGAATTAATTCTTTTTCCCAGAGGACGACAACCCTTTTGTTCTTATCACTATATTAAAACTTGACACCGTACACTTGCGGGTAATTGATAATTTACATCAACACTTTCGTTCAACAATAGAATTCATTTTAGGCCTTTCAACACAAGAGAACTGATGAAGAACTCCCTTAGAATGAAAAAACTCAGTAAAACGAAGTTCAGGAGCATTATCTGAGCGAAAACACTTAATAAGCATGCCAAATTGAGTTTCTATCAGTCTAAAAAAGCGGGGGACAATATTTAAGGCCTCAGACTTATGCTTCATAAGAAATATCCATGTAAAACGACTATAGTCATCCACTAAAGTTAAAAAATAACGCTGACCAGAATGAGTGGGCATATGATATGGCCCCCATGTGTCACAGTGAATCAAGTCAAAAACAGAAGCAGATTTGCAATTATTTGATATAAAAGAAAGTATCCTTTGCTTTGCAAGAGGACAGACATAACATGGAGCATCAGAAACAGCCCCTACTAATGGAATTTGAGAATTCAAAGTATGTAAAATATGTGGTGAAATATGTCCCAAACGAAAATGCCAAGTCTGGGAACTCACCTTATTCACAACTGAATTACAAAAAAACTTACAAGGAGAAGTAAAATTCAAGTCTAGTATGTAAAGATCTTGAATTCTCTTAGCATTGCCAATCTTCCTCAAAGTTGACAATTCCTGAATGGAGCAATGATCATTGTAAAACAGAGCAAATGAATTAGAATCTCTGGTCAATGAACTCACATAAATCAGGTTGAATGTAAAATGAGGAACAAATAGAACATTCGTCAAGAGAAGGTTGTCAGTTAACTGAACATCACCAATAAAATCCACATTTATCTGTTCACGATTAGGCAAGGTAATAAAAGTATTATGTATAGGCTTGAGAAAAGAAAAAGCAGATTTCCGTGAACAAATATGACTCGAAGCACCAGAATCTACTATCCAACAATGATCAAAACCAGACTGCTCAGAAAAAGTGAAGCACTTCTCAGAAATAGTGAAACAAATACCTGAGCTAGATGAGCTAGCAGTAGTAGGATTGGAACAAGCTTTGGCAGATTCTAGGTGAGATTGTAACATACTCATAAACTGTTTGCATTGTTCTTGATTCAATGAACTCATGAAATTTCCAGTAGAAGAATCAAGCGATTTTGCTGAACTCGAGGTAGTCACGGCTGTAACTTGATTAACTGGATTTGTTTTTGTGCGAGTCTTATAACCGGGTGGATAGCCATGAAGTTTGTAGCATTTGTCCATAGTATGACCAAGAATTCCACAGTGTGTGCAAGTAGGTCTATCCTTCCTCTGTTTGCTGACATTATAATTTGGCTTGGAAGAATTTTGAGCAACTACAAAAGCCATAGACTCAGTAGGAACAACATGATGAATAGCTCGTTGTTGTTCTTCTTGAGCTACAAGAGCAAACGCCTTGTTAATAGGTGGAATTGGTTCCATGGATAACACCTGAGAGCGAATTTGAGAGAGACTCATTCAGTCCCATGAGAAACAACATTACATACTCTGTATGATAGAAACCAGCCAGTGCCTTCGTTCCATCGCAACATTAACTTCCACATGTACAACCAGGGCGATAATTCACCAATTCATCCCAAAGTGTTTTCAATTTTGTAAAATAAGAACTCACAGATAATTGACCTTGAGTTAAACTCATCAATTCACGGCGACGTTGATAAATTCGAGGTCCATTCTTCTGTGAAAAACGTTCTTGAAGATCAAGCCATACTTCTCTAGCCGATTTGGAATATATAACACTTCCAGAAATTTCTTTAATCGACAAATTTGCCAGCCAACAAATCACCATATAATTGTTTCGAATCCAGGCATTATGAAGAGGATCAGAAATAGATGGCCTAGGAATCGAACCATCAACGAATCCAAGTTTGTTTTTGACAGCTAACGCCATGATCATCGACTGACTCCATGCACTATAATTTTCGCCAGTGAGAAGATGAGAAACGAGAACTAATCCTGTATTATCATTATGATGAAGATAGAAAGGGTTAGATCGTTCATCAACGGAAGAAAAAGAATTCAGTGAGGAATTTTGCGGATGATTTGATACTGGATTCTGTGAAGAATCGGAAGATGGAGGAATTGTTGAATCTGGTAACGGATTTGGTAAAGATTCAGTCGCCATAGCTGAGGAAATTCGAGAGAGAAAAAACAAGAAAAAAGAAAGAAAGGAATTCACCGATTGAAAAGGGGAAAAGCAAAAAAATTAGAAAGAAGGAAAGGCATGTGGGCTCCACAAGGCCTTCTCTGATACCATATTAAGTCTAAAGGAGAGAAATGAATCATCTGACTTTATTATTGCACTTGAAGAAGTATTTATACAAAGATAGAAAAGTAACTAGAATGTAACAAGTAAATAACAAACAAACTATAATTAGTTACATCTAACAGTATTTCTCCAATTTCAGCTCTCTAAAAACTTCATTCCTCGTTAAAAATCAGCCCCTTTTTTATGCAAAATTACCATTAGTAGTTTTTGTTTCGATTTTCTCTAGATCTGTGAAGATTTCGGACTTTTGAGCCAAAACCACCGTCCATTTATTTGAGAAACGCTGATTACGGTCAGGTTTTATCATCAGAAGGTAGAGGATACAAGTTTGGCTTTGGGTTTCACGGAGGTAGGAGTCTACGCTGGTATTTGGGTCAAGTTTGGAGCTGCTACTAGTTCGATTTCAGTGAGCAGCAGATTGAAAGTGAGTTCGAGGTTTCGTCATCGATTAACTGATATTTACCATTCCGTTAATTGATTTCTACATCTAATTTGCTTAATTTCCTATCTTGGTGTGAAGTTTAGAGTGAATGTACTTTCATTTAGGGTGTTAAAACTGAGGTCCATACTCATACATTGTAGGAAATAAGAGAACAAAATTAACTCCTAAATTCTAACATTTGACTTCAGAGTTAGAAGCAGTATAATGTAACCATAATCCTAGCCAGTGCACAACAAGATACCATCATTCAAATTCTATTCTTTCATTTTTTAGGTGAGTGCAAAACTAAAGTAGTCTAAATTACATTCCCTATGAGTATAAATAGTTCCCACATTCAGAATAAACTATATAGCCATGACATTAATGATTCTTTCCTTCTTTCCATATACATGACCATATAAGGATGCTGAATAATGTGAATGATAAATGGAAAAACATACGAATTTGATTTCCATTTCCATTGCTAGAAAGGCTGCTGTGAAACTTATCTCATTTGCATTTTTTAGTGCACTCTATTGATTATTTAAGCATGTTTTTAAATTGGCCTGCTGACATTTTTTAGTTCACTCCATTTTTTTAAAAATTGACCTGCTTGTGTTGTAGACTTTATCTTATTGAGTTTAGTTTGATTGAATTATTGAGATTATAATTGTTAAAATTATCACATATAAGAATGGTTAAAATGATAGCTTGAAGAATAATAAATTGATATAATTTTTTATCTCTCATTTGAAATTAGGGACGTGCAATGATGATTTGAAACATATCTTATTTTGCAACTGATAGGATTTGGATAAAGTCATTTCATACTTATCCCAAATAAAGTTTATGCTTTAAAGATGGAAAATACTGATAAAAGGTAAATGTTTCTTTCCTTTACTTTTTTCATATTGTATTTTGTTGTTGTTGTGGAATATGACTAACCTGCAGCAAAGTAAGCCATATTATATCATATATATTTTAGAATTATGGACTATGGTTATTTTCTTTCCGTTCTTTACAATGTGGACTATGGCTAACCTGCAGCAAAGTTAGCCATAGTAGTAGGTTTTAAGTTAAGTTAGCAACTATTTGTGTATTATGACTATCCTGCAGTTATGGTAGTCATAATAAATTGTGTTTTATTAGGTAGTGTGGGATTTATATTGCCCTTAAGGTATTAAATGTTAAAGCTTAGGTTTAGTTGTAAAAATTACTAATTTTCATGGATTTTGTATTCAGGTTTGAAAATGATAGAGAGTGGATAAATATTCAAGATAGGTTTTGTCCAGAATATATTTTGGGGGGTAAAGTCATTCTTAGGGGTTGCCAAAAATGTATTGAACGATCATGGAAAGACTCGTTGCCCTTATATGAAAGGTGCGAATACTAAATTTTAGGGACTTGATAGTATAGAGAGACATATACACATATATGGTATGTTGTCGACATACAAACGATGGGTATTTCATGGGGAGTGTTTTGAGCATACTACTATGACGGGACAACCTAATATGTATTCCAAAGATGCGAACAATGGTTCAAGTTCGTCGTCAAGGGGGCGTGAGAATGAAATGTATGATTTATTGCATAAGTTGCAAGGTGGTATGTAAGATGACCAAGACAGTGTTCACCACAGTGTAGATGAGGGTAGTGCAGAAATCAATTTCACCCGTTTAATGGATGAAGCTCAAAGTGAGTTATACCCTGGTTGTACCCGCTTTTTTTTTTTTTTTTTATAGGAAACATATATATATATATAATAGAAGGAAGAGAATACGAAAGAGGTGATAACTAAATCACCAAGCCAAGGGAAAACAAAACTCTCCCAGAAGGCAAAAAACAAAAACCTAACGTAATTACAAAAAAGCTATTGCCAACAACACTGAAAACCTCCCAAAGAGCATTAGGCTAGCCCGAAAGCCTATCAAAAAACCAACTAAGAATCTTCATAAACATTGTTGACCCTTTGGAGAGACATATTACTATGTCTCTCATAATTTATAGGACTTTTAAGACTATTGAGTTCTCTCTGTCCTTTAACACTTTTAGGAGTCATGCCCTTCTTAGTTTGGTTCTTTTTCCTTATAGGAGCTATATGTGCCTCATTAATTCTAAGCCAATCTTCCAACTTCATCCTTTTTTCCCCATTTTGATCTTTAAAAACTCTGAAAGTGCGTTTTTCTTCATTTTCAACCAACTCATCTTCCATCAGAACATTGTTGTTGATCAAAGACACATCCATTTTAAACTTAATACCTAAAATTACTAACTTCCATTTTAAACTCACCTTAGAAAGTGAAGTCCAAGTTCCCAAAGTGTCAAGATCCAAACCACACAAGCAATCACAATCCTACAAATCAAATACACCTAAAAATCATTAATTAACCGAAAATCGAGCAAACGACAACTAAACACGTAAAACGACGAAAAACCCAGAATTAAGCCTTATGGAGCTCTCAACCATACAAGGGAGAGAGGGCTCGGGTTTGGTTTTCCGACTTTTATGCAATTTAGAGGTGTTTCGGGTTGGTTTCGGATACTTTAGAAGTTCGAGTTATCAATGGGCAACCGTATTTTAGTGTTTAACACAATAATCGATTTCAGAAAAATTAAGTAAAATACGAAATCATAGCAAACTAAACACCCTAACCAAGGCCAAGTGAGAGAAATTCACACGAATCGGGTTTTCGACTGAAACTTGGTTTTAGGGTTTAGGAAAGTTTATAATATCACCTAAAAGGATTCCCTCGATTGAAATCTTCGAGTTCCTCGGCAAGAAATCAATGATTTCAATCTTAGACTCCATTAAAACACTATTCAAAACTTGATTTAGAAACTTTGTCATACCTTGAGGCTTGTAGAAAATTGATGAAAACTTTGATTGATAGGTTGAAAACGATCCCTGTATTGAGGGCTTTTCAACGGAACTGAAATAACGGCGATCCACCGAGTAACGGAGAAAAGCCAAGAGAGAGAGAAAGGGGAGGGGGCTACGGCCACAAGGAATGGAGAAGAGAAAGAAAATGAAGAGATTTTGACAAAAGTTGACTTTTAAAGATGAGGGAGATGAATAGTAAAATGTCATATTTTTAAGATATTAAAAAATGACGATTACGTCCCTTTTTAAATGATTTAGTTATAAAACAAAACCCGAAGATCTTAAATTAATCTAAAGGTGATTAATAATTATTAATTGGCCCGTTAGTAATTATTAATGTCATCGAACGAAAATAACTACTAAATTCGAAATTACTAATTTTAAAATAACCTTAAATACTTTTAATAAATAAAAAAAAAATTTACCTCCAAAAGTAACGGGGCGTTACATATGGTAATAAGGGCAAAAGATAAACTTGATTTGTTAAAAAGCTTCCAAACAACCATATATACTTTAGAATTCCTAATAAAGACCCTAAACCCCCTCCCCCCCCCCTCCCCCCAAAAAAAAACCCTAAAGCCCAAGACATTTCTTAGGACCAACGGGTCAAAACCTTAGCTTCACTGACTTTCTGAGGTATAACCTTCACCACGACATTAGTGTGGAAAAATTATATATTTTAATTTTATTTAAAAATTACCCAATTTTAAAATTTCTTGAAAAATGACTTAAAAATGACCCAATTGTTAAATATCTTGAAAAATGCCCTAATTGTGATAGTTTTTTTCCCCTAAATGTCCTTACTATATAATTAGTGAAAAATTAGCTCTTATGAAAAAGCCCTAGCTAAGACCCAAAAATAACCCTCAAACCTTAAAGAACCCTGAAACACACTTTAATAACCCTAAAATGGAACATATACCGTTACAAGGGGAAATTATAAGGTTCCTTTGTGTAAAAGCTTCCAAGCGACCATAAAAACCCAAGAAATTTATATGAAAAAAATCCTAAAACCCAAGAAAAGAACGGAAGACCCAAAAAAACTTCAAACCTTAAACAACCTAAAAAAACTCTTAAATGACCCTATAACGAAGAAAATTCAGTTACAAGGGCATATTTAAATGTTTCTTGTGTAAAACATTCACAGCGCCCATAAAAACCAAAGAATTCCTAATAAAAACCCTATAACTTTGGAAAAAACCATAATACCCAAGCCCTAACATAATGAACCTAATAAATATTTTAACAACCCAAAAATAAAGCGATTGTGGATGGATGACTAAATTATGGAGTTAATTTTTTTAAAAGCCTCTAAACAATGAGAAAAAAAACACATTTAATTTCTAGAAAAAACCCTATGACCTTGGAAAAAAAGGAGCAACTTTTTTATTTATTGGAAAAATGACCCTATTTTCAAATTTTTGGAAAAGTGACCTTGTGATAGTGTAACGTCCCGTTGTTTTGAGTTGAATTTTTTATTTAGTTATTTATTTTATTTAATTTATGCAGTTAGATTTATTTTAGAATTAATAGTCTAGAACTTAGGAGCTTTATATTTCGAGACCTTTATTTTCCATTTGTTATATTTTCTTAATGGTTTGGGTCATTAATGATTATTAATGGGCCAATTAATAATCATTAATCACCTTTAGCTAGTTTATGTCATTAGCGATTAACTAGAATTATTTACGAGTCAAGGACGGGTTCGTTAAGGAGGAAACTTAAGGAAAAGGGCATTTTGGACATTTGGTCAACACCTTTAAATCCCAAATACTATTCATCATCTCCTTAGAATCACAAAAAGCCAAAAAAGAGAAAAACTCCCCCTCCTTCCTCTCCTCTAGCCGACGCAACAAAGGGGAAAATCCCGGGCTCGAGCCGGCTTCGTTTCTCAACCCTTTTCATCGATCCTTAGTGCATTGGAGCGGGTTTTCCAAGGACTTTCTACCCATTGTACTCTCAAGGGTCATATCCTCCTCTAAGGTAAGCCCTAGAAATTTGGATTTTACACTTTTTCCATAGTTTTGATTTCAAGCTTGAGAATCCTTGACCAAACCTTCATTCCCTTTCAAATTTTGTTGTTATATGATGTTGGAAAACCATTTTGGAAGCTAATCCTCAACCTCCCTTGAACCATAAACCGAACCCATGCGAAAACCCGATTTCCTTAATGCCTCATTGATGTGGGCTGTTTGTAATGGCCTTATTGTTGCTTTAATTTGTTTTTCCTTTTTGTTCGAGTGGAAGAATCGAGCCCTAACTCATTATTTATGGTTACCCATTGTTTGAATCCACCAAAAAAGTGCTTGAAATCGACCCAGATTGTTCTTAGAACGCCCAAAACCCGAAAATTCTTCCTCCCCTCTCTTTTCCGTCATAGTCATAGGCCCTATGTAACCCTTATCTGATTGCTTTGACTTCTATTTTATTTACGTGTTGATCATTGCTTAATTTTTTAAATTAATACACTTTAGGTGTAATTGATTATAGGGTTTGAACCGTGTTCGTGAAAATCAATCAACCGGTGCTTGAAATTCAACTCCTTGACCAAGGTGAGTTTAAAATGGTTGTATGTGGTCTTATGACCCTTTTTAATTAACGTAGTTGTTTGGTCGAGTTTAAGAGAGTAATGTGAGTTTATGACCCGAAAAGGGATAATGGTGGGTGAGTTAAGTCTTGGAAGTACGTGTGAGGGTGTCAACAAATTTTCATGCCTTGGAGTTTGGTTTAGAACCCGGATTTGGGATTATGGAGATGGGTCTCATTTGGTGAGATTGAGAATGTTTTGGGAGTACTCGGGGTTGTTAGAGAGAGAAATAGCATTACTTTGGGGTTATTTGAGGAAAGTAGAGTTGGTGGAGACTAGAAATGGAATTTGAGAGGATTTGTACCTTGTGCCGTAATGGTGACGAACTCTCATCATATGTACTTGCCCCACATGTTCAGGGGTTGAGAAATGGTTTGGTTGTGATTAGAAACTTTATTATGAGTAGAGGACATTTGTGAGTACTTGAACCGCGATGCAAATGGAAACGAAATAAAACAAGATTGTGGTTGATACGTGGCAATGAAAGGTTTGAATATGTGATGATGGGCATATCGGAGACCTAGGATGAAACAGGTCGAGTGATCGATATACCAAGTAACTTGAGAGTATATTGGGGACCTAGGATGAAACAGGCCGGGTTGTCAATATACTATGTGATTGATGAAATATCGGGGACTTAGGATAAAACAGGCTGGGTTGTCGATGTACTTTGTGATTGATGAAATATCGGGGACCTAGGATGAAACAGGTCGGGTTGTCGATATACTTTGTGATTGATGGAAATGTTGGGGATCTAGGATAAAATAGGCCGGTTGTCAACATACTATGATACAGTGAATCGGGCAATGATGTGAGATTTGGTAACTAGTTGTTAAGGGAAAGAATGTTACATTTACTTTGTGCAAGTACTACTTTCGTTTAATGCCATATTTCACCTTATTATATTATTACTCTATGTATTTGGAAACATGAATGTTTGGAAATGATTGTTGATTGGGAGTTAAGAATGGGAAAGAAGAGAGTGTGTCAAGCCTTGGACACAACTTCTGATATGAAGTTGGTTCATAGGATTACATGCCCCCATTTTACTCTCACTAGCATTTTATGCTAATGTTTCTACATTTTACCTTTTTCAGGTACTTTTAGAGGCCGATGCCGTGGTAGAGGTGGTGGTGCCGCGTGAGCGTGAGACATTAGTTCGAACTAGAACTTTTGAACATTTTGAGCATTCTACTAATGCATGGATTCTTTACTTTTGGATATTTTGTCTTTCTACATACATTAGTACTTGTATTTTGAGCTCGAGAGAGGGCATTTACCTTTTTCATGATGTATTTGTCCATTTTGGGACTTGAACTTGGTTGGAATGCGCATTTCTTTAGATTTATCGCTTTCTCGGCTTGTGAAACATGTACACAGATTTTTGGCTAATCCAAAATACAAACGGCGCCATGCCGATTTTTTTTTTTTAAATCTAGACTTCTGCTTTTAACTCTGATTTAAATTATACATGATATTTCAGGTCTTTACAGATAGTTTCTTCAATTATAATCTTATTATTTAAATTAGTTGAAATGAACACTTAAGAAACCCTAAATACCTCTAGAAAAAACCCTAGGACAAAAAAAACTTAAAACATTAAATGACGCTAAAATATACTTAAATAACCCTAAAATGAAACAAATATCGCTACAAGGGAAAAGTATAAAGTTGCTTTGTGAAAAAGCTTCCAAAACAACCATACACAACAAAGAATTCCTAATAAAAACCCTAAGACCCTAAAACGAAAAGAATGTGGCTACTTTGGCAAAGTAAGATGTTGCGTTTTGTAAAAGCTTATATACAATAATAAAAACTAATTAAATTCCTATAAAAACCCTCAGTGCTTGGGAAAAATATTATATTTACCCAAAATTTAAATTTCTTGAAAAATGATCAAATTTTTAAATTTCTTAAAAAAATGCTCTTGTTGTGATAGTTTTTTTTTGTTTTAATGATCTCACTATATAATTAGTGGAAAATTAGCGCTTAAGAAAAAGGCCTAAGACCCATAAAAAAACCCTTGAACCTTAAAGAAACTCTAGATACATATAAATAACTCTAAAACGAAACAAATAATGTTAAAAGGGCAAATTATAAGATTATTTGTGTAAAAGCTTCAAAGAAACCATAAAAACCCAAGAAATTAAATAGAGAAAATCCTAAAACCCAAGAAAAGATTGGAAGACCGAAAAAAAACCTCAAACCGTAAAGAACCACAAAAAACTCCTAAATGACCCTACATCGAAGAAAACTCAGTTACAAGGGCATATAACAAGTTTCTTGTGTAAAACTTCCAAAACACCAATAAAAACCGAAAAATTCCACATAAAAATCCTATAACTTTTGGAAAAACCATGTTACCCAAACCCAATACATAATGAACATAATATAAATACATTAACAACCCTAAAATAAAGCAAATATGGATGGATGGGCCAATTATGGAGTTGCCTTTTCTAAAAGCCTCTAATCAATGAGAAAAGACACATTAAATTCCTAAAAAAAAACCATATGACCTTGGAAAAAAAGAGCAGATTTTTTTTAAAGAAAAATGTCCTTGTTTTTTAATATCTAGAAAAATGACCTTGTTGTGAAGGTTTCTTGAATAATGACCTCATCATATAAATTATTAAAAAATGAACACTTAAGAAACCCTTAATACCGCTAGAAAAAGCCCTTAGACAAAAGAACAATCAAACATTAAAGAACCCGAAAATATACTCAAATAACCCTAAAATGAAACGAATATGGTAATAAGGGCAAAGTATGTACTTTCTTTGTTAAAAAGCTTCCAAAAAACCATATACACTTAAGAATTCCTAATAAAGACCCTAAAACCACAGAAAAAACCCTAAAACCCAAAAAAAAAACCCATACATAAAAAAAAACCTAATAAGTAATTAAATAACTAAAAAATGAAGCGAATGTGGCTACATGGGAAAATTAAAGAGTTTCGTTTTGTAAAAGCTTATAAACAATAATAAAAAAATCATTACATTCCTAGAAAAAAACCCTCAGTGCTTGGAAAAAATTATATATATATATATATATATATATATATATATATATATATTTTATTTTATTTAAAAATGACCAATTTTTAAATTTCTTGAAAAATGACTTAAAAATGACCAAAATTTTAAATATCTTGAAAAATGCCCTTGTTGTGATAGTTTTTTTTTGTAAATGTCCTCACTATATAATTAGTGAAAAATGAGCTCTTAAGTAAAAGCCCTAAGACCCGAATAAAACCTTCAAACCTTAAAGAACCCTGAAACACACATAAATAATCCTAAAATGGAACAAATATCGTTACAAGGGCAAATTATAAGGTTCCTTTGCGTAAAAGCTTCCAAACAACCATAAAAACCCATGAAATTTATAAGAAAAAAAATCCTAAAACCCAAGAAAATATCGGAAGACCCAAAAAAACTTCAAACCTGAAACAACCTTAAAAAACTTCTAAATGACCCTATAACTAAGAAAATTCAATTACAAGGGCATATTTAAAAGTTTCTTGTGTAAAACATTCAAAACACCCATAAAAACCAAAGAATTCCTAATAAAAATCCTACAACTTTGGGAAAAACCATATGAAACAACCCGGTTTTTCGCTTAAGGGAATTTTAACCATTTCGTCCATTTTTTATTTAGACGACTATAATTTTAGTTCTTTCTAACCGTCGTTTCATTACAATTTCAACACAATTGACTGTTCTTAAATCTGAGCTCCGAGTAAAAAGATACGATCTAATTACTGTTTTTACCCTTCTTTTTAAAGTTTTCATTAGGGGCATTCTAGTCTTTTGACAATCTTTCATGCATTTATAATACACAAAACCCTAAAGTATAATATTATCCTCTAAAATTCACGTTTCTCTCCCGTCGCAACCGTAAATTAAATCCATCACCGGGGACCTTCAATACGTCATTGTTTTCTTTTTGTTTTTCTCTGCTGAAAGAACAAGTCATTAAGCTTCGCGAGCCGCCAGAAAACCAAGAGAAAAGTGGTTTAATTTTATCGTTTCTTAGGTATCTTCTCGTTGGATTCACTTAAGTTTAATTTTCTTTCGTTTTTAGTAAACTCACATTAATTGCACGTTGTGTCTTCGAGTTTTAGATCACGTCGGAGTTTTGAGTTTCTCGCTGGAATGCCAAGGAAAAGAAAACATTGAAATCCATCATTTTTCTAAGGTATTTTCGTTGGTGTCTCTTTTAGTTGTTTTCCCGTTACTTTCGAATCAATTGCAAGCTTATTGGACGTTTATTTCATTGCTTATTTTCGTGTAACGTCCCGTTATTTTGAGGTAAATTTTTATTTTATTTTATTTATTTATTTATTTAAAGTATTAAAGTTAATTTTAGAATTAGTTATTTAGATTTCAATAGTTAATTTCGTTCAGAAACCGTTTTAATCGCTTAATTAGCCAAAATTAGTTTTGATTGTATTAATAATTATTAATAGCCCAATTAATAATTATTAATCACCATTAGGCTAGTTTAAGTGCTTCGGGTTTCGTTTTAAAAGCTTAAGACAAATAAAGGACGTATGCGTCATTTCCAATTTCTTTAAATATCTAAATCACTATTCATCATCCCTTAAATAAGCTAAAATAAGACAAAAATCACAAGTTTCTTCTCTTATTTCCTTCCTTGGCCGAGAGCATCGTCCTTAGATCTCCCATTTTTTGTTTTTCTTCAATTCTTGGTGGATCGCTATAATTTCAGTTGCGTTTGATAGCCACGGGCCCGAGCATCATTTCCAACCTAACAATCGAGCTTTTCATCCATTTTCTTAAGGCCTTAAGGTATGACAAATTTTCTAATCTAAGCTCCAAATAGTGTTTTAATGGAGTTTTTTATTTAAATCTTCTAATTCTTACCGAGAAACTCGAAGATTTCAATCGAGGGAGTTGTTTTATGTATGTTTAGGAACTTTCCCCTAACCCTAAATCGGGTTTGAGCCGAAAAGCCTTTCCGTATGTTTTTCTCGTTTTGGTGTTGGCTAGGGTTTTCAATTGGTATTGTTTATAAATTTTACTTAATTTTTCAGAAATGAAGTATTGTCCAAAACCCTAATTTATGATTACCCATTAATGGTACCAATATCCAAAGTACCCGAAACCAACCCGAAATGCCTCTAAACTGCTTAAAATCAGGAAAACCATATTTAATCCCTCTTTCCCCTTGGGCCATGGGCCTCTTGGCTATATTCCCAGGTTGTTTTGTCCTTTATTTTAGTAATGTGACGATAGTTGTTCAATTCGGTTAATTAATATACTATTGGTGTATTTGAATTATAGGTTTTGTGCAACGTTCGTGAAATCGGTCAACCGGAGATTTGGAGTTGACTTCATTTATAAGGTGAGTTTAACATGGTTGTGATTACTTTTATGTTTTCGGGTTGCATGACGATCATGTTTGATCTGGGTTAAGAGGGTTACTTGATTTTAGAGCTCATCCAAGATTGGATGTAGTTGGGAGATAAGGAAAGTGCATAAGGAAAGAAATTACTAAACTTTTGGTGTTGTTTAAAGTGAGATGTTTGTTATGGATTAGGTTGTTTTCTCAAGGAGAATTATGTTTCGGAAAATTGGAGAAGAGTATTAGATTATTCCGTTGATTTGAGTGGTTATAAGATAGATAATGGAAAGTTGGGAGAGAAATCATCATGTGGATTTGAGCTAGTTTGATAATTATAGCGATGTGATTCGCTAATTAGTACTACCAAAGGGGAGTAGTACATGCGGTGTGGTAATATGATTGGTGACAATCTGGTCATCGCGTGGTAATATGATTGGTGACAATGTGGTCACGGCGAGGTAATATGATTGGTGACAATGTGGTCACACCGTGGTAATATGATGGGTGACAATGTGGTCGCAGCGTGGTAATGTGATTGGTGACAATGTGGTCACGGCGTGGTAATATGATTGGTGACAATGTGGTCACGACGTGGTAATATGATTGGTGACAATGTGGTCATAGCATGGTAATATGATTGGTGACAATGTGGTCATAGCGTGGTAATATGATTGGTGACAATGTGATCACGGTGAGGTAATGTGATTGGTGACAATGTGGTCACGGTGTGGTAATGTGATTGGCGACAATGTGGTCACGATTTGGTAATGTGATTGGTGACAATGTGGTCATGGTGTGGTAATGTGATTGGTGACAATGTGGTCACGGTGTGGTATGACGTGTATGATGAAAATTTACATTATCATTTACTTTGTTATGTTTTATTACTAATTAGTTGTTTAGTGCTTTATTTATGAGCTTGAATGTTTATTTTTAAAGTTACGATATAGTGGAATGGTATTGATTTTTCTTATGCAATGTACTTGGGAGTATAGAATGGGTAGCAAAAATCACGATAGGATTTTGGACACATTTTTCTATATGGAATTCGGTTCATAGAAGTGCTTGCATCCATCTTATTCTCACTAGCATTTTTATGCTAATGTTGCTACACTTAAACTTTTTCAGGTAATACTCGTGGGACAGGACGAGGTCGTGGAGGTGGTGCTGCTTGATCCTGAGCGGATGGCTTTTGGGACATGGACCTACATGTATATTTTGGGGCATTCTATGAATGCTATGTTGTTAGTCTTTAAACTTGCATTTTGTGGCTCATGAGAGCCTAAGATTTGTTGTACATATTATCGAGTCTACTTTCTCTTATTTGGTTATAAACTAGAGTATGAACTTCTGTTGTTTTAAATTCTCTGATTTGGGCTTATGTAAACAGGTTTAGGGAGTTCATATTTTAAATGGATCCACGCCAAATTTTTATAAAATCTAGTCTTCCGCTGTTTTGCTTATGATTTAAAGATTTGAGAAAATTCGAGTCTTTAAACTTCGTGTTTAAAGGTCGACGGATTTTTTGTGGCTGTTCATCGTGCTTTGGAAGCTTGTTTACGTTGGGTCTTCGTTCTATTCAGTTTCTCTTAGTTTCCAATTGTTCTTCCTTGAAGTTGCACGCCTGAAGCTCTGTTGTCGTTGGAAGGTACAGACTGCGTTTTAGTTTCTTTTTTCTTTTTTGTTCCTTGCATTTTACAAGCCGCAGTAGGCTTGGGGAAGAACCGGTCCAATAAAACCGGTTGGGCTGGTTCAACGGGCCCAAACTTGTTCAGAGCTGTTTTTTGGGTCATATTAAACCGGTTTTTGTTCTGTTAGCCTGGTTCTCACAAATTGACTTTAAATTAATGATTATATAGGTCTTGGGCACTGTTAGGATTATTATTTGATTTATTTTGAGTACGTTTGCTTGTGCAATTTGCAATTAATGTAGGTTAATTCTACTTAAAAGTTTAAATTAAATTCATTGTGCTTGCTTGTTTAGTGTATGATTATTAGGATGTCTTGGAAGATGTTTTATTGATTTTAAACGTCATTATGTGCTCGTTTTGATTTGCGAATATTGTTCATAATTGGTTTATGATTGTTAATTGGATTTAATTATAAATAGAGCCTATAGAGTATTTAAGTTGAATTAATTATATTAATAAACCTAAATTAAATTTGATATTTTTGTGATTGGTTTAATGATTGATTTATTGTATTAAGCTTTTTGGATCGTCTCGATAATTATTTTGATCACATTAATAAAAATTAGACATAGTAGACGTTAATTATTATAAATTTATTCTTGAATGTTTATTAATAAAACTTAATGTTTTTATTGATTAATACTAATAATTTTAACAGTTTAATAATTAGTTTATTGTAACGTCCCGTTACTTTTGGGGGTAAAATTTTTTTTATTAATGCCTAGGATAATTTTTAGAGACGTTTATTGTAACGTCCCGTTACTTTTGGGGGTAAATTTTTTTATATTTTATGTAATTATTTATCTTATTTATTTATTTTAAATTAAAGCTTTTAAGATTAGTATAAATTTAGTAAATTCGATTTTAGTAGTTATTTTTGTCCGAAAACCCTTTTAATCGTTTTAATACTTTAAATTCGCTTTGGTGACATTAATAATTATTAATAAGCCAATTAATAATTATTAATCACCTTTAGATTAATTTAAGAGCTTCGGGTTTCGATTTATAAGTTAAAAGTCATAAAAGGACGCAACCGTCAATTCCGATTTCTTAAAAATATCAAAACACTATTCATTCATCTTTAAATATACCCCTTTGACCAAAATTCTTCATTTTTCTCATCCATTTTCATCCCAAAAACCGTGGCTATCAAGGGGAGAAAGGAGAAATTTGGTTTTTTTCGTTTCTCAGCGGATCGACTCGATTTCGGTTGCATCGGAAAGCCCTCGTGTCTAGGATTCATTTCCACCCAACCATCGTGCTTGCCACCTGTGATCCACGGAGTTCTTGGTAAGTTTATCTTCAAACCCTAAGCTCCAAATAGTGTTTTAATGGAGTTTTCTCTTTGATTCTTCGATTTCTTGCCGGGAAACTAGATGATTTTAAGTACGGGAGTTGTTTTAAGTGTTTTTGGCAACTTTCCCGTAACCCTAAAACCGAGTTTCAGTCGAAACCCTTCCCGTTTGAAATTTACCTTTTGGGGTTTGTTTTAGGGTTTATTATTGTTGATATAATATTAATTGTAATTCAATTCGGGAAATTACATATTGTCCGAAAACCCTAATATCGATACCCATTGAAATCGGGAACTTCGAAACTACTTGAAACCAACCCGAAACACCTCTAAAATGCATAAAAGCCGGAAAACCAAACCCGAAACCCCTTTTCCCTTGTATGGCCTAGAGCACCATAGGGAGAAAATCCGGGATTTTTGTCGTTTTATGCGTTAGATGTTGTTTGTTCGATTTCCGGTTATTAATGATATTAGGTGTAATTCATTTGTAGGATTGTGAATTGTTCGGGTATTTGCAACCTCGGATAAATCCGAGCTTTTCTACAAGCTAAGGTGAGTTTAAAAGGGAAGTTAGTAATTTTATGAATTACGTTTCGTTATGTTATTGTTTATCAATGTTAAGAGGGAATTAGCTTCTTAGAATTATTGTTTGGTTGGAGACTTTAATTTGGAAGTGAGTGGAGAGGATTTGGAATTATGGTTAGTTCGGTGAAAAGGAAACATCGGAGTGGTTTGGAAGTATTGTAAAGTGACTTGGAGATGTTAGTTGAAAGTGGAAGTTAAGTTACTTTGAATGGTTTGGAAATTAAAGTAGCTTAGATGTTACACTTGAGTGATGACTCGTGTAATCTAAGTAGTTAGGTTCTTTAATAACTTAGTAGAATTCCTTGGAGATTAGCTAACTTATTGGAGACCTAGGGCACATTGATTCGGCACATGATAGTATGTTGATTCGGATCCATACGTATCATAGTGCGATGATTTGTGGAGACCTTGCGCACATTGATTCGGCACATGATAGTATGTTGATTCGGATCCATACGTATCATAGTGCGATGATTTGTGGAGACCTTGAGCACATTGATTCGGCACATGATAGTATGTTGATTCGGATCCATACGTATCATAGTGCGATGATTTGTGGAGACCTTGAGCACAGTGGCGAGGCCACGTTAGGATTTGGGGGGGCAATTGCCCCTCCAAAAATTTTAAAATTTTAGTTTTCTATATATTATTTTATTTAAATTTTCAATTTTTCCCCCTTAAAAAATTGCTAAGTCCTCAATTTTATTTGAATTTTCAATCCTGCCCCTCTAAAAAATTAAGCTCGGTCCTTATATGGAGTATTGAGGGATATTTAACTCTTTTAAAAATAAACTCTATAATAGTCATTTGAGAACAAATTGGAAGAATTTTATTCTTCATTAATGTACGTTTTTATTGTTTTAAATATATTTTTTAGTAGATATGACTATTGTTTATTTTTCTAGATAATTTTTGTTGCATCCATCCAAGATTCATTACATTGTATTATTTAGTAATCCGGTTGGCATGGGTTGGTTTCTTATCACCCTAGTTGTACTCTCTTTTTTTATTTAATGAAAGTTTCAGTTTCCTATTAAAAAAAATATTCATTGTTTAGTATTCATTAAATGCATATTTTTATTTTTATTTTTTATATGACAATGATGTGGTGATAATATTAGGCTCAATGTTTATAAATAATTTGATTTATTTTGATTAACTTAAAAATGTATAAAACAAACAAATGAACTATCAATTTCTTTTATAAAATAAGAAATTATTTTGAAATTTGTTTATATTATGAATACATATATACTTTTATAATTAAACATAAATTTTAACAAAAAAAAAGGTTTGTTTTATAATTTTATATTAAAACAAAATCAAAACTAAAAATTCTAACTATAGAATCAAATATAACAAAAAAATAAAAATAATTCGTCAATTTATCAATTTATAAATTATAAATTTTAATATATAGAAATGGGTGTCGAATCATCATTTTATACGACCTCCTTTTTATATGTAATTTTGCCCCCCCACAAATAATTTTCTAGCCTCGCCACTGCTTGAGCACATTGATTCGGCACATGATAGTATGTTGATTCGGATCCATACGTATCATAATGCTATGATTTGTGGGGAACTTAATCACAGTTGATTCGGCACATGATAGTATGTTGATTCGGATCCATACGTATCATAGTGCGATGATCTGTGATATGGTACATGGTAGTATGTTGATTCGGATCCATACGTACCATGGTACTATGATTTGTGACACGACACATGATAGTATGTTGATTCGGATCCATACGAATCATGATGCGATGGTTTGTGATATGGTACATGGTAGTATGTTGATTCGGATCCATACGTACCATGGTACTATGATTTGTGACACGACACATGATAGTATGTTTATTCGGATCCATACGTATCATGGTGCGATGGTTTGTGATATGGTACATGGTAGTATGTTGATTCGGATCCATACGTACCATGGTACTATGATTTGTGACACGGCACATGATAGTATGTTGATTCGGATCCATACGTATCATGGTGCGATGATTGAGATATGGTACGACCGTACGTTGTATGTTGATTCGGATCCATACGAGCACGTTACGATGAAACTTGTTTGGTAATAAAGATACATAATGTTACATTTACAGATTCTTTAGAATTGTGTAGTAAGACTTAGTAATGAATGTTACTTTTACTTTAAGTCTTTATTTCTATCTTATGGTATTGAATGACGATTACGGGTAGTATGTTACTATCGTTTGATTGTATGGAAATTGGAAGTGTGGATATGAGTAGTAATGACCATTTTAGGCCTTTGGACACGATTTCTGGTATGAAATTTAGTTCATAGGATTACTTGCTTTCGTTTTACTCTCACTAGCATTTTTATGCTAATGTTGCTACACTTACAAATTTTCAGGTAAACCTCGTCCAAAGAAGCGTGGTAGAGGCGGTGGTGCTACTTGACTTGTCGAGGTGGTGAATGGACATTATCAAATTCTTTTGGTTTAGCATCCTTAGAATGCTTGTAAATTATTTCCAATTTCCATAACTTATGTCTTTTGAGCCCGAGAGGGTGTTTGTCTAAATATCATGAGTTTTTATGATTCAAAGTATGATTGTAAGTTTATAACTAGATGATGGAATACATATTCCCGATTTACAGCTTTTTCTGAATATGGGTTGTAAAACAGGTTTTGATTATTCGACTTTTAAACGAACCCATGCCGTTTTTCTTTAAAAATCGAGTCTTCCGCTGTGCATTTGAATTTAAAGAATTTAATGAAAAATCGGGTCGTTACATTTATGATTGATGATTATGACTTCATAGATTTATTCAATTAATAAATATAAATAATAATTCGATAGTTTCCTTATTGTGACTTGATTTCTTTTCTTTTAACTATTTGTGATGTAAATGTTATGATGCTTTAGATATTTTTGTTTGCTGTTATTTTATTATTCGTGAGTTATGATTGGGGAGTTATTTTAAGATTAATTGTTGTTTGATAATTATTTGGTTGATTGTTCTAAGATATATGATAATCATGTTGGATAGTGTGGCACGTATCATAGTGGCCATTATGATACTATATTATATAGTCAAACACTGTGATTATGATATATCTAAGTAGTTGAGAAGAGATTGATAAGTGATTAACACGATGGATAGTGTGGCACATATCATAGAGGCTACTATGATATTATATTATAAAGCTGAACACTGTGGTTATGATCTTTCAGAGATGAGTTATGCTATTATTTTGTGAGATGTTGACTTTAATATATAAAGCATATTAAATTTGTAGAGCCAGATGGTATGGCACGTATCATGGGTGGCCTTATACCCCACTATGATACATATTTTCAAGCGCATAACATGGCATGTATCACTTGTGGTCACGTATTTTGCGGTGATACCTATATGCAAATTTAATAATAACAAAGGGATTTCGTAGGCTAAGTACCTACTAATTATTGATGAATGAGACAGGGACGAGTATCCTTATGTTATTACAGCTATGTTTTTGTTTGAATTTGATTTGCTCATTTGAGTTGAGAATTAATCTAATGAGCTAAAAACTCATAGTATTCGAATGCCCTGCAAACTTTTATTTTACAGGTAACGGTGACAATAATGGGAACCGATGTGTTTGACGAGGATGGCGCTACACTTAGAGGCCCTTCAATTATGGTCTTACTATTTAGATTAGTTGAAAATGAACACTTAAGAAACCCTAAATACCTCTAGAAAAAATCCTAGGACAAAAAAACCTTAAAACATTAAAGAACCCTAAAATATACTTAAATAACCCTAAAACAAAACAAATATCGCTACAAGGGCAAAGTATCTAGTTAATTTATAAAAATGCTTCCAAACAAACATACACAACAAAGAATTCCTAATAAAAACCCTAAAACCCAAAAAACAACTCTAAGGGAAAAAAAACACCACATACATAAAGGAACCTAACAAGTAATTAAATAATCCTGAAACGAAACGAATGTGGCTACTTTGGTAAAGAAAGAGGTTGCGTTTTGTAAAAGCTTATGAACAATAATAAAAACTAACTAAATTCCTAGAAAAAAAACCCTTGGTGCTTGGGAAAAAATTTATATACTTTATTTTATAGAAAAATGACCCAATTTTTAAATTTCTTGAAAAATGATCCAATTTTTAAATTTATTGAAAAATGCTCTCTTGTTGTGATAGTTTTTTTTTAAATGACATCACTATATAATTAGTGGAAAATTAGCTCTTATGAAAAAGGCCTAAGACCCAAAAAAGACCCTCAAACCTTAAAAAACGAAACACACATAAATAAACTTAAAAAGAAACAAATACTATTACAAGGGCAAGTTATAAGGTTATTTGTGTAAAAGCATCCAAGCATCCATAAAACCCAAGAAATTAAATAGAAAAAATCCTAAAACCCTAGGCCAAAAAAAAACCTCAAAAAACTCTTAAATGACCCTACATCGAAGAAAATTTGGTTACAGGGGCATATTAAAAAGTCTCTTGTGGAAAACTTTCAAAACACCGATAAAAACCAGAGAATTCCACATAAAAATCATATAACTTTGGGACAAACCATGAGACCCAAACCAAATACATAATGAACCTAATAAATACATTAACAACCCTAAAATATAGCGAATGTGGATGGATGGGAAAATTATGGAGTTGCCTTTTCTAAGCCTATAAACAATGAGAAAAAAAAACCCATTAAATTCCTAGAAAAAAGACCCTAAGACCTTGAAACAAATGAGGAAACTTTTTAATGAGAAATGACCTGATTTTTAAATTTCTAGAAAAATGACCTTGTTGTGAAAGTTTCTTGAATAATGACTTCACTATATAAATTAGTTGAAAATGAACACTTAAGGAACCCTTAATACTGCTACAAAAAGCCCTAAGACAAAAGAACAATCAAACATCAAAGAACCCTAAAATATACTCCTAAAACTAAACGAATCGTTACAAGAGCAAAGTATAAACTTTCTTTGTAATAAACATTCCAAACAATCATACACACCCAAGAATTCCTAATAAAGACCCTGAAACTCTAGAAAAAAACCCGTAGACCCAAAAACACTTAATACATAAAGGAACCTAATAAGTACTTAAATAACCCTAAAATGAAGTGAATGTAGTTACTTGGGCAAATTAAGAAGTTGCGTTGTTTAAAATTTAATAAACAATAATAAAAACTCATTAAATTCCTAGAAAACCCTTAGTGTTTGGAAAAAAATTATACATTTTTATTTTATTGAAAAATGAACCATTTTTTAAATTTCTTGAAAATGACTTAATTTTTAGTTTCTTGAAAAATGCCTTTGTTGTGATTGGTTTTTAAAAAATGATTCACTATATAAGTACTTAAACAAGGATTTGTGGATTTTTTTTAATTGGGTCTTAGGTTCTTTGTAGATCTGAGGTATTTCGTGTAGTTTTTTTTTTCATGTTTTAATTCTTGTTCTATGTGTTTTACTTTTAGCCACATAGGTTATGACCCCATGGCCATTCAACAAACACATGATATGCATTAGTACAATGAGATGTAAATAGCCATACTTACATTATAACCCTTATCGAAAATTAATCTTTAGCATATCGAACACATGTAGGAATGAATGCCAATCAGTATATGACTCAATCTTTCACTTGACACTTTTAAAATACACAAACGAGCATATAAAGCAACTCATAGAATATTATCCTTTAACATCTCAAATATGCAAATATTCTTCGAACATCAACCGTTAACACATCGAGTATATACCAAAATAAATCTCAATCAGTACATGACTCAATCTTCAACTTGAAACATATATAAATGCAGGTAAACATGAGAGAACAACTCAAAGATTAAGTAGAAACAAGGATATATCAAGGTATTTTCACTCATTCTAATTTCTCAACAATATGCCTAGTTCTGTCAATGATTCCAGTTCCGCTCTCAACCTCTTTTTCCTTACTTTCAAACACTAAGTGGTGTTCCCAAATCAGCCTCATTTAACATTAACATCTAACCCACACCATCAAACTAGCAATCACTATCAAACACCTCTACCGTCACTTTAATCCGTTTTGTTCTCACTTTACTAGTAAAAAGTAACAAGGCTTGGCTTTGACTGTGATTCCCTTTTCATTAAAAATCATTTAACAACTAACCTTAAGCTTAAAATATCACAAATAACTCAATAAGAACAAATAGCTAACCCCGGAACCCAATTTGATCCAAAAAGCCTCTAAACTAGCTAAATAGAAAAGTGGTGGTTTTGGCCATTTGAGGGGTTTTGAAAAATCAATTGTTGGACTTCTTAACTTTATTTCCTAATAAGTCAAAACTTCCATCTTTATCCTCACCGGTACCCTTGCAAGCTAACACGCATACCCTCGATAAAGTCTTACTCATAACATACATCACCATAACTCAAGTCGAACCGCCAACTCCTTCTTTTGAGCCACAATACCTCCATCAAAGAATTAAGTCATCAAACTTCAAACCAAGCCTAGACCCTCCATTACATACTCTCGTCTTTAACTATTCTAAGACCAAATAATAACAACTTCGCTCACCAAAGAATATCCCGACATCCTAGAATCCTCATACCTCATATATGTGTCCTTACCTTACACACTTCCATTCGCTTATCCATGAATAACCACCCATCTAACTTATTTAGAAACTTGACAATCCCAACCAAGCTCAACATCAATACACATACAATTCATTTTATAAATATTCAAACATAAATTTACTTTACACCCTTTTTATTCCCACCTTGTGATACTGTAAAGACTCGGATTTTCTAAAATCTTTAAATCATAAGCAAAACAGCGGAAGACTAGATTTTTAAAAAAAATTGGCGTGGATCCGTTTAAAATACGAACTCCCTAAACCTGTTTACATGGGCTCAAATCAGAGAATTTAAAACAACAAGAATTCTTACTTCAGTTTATACCCAAATCAGAGGAAATAAACTCGAAAATATATACAATATATCTTAGGCTCTCGTGAGCCACAAAATACGAGTTTAAAGACATCAATATCAAGTTTATATATAACATTCCTAAAATGCTCCAAAATATTCCTTTATTAGTCCAAGTATCCAAGGCATACACTCGCGTTCACGCAGCACCACCTCCACAACCTTATGCCTCTCTACTTTATGCTTGCATCGACTACTTTAATTCTGCACTTTACTTATTTACTTTTACAAGGATATGCAGGCATATGCATATCATATTGCACCATAACATTTTCGCATCATTCATAGAAAAAGAAACGAAAGTGAGAAAGAAAGGAAGGGGAGAATGTTGGAGTCTACGGGTAGTGTCTGCATCACCTTCAGAGAAAAAGAAAAGAAAGTGAAAAATAAAAGAAGGGAGAATGATGAATCCTACGGGAAGTTCACAGCACCTTCAGAAAAAGAAAAGAAAGTGAAAAGGAAAAGAAGGGAGAATGATGAATCCTACGGAAAGTTCACATCACCTTCAGAGGAAAGAAAAGGAGTTGAATGGTATCCTACGGGATGTTCGCAATACTTCTTCATGCATAGGGGGTTGAATGGTAACCTACGAGACGTACGCATTACTTCCTCATGCATAAGGTTGAATGGGAACCTACGGGACATCCACATTACCTTCATTCATGCACAAAAGGGCAAATGCAAAATCCTACTGGATGTCCTCATGCATTCATGCTTATGATCGATGATATAGAAAATCGAGATGTTATATTTTATACAAGTTTATTTATTTTTCTTATTTTATGTCATAACAAGTTTCTGGATGAGGATTTGACTACGAGTGTAGTAATATCATCCTTTTGGGAGAATAAGATTTGATGTAAACCTTGTATATAGTATAAGGTTTATAAGGAAAATGAGATATAAATGTTATTTGCATTTACGAAACCATACTCAGAAATATTTGGAATGTAGTTCCACAATTATATTTGAGAATTGGTAAGTAAAAGTGGAACATTTTGATATAAACTCTTTGAATGGATTGATAGCAAATAGTAAGTATGTTCTTGGACACAAATCGGAAATGCAAGTTTGAGGTCTACTTTTATTTTTTATTCTTATTATTCTCAATGGGCTTAGTTTGTTAGCTCATGATATTACAAAAATTTCAGGTAATGCCCTGGCTAGAGGCCGTGGAAGGGGAGATGGTGCTGCGTGATCGAGGGATGATGACCTCGAGATGGACTCAGTTGTTGTTAAGTCTATGTATTTATTTTTGGTGAACTTTAAAGACTTTGATGATTTATACTTTGTATTTAGCTCATAAGAGCTTATTGTCGTTGTTTTATGATATTAAATCTTTGAACTCCTGATTGGAACTTAAAGTTCCATGTGATTTTATTAGATTTTGAAATTAGGATGTAAACAGGTTTTGGCTAGCAAATTTTCAAACATAACCATGCCAATTTTTCTTAAAATAAAAGACTCCCGCTGTCAATTCTGATTTAAATTATTTAAAAGTGTCGGGTCATCACATAAATCTTCATAAAAATATGTTTTAATAAGCTTTTAAATAAAAAGCCAAATGAATACTTCCTTTAAAAAATTAATTTGCCCTTGTAACACTATTTGTTTTGTTTTAGGTTTATTTATGCGTGTTTCGGGGTTATTTTAAGGTTTGAAGGTCTTTTTTTTTGGGTCTTAGACCTTTTTCTTAAGAGCTCATTTTCCACTAATTACATAGTGAGGTCATTTAAAAAAAATATCACAACAAGAGCATTTTTCAAGAAATTTTAAAAATTGGATCATTTTTTCAAGAAATTTAAAAATTGGGTAATTTTATCATAAAATAAAAAATATAAATTTTTTCTCAAGCACTAAGAGTTTTTTCTAGGAACTTAATTAGTTTTTATTATTGTTCATAAGCTTTTACAAAACGCAACCTCTTGCTTTGCCAAAATAGCCACATTCGTTTCGTTTTAGGGTTATTTAATTACTTATCAGGTTCCTTTATGTGTGTGGTTAATTTTTGGGTCTAATAGTTTTTTTTTTGTTTTTTAGGGTTTTTATTAGGAATTCTTTGTTGTGTATGGTTGTTTGGAAGATTTTTCACAAAGAAACTTTATACTTTGCCCTTGTAGCGTTATTTGTTTCCTTTTAGGGTTAATTAAGTATATTTTAGGGTTCTTTAATGTTTTAGGGTTTTTTTGTCCTAAGATTATTTGTGTAAAAGCTTCAAATAAACCATAAAAACCCAAGAAATTAAATAGAGAAAATCCTAAAACCCAAGAAAACATTGGAAGACCGAAAAAAAACCTCAAACCGTAAATAACCTCAAAAAACTCCTAAATGACCTACATCTAAGAAAAATCAGTTACAAGGGCATATAACAAGTTTCTTGTGTAAAACTTTCAAAACACCGATAAAAACCGAAAAATTCCACATAAAAATCCTATAACTTTTGGAAAAACCATGTTACCCAAACCCAATACATAATGAACATAATATAAATACATTAACAACCCTAAAATAAAGCAAATATGGATGAATGGGCAAATTATGGAGTTGCGTTTTCTAAAAGCCTCTAAACAATGAGAAAAGACACATTAAATTCCTAAAAAAAACCATATGACCTTGGAAAAAAAGAGTAAATTTTTTTTTAAAGAAAAATGTCCTTGTTTTTTAATATCTAGAAAAATGACCTTGTTATGAAGGTTTCTTGAATAATGACCTCATCATATAAATTATTAAAAAATGAACACTTAAGAAACCCTTAATACCGCTAGAAAAAGCCCTTAGACAAAAGAACAATCAAACATTACAGAACCCGAAAATATACTTAAATAACCCTAAAATGAAACGAATACGGTAATAAGGGCAAAGTATGTACTTGCTTTGTTAAAAAGCTTCCAAAAAACCATATACACTTAAGAATTCCTAATAAAGACCCTAAAACCACAGAAAAAACCCTAAAACCCAAAAAAAAAAAACCCATACATAAAAAAAAACCTAATAAGTAATTAAATAACTCAAAAATGAATCGAATGTGGCTACTTGGGAAAATTAAGGAGTTTCGTTTTGCAAAAAGCTTATAAACAATAATAAAAAAATCATTACATTCCTAGAAAAAAACCCTCAGTGCTTGGAAAAAATTATATATATACATATATACATATATACATATATACATATATATACATATATACATATATACATATATATACATATATACATATATACATATATATACATATATACATATATACATATATACATATATACATATATATACATATATATATATATATATACATATATATATATATACGTATATATATATATATATGTATATATATACGTATATATTTTATTATATTTAAAAATGACCAATTTTTAAATTTCTTGAAAAATGACTTAAAAATGACCAAAATTTTAAATATCTTGAAAAATGCCCTTGTTGTGATAGGTTTTTATGTAAATGTCCTCACTATATAATTAGTGAAAAATGAGCTCTTAAGTAAAAGCCCTAAGACCCAAATAAAACCTTCAAACCTTAAAGAACCCTGAAACACACATAAATAACCCTAAAATGGAACAAATATCGTTACAAGGGAAAATTATAAGGTTCCTTTGTGTAAAAGCTTCCAAAAAACCATAAAAACCATGAAATTTATAAGAAAAAAAAAATCCTAAAACCCAAAAAAAGATCGGAAGACCCAAAAAAACTTCAAACCTGAAACAACCTTAAAAAACTTCTAAATGACCCTATAACGAACAAAATTCAATTAGAAGGTCATATTTAAAAGTTTCTTGTGTAAAACATTCAAAACACCCATAAAAACCAAAGAATTCCTATTAAAAATCCTACAACTTTGGGAAAAACCATATGTAACAACCCGGTTTTTCGCTTAAGGGTATTTTAACCATTTCATCCATTTTTTATTTAGACAACTATAATTTTAGTTCTTTCTAACCGTCGTTTCATTACAATTTCAACACAATTGAATGTTCTTAAATCCGAGCTCCGAGTAAAAAGATACGATCTAATTACTGTTTTTACCCTTCTTTTTAAAGTTTTCATTAGGGGAATTCTAGTCTTTTGACAAGCTTTCATGCATTTATAATACACAAAACCCTAAAGTATATTACTATCCTCTAAAATTCATGTTTCTCTCCCGTCGCAACCGTAAATTAAATCCATCATCGGGGACCTTCAATACGTCATTGTTTTCTCTTTGTTTTTCTCTGTTGAAAGAACAAGTCATCAAGCTTCGCGAGCCGACAGAAAACCAAGAGAAAAGTGGTTTAATTTTATCGTTTCTTAGGTATCTTCTCGTTGGATTCACTTAAGTTTAATTTTCTTTCGTTTTTAGTAAACTCACATTAATTGCACGTTGTGTCTTCGAGTTTAGATCATCGTCAGAGTTTCGAGTTTCTCGCTGGAATGCCAAGGAAAAGAAAACATTCAAACCCATCATTTTTCTAAGGTATTTTCGTTGGTGTCTCTTTTAGTTTTTTTCCTGTTACTTTCGAATCAATTGCAAACTTATTGGACGTTTATTTCATTGCTTATCTTCGTGTAACATCCCGTTATTTTGAGGTAAATTTTTATTTTATTTTATTTATTTATTTATTTAAAGTATTAAAGTTAATTTTAGAATTAGTTATTTAGATTTAAATAGTTAATTTCATTCAGAAACCGTTTTAATCGCTTAATTAGCCTAAATTAGTTTCGATTGTATTAATAATTATTAATAGCCCAATTAATAATTATTAATCACCATTAGGCTAGTTTAAGTGTTTCGGGTTTCGTTTTAAAAGCTTAAGACAAATAAAGGACGTATGCGTCATTTCCAATTTCTTAAAATATCTAAATCACTATTCATCATCCCTTAAATAAGCTAAAATTAGACAAATATCACAATTTTCTTCTCTTATTTCCTTCCTTGGCCGAGAGCATCATCCTTAGATCTCCCATTTTTGGTTTTTCTTGAATTCTTGGTGGATTGCTATAATTTCGGTTGCGTTGGATAGCCACGAGCCCGAGCATCATATCCAACCTAACAATCGAGCTTTTCATCCATTTTCTTAAGGCCTTAAGGTATGACAAATTTTCTAATCTAAGCTCCAAATAGTGTTTTAATGGAGTTTTTGATTTAAATCTTCTAATTCTTACCGAGAAACTCGAAGATTTCAATCAAGGGAGTTGTTTTATGTATGTTTAGGAACTTCCCCTAACCCTAAATCGGGTTTGAACCGAAAAGCCTTTCCGTATATTTTTCTTGTTTTGGTGATGGCTTGGGTTTTTAATTGGTATTGTTTATGAATTTTACTTAATTTTTCAGAAATGAAGTATTGTCCAAAACCCTAATTTATGATTACCCATTAATGGTACCAATATCCAAAGTACCTGAAACCAACCCGAAATGCCTCTAAACTGCTTAAAATCCGGAAAACCATATTTAATCCCTCTTTCCCCTTGGTCCATGGGCCTCTTGGCTATATTCCCGGGTTGTTTTGTCCTTTATTTTAGTAATGTGATGATAGTTGTTCAATTTGGTTAATTAATATATGTAACAACCCGAACCCGTTAAATTCTTTAAATTCAAATGCACAGCGGAAGACTCGATTTCTAAAGAAAAACGGCATGGGTTCGTTTAAAAATCGAATAATCAAAACCTGTTTACAACCCAAATTCCAGAAAAAGCGATAAATCAGGAATTTCGCATTCCAAAAGACATTTAGACCATAAAACATAGACATATTTTACACAAATACCCTTTCGGGCTCAAAAAGACACAAGTTATGTAAAGATGGAATAATTACAAGCATTTCAATGAATGCTAAACAAAATGAGTTTTCTAGTATTGTCCATACACCCTCTCGATCACCACGCGGCTCCACCTCCTCTACCACGCTTCTTAACTCGAGGTTTACTGAAAATTTTAAGTGTAGCACCATTAGCATAACATGCTAGTGAGAGTAAAACAAAAGTAAGTAATCCTATGAACAAAATCTCATAACCGAAATCGTGTCCAAAGGCCTAAAATGCCCAATACTACTCACATCCACACTTCCAAATTTCCATACAATCAATCGATAGTAGAATGTCACCCATACATGTCAATACCATGAGATAGAAAAAGAATAAAGACTTAAAGTGTAATTAACATTCACAACTAAGTCTCACTACACGTTTCTAAGAATCGGTAAAAATAACATTAACTATCCTTATTACCAAACAAGTTTCATCGTATCGTGCTATTGTATGGATCGAAATCAACATACCACGTACCATATCACAACCATCGCACCATGATACGTATGGAACCGAATCAACATACTATCATGTGCCGTATCATAGATCATAATACCATGGTACGTGCGGATCCGAATCCACGTACTACCATGTATCATATCTCAATCATCGGTTATCGGGACTTTCACCATTTCGGTATCAGGAATTTCACCATTTCGGTATCAGGAATTTCACCATTTCGGATATCAGGACTTTCACCATTTCGTATCGGAATTTCACCATTTCACCACATGATACATATGGAACCGAATCAACATACTATCATGGGTCACTTTACAAATTGTTAAGCTTCCTAAAAGTTAGTTAAACTCAAAGAATCCTTCTAAGCTATTACGAAGCCTAACTATCTAGATTACACGAGTTAACACTCAAGTGCATCTTCTAATTACTTTACTTCCAAATCCATCAAAGTAACTTCCATTCCACTTTCATCTAACATCTCCAAATCTCATTTCCATACTTACAAACCTCTCCGATGTTCTCTAATCATCGAACTAACCATAAATCCAAACTTTCCTCCACTAACTTCCTAATTAAAGTCTCTAACCAAACTTAACTTCTAAGAAGCTAAATCCCGCTTAACTTTGATAAACAATAACATAATGAAACTTAATTCATAAAACAACTAACTTTCATTTTAAACTCACCTTGCAAACGAAGTCAACTCCGAAACACCGGTTGACCAAGAATCACGATCTATGCACGAAACCTATATAATTAAATACACCTAAAGTATATTAATTAACCGAATCGAAGAACGATCGTCACGATACTAAAATAAAAGACAAAACCACCCGGAACTTATGCCAAGAGGCCCACGGCCCAAGGGAAAGGAAGAAAAGGAATTGTTTTCCGGATTTTAAGCACTTTAAAGACATTTTGGTTTGGTTTCGGTACTTTGGAGGTTGGTAACCTTAATGGGTAATCGCAATTTAGGGTTTTGAGCAATAAACCATTTCCAAAACAAATAGAAAATAGCAAAAACATAATAAACTAAACATCCTAAACAAAGCCCAAAGAGGGAAAACTACAAGGAACGAGTTTCCTGGCTCAAACTTGGTTTTAGGTTTTAGGAAAAGTTCCTAAAAATGACTATAACAACTTTCCCGATTGATATCTTAAAGCTCCTGGTGAACGAATTCAAGATTACAACTCAATTCCACCATTAAAACACTATTCATAACAAAAATAAGAAACTTTAACATACCTTTAAGCCTCGATAAAACGAGCGAAAATTACGTTCGGTAGGTTGGAAATGATCTACGGGCCAAGGGCTTTCCAACGGATGTAGAATCGAGACGATCCGTTGAGAAATAAAGAAAAACCAAAATTTAGTTTTTGGCTTAAGGAGGCTCACACCGGGACAGAGGAGAAGAAGCAGATTTTTGATGAAATTGCCTTTGATTTTCTATTTTAAGGGGAAATGAATAGTGAAATCTAGATATTTAAGAAATCGGGTAATGACGCCTACGTCCCTCTTTAGTTTTTGCTTTAAAAATGAAACCCGAAGCTTGTAAATAAATCTAAAGGTGATTAATAATTATTAATTGGCCCGTTAATAATTATTAATATCACCAAAACATAATTAAAGTACTAAAACGATTAAAAACTAATTCGGACGAAAATAGCTACTAAAATAGAAGTTACTGAATTAAAACTAAACTTTAAAAGCTTCATTAAATAAATAAATAAAAAAAATTTTACCTCTAAAAGTAACGGGACGTTACAATATACTATAGGTGTATTTGAATTATAGGTTTTGTGCAACGTTCGTGAAATCGGTCAACCGGAGATTTGGAGTTGACTTCATTTATAAGGTGAGTTTAACATGGTTGTGATTATTTTTATGTTTCCGGGTTGCATGACGATCATGTTTGATTGGGGTTAAGAGGGTTACATGATTTTAGAGCTCATCCAAGATTGGATGTAGTTGGGAGATAAGGAAAGTGCATAAGGAAAGAAATTAGTAAACTTTTGGTGTTGTTTAAAGTGAGATGTTTGTTATGGATTAGGTTGTTTTCTCAAGGAGAATTATGTTTCCGAAAATTGGAGAAGAGTATTAGATTACTCCGTTGATTTGAGTGGTTATAAGATAGTTAATGGAAACTTGGGAGAGAAATCATCATGTGGATTTGAGCTAGTTTGATAATTATAGTGATGTGATTCGCTAATTAGTACTACCAAAGGGGAGTAGTACATGCGGTGTAACGTCCGGTTATTTTGAGGTGAATTTTTTTTTATTTTTTTTTTATTTAATATTGTTTATTTATTTCAATTCAAGTATTTAGTTTAATTATTATTTGGTAATTTCGATTTTAGTACTTAATTTTGCCCGAAATCCTTTTTAACCTTTTTAATGTTTTATTTTCGTTTTGGTGATATTAATAATTATTAATAGGCCAATTAATAATTATTAATCACCTTTAGATTAATTTAAGAGCATCGGGTTTCGATTTAGAAGTCAAAAGTCATAAAAGGACGCAACCGTCATTTCCAAAATTCCTAAAATATCTAAACACTATTCCACTTCCTTCTTTAAAATGACAATTGACCAAAGTTGACTAAAAACTTCATATTTTTCTTCCTTTGGCCGTGGGTATCAAGAAGAGAAGGGATTATTTGGGTTTTTGTTCGTTTCTCGGCGGATCGACTCGATTTCGGTTGCATCATAAAGCCCTCGGGTCTAGGATTCTTTTCCACCCAACTATCGTACTTGCCACTCGAGATCCACGGAGTTCTCGGTAAGTTTCTCTTGAAACCCTAAACTCCAAATAGTGTTTTAATGGAGTTTTCGTTGATTTCCTTCGATTTCGTGTTGTGAAACTCGGTGTTTGTAAATACGGGAGTTGTTTTAAGAGTTTTTGGAAACTTTTCCTAAACCCTAAAACCGAGTTTCAGTCGAAACCCTTCCCGTTTGAAAATTTCCTTTTGGGGTTTGAATATGGGTTATGTATTAATGAATTAATGTTTATTGTAATTCAATTCGGGAAATTACATATTGTTCAAAAATCCGAATTATCGATACCCATTGAAATCGGGAATATCGAATTTGCTTAAAACCAACTCGAAACACTTTTAAATTGCCTAAAACCCGGAAAACCAAACCCGAAGCCCATTTAACATGTGAGGGCCGAGAGCCTCTTTGTGGGGGGTTCGTCGTTTTGTATGTTTAGTTGTTATTTGATCGATAGTTGGTAATTTATTAATTTTTGAGATATAATTCAATTGTAGGTGATTTTGGATCGCTTGCTTGATCGCTCTAACGGTTTTAAGAGCGAAGTCATCTTTTACAAAGGTGAGAATAGTTAGGATTTAAAGTAAATTTAGAAATCGAATGAGTATGATGGTTTGTTGAATTTGAAACTAAGATTAGAATTCAAATCTAAGATTAGAAGGAAGTGAGTTAGTGCCCTCAGGATTTGAAGTTAATCCTTTAAGCGAGAACTTAGGATTTCTCGAAGAAAGCCTTGAATCTTAGAAGATTCTAAGTTAGATTCGTTTCGGAGTTTAGGATGGATCATTGGAAGTTAAAAGATCCAAAACTTTTATATAGAATGATTGATAGAACCTCGGATTATTGGAAGTTTAGAATCCTTGAAGGTTTAGGATAATCGTTTAAGTTATGATTTTTACTTTATTTTTTTGTAGCGGAGTTCGATTGACAAATCGTTCGTCCGGAGTTTCCTATTTATTTACTTTATGTCTTTTATTTTATGTCCTTTACTTTACGCCTTTTACTTTATGTTTTTATCGGATACTTTAATTCCGCACTTTATTTATTTACACCAAAACATATCATATTACATCATAAACATCTCGCATCATGGAAAAAAAGTGAGAAAGAAAGAAAAGAAGGGGGAAGAATGTTGGAGCCTACGGGTAGTGTCCGCATCACCTTCAGAAAAAGAAAAGAGATTGAGAATGAAAGGAGGGAGAACGATGGATCCTACAGGATAGAGCCACGTCACCTTCTCATGCATAAGGGCGTATGCGAATCCTACGGGATGTCCTCATGCATTCATGCTTATGATCGATGAATTAGAGAATCGAGATGTTTTATGTTTATGCAAAGTTTATTTATTTTTCCTATTTATGATATAACAAGTTAATGGATGAGGATTTGACTACGAGGGTAGTAATATCATCCTTTGGGAGAATAAGATTTGATGTAAACCTTGTATATAGTATAAGGTTTATAAGGAAAATGAGATATAAATGCTATATGCATTTACGAAACCATACCAGAAATATTTGGAATGTAGTTCCACAATTATATTGGAGAATTGGTAAGTAAATGTGGAACATTTTGATATAAACTCTTTGAAAGGATTGATAGCAAAGAGTAAGTATGTTCTTGGACACAAATCGGAAATGCGAGTTTGAGGTCTATCTTTACTTTTTATTCTTATTATTCTCACTGGGCTTAGTTTGTCAGCTCATGATATTACAAACATTTCAGGTAATGTTTGGGATTGTGGGAGAGGAGCTGGTGCGCGCTTGATTGAGAGAATAATGATTTCGAGATGGACTAAGTAGTTGTAAAAATCCATGTACATGGTTTCGTGAATTTTATTTACTTTTGGAGTTGCATATTTGTAAATAGCTCTTAAGAGCTTTTGTCTTTATGTTTATGGTTATAATCATTTTGAACTCCTGGATAGGAACTTAATGTTCCTTGTGTATTTTAGATTTTGAAATTAAGATGTAAACTGGTTTTGGCCAGCAAATTTCCAAACATAACCACGCCATTTTTCTTAAAATATAAAGACTTCCGCTGTGTTTTCTAATTTAAATTATTTAAAGTGTCAGGTCATCACATGCGGTGTGGTAATATGATTGGTGACAATCTGGTCACAGCGTGGTAATATGATTGGTGACAATGTGGTCACGGCGAGGTAATATGATTGGTGACAATGTGGTCACAGCGTGGTAATATGATGGGTGACAATGTGGTAGTAGCGTGGTAATGTGATTGGTGACAATGTGGTCACGCGTGGTAATATGATTGGTGACAATGTGGTCACACCGTGGTAATATGATTGGTGACAATGTGGTCATAGCATGGCAATATGATTGGTGACAATGTGGTCATAGCGTGGTAATATGTTTGGTGACAAGGTGGTCACGGTGAGGTAATGTGATTGGTGACAATGTGGTCACGGTGTGGTAATGTGATTGGCACAATGTGGTCACGGTGTGGTAATGTGATTGGTGCCAATGTGGTCAGGGTGTGGTAATGTGATTGGTGACAATGTGGTCACAGTGTGGTATGACGTGCATGATGAAAATTTACATTATCATTTACTTTGTTATGCTTTAGTACTAATTAGTTGTTTACTACTTTATTTACGAGCTTGAATGTTTATTTTCGAAGTTACGATATAGTGGAATGGTATTGATTTTTCTGATGCAAAGTACTTGGGAGTATAGAATGGGTAGCAAAGAGCACGATAGGATTTTGGACACATTTTTCGATATGGAATTCGGTCCATAGAAGTGCTTGGATCCATCATATTCTCACTAGCATTTTTATGCTAATGTTGCCACACTTAAACTTTTTCAGGTAATACTCGTGGGAGAGGACGAGGTCGTGGAGGTGGTGCTGCTTGATCCCAAGCGGATGGCTTTTGGGACATGGACCTACATGTATATTTTAGGGCATTCTATGAATGCTATGTTAGTCTTTAAACATGTATTATGTGGCTCATGAGTGCCTAAGATTTGTTGTACATATTATCGAGTCTACTTTCTCTTATTTGGTTATAAACTAGAGTATGAACTTCTGTTGTTTTAAATTCTCTGATTTGGGCTTATGTAAACAGGTTTAGGGAGTTCATATTTTAAACGGATCCACGCCAAATTTTTATAAAATCTAGTCTTCCGCTGTTTTGCTTATGATTTAAAGATTTGAGAAAATTCGAGTCTTTACACTTTGAGTTTAAAGGTCAACGGATTTTTTGTGGCTGTTCATCATGTTTTGGAAGCTTGTTTATGTTGGGTCTTCGTTCTATTCGGTTTCTCTTAGTTTCCAATAGTTCTTCCCCGAAGTTGCACGCCTGAAGCTCCGTTGTCGTTGGAAGGTACAGACTACATTTTAGTTTCTTTTTTCTTTTTTGTTCCTTGCACTTTATGAGCGGCAGTAGGCTTGGGGAAGAACCGGTCCAATAAAACAGGTTGGGCTGGTTCAACTGGCCCAGACCTGTTCAGAGCTGTTTTTTGGTCATATTAAGCCGGTTTTTGTTCTGTTAGCCTGGTTCTCACAAATTAACTTTAAATTAATGATTATATAGGTCTTGGGCACTGTTAGGATTATTATTGGATTTATTTCGAGTACGTTTGCTTGTGCAATTTACAATTAATGTAGGTTAATTCTACTTAAAAGTTTAAATTAAATTCATTGTGTTTGCTTGTTTAGTGTATGATTATTAGGATGTCTTGGGAGATGTTTTATTGATTTTAAACATCATTATGTGCTCGTTTTGATTTGCGAATATTGTTCATAATTAGTTTATGATCGTTAATTGGATTTAATTATAAATAGAGCCTATAGAGTATTTAAGTTGAATTAATTATATTAATAAACCTAAATTAAATTTGATATTTTTGTGATTTGTTTAATGATTGATTTATTGTATTAAGCTTTTTGGATCATCTCGATAATTATTTTGATGACATTAATAAATATTAGACATAGTAGACATTAATTATTATAAATTTATTCTTGAATGTTTATTAATAAAACTTAATGTTTTTATTGATTAATACTAATAATTTTAATCGTTTAATAATTAGTTTTAAATAATTTATTAATGCCTAGGATAATTTTTAGAGACGTTTATGATTGATGATTATGACTTCATAGATTTATTCAATTAATAAATATAAATAATAATTCGATAGTTTCCTTAGTGTGACTTGATTTCTTTTCTTTTAACTATTTGTGATGTAAATGTTATGTTGTTTTAGATATTTTTGTTTGCTGTTATTTTATTATTCGTGAGTTATGATTGGGGAGCTATTTTAAGATTAATTGTTGTTTGATAATTATTTGGTTGATTGTACTAAGATATATGATAATCACGTTGGATAGTGTGGCACGTATCATAGTGGCCATTATGATACTATATTATATAGTCGAACACTGTGATTATGATATATCTAAGTAGTTGAGAAAAGATTGATAAGTGATTAACACGATGAATAGTGTGGCACATATCATAGTGGCCACTATGATATTATATTATAAAGCTGAACACTGTGGTTATGATCTTTCAGAGCTGAGTTACGCTATTATTTTGTGAGATGTTGACTTTAATATATAAAGCATATTAAATTTGTAGAGCTGGATGGTATGGCACGTATCATGGGTGGCCTTATACCCCACTATGATACATATTTTCAAGCGCATAGCATGGCACGTATCACTTGTGGTCACGTATTCTGCGGTGATACCTATATGCAAATTTAATAATAACAAAGGGATTTTGTAGGCTAAGTACCTACTAATTATTGATGAATGAGACAGGGACGAGTATCCTTATGTTATTACAGCTATGTTTTTGTTTGAATTTGATTTGCTTATTTGAGTTGAGAATAATCTACTGAGCTAAAAACTCATAGTATTCGAATGCCCCGCAAACTTTCATTTTACAGGTAACGATGACAATAATGGGAACCGATGTGTTTGACAAGGATGGCGCTACACTTAGTGGCCTTTCAATTATGGTCTTACTATTAGATTAGTTGAAAATGAACACTTAAGAAACCCTAAATACCTCTAGAAAAAACCCTAGGACAAAAAAACCTTAAAACATTAAAGACCCCTAAAATATACTTAAATAACCCTAAAACAAAACAAATATCGCTACAAGGGCAAAGTGTCTAGTTGATTTATAAAAGTGCTTCCAAGCAAACATACACAACAAAGAATTCCTAATAAAAACCCTAAAAGCCAAAAATAAACTCTAAGAGAAAAAAAAAACACCACATACATAAAGGAACCTAACAAGTAATTAAATAATCCTGAAACGAAACGAATGTGGCTACTTTGATAAAGAAAGAGGTTGCGTTTTGTAAAAGCTTATGAACAATAATAAAAACTAACTAAATTCCTAGAAAAAAAAACCCTTGGTGCTTGGGAAAAAAATTATATACTTTATTTTATAGAAAAATGACCCAATTTTTAAATTTCTTGAAAAATGATCCTATTTTTAAATTTCTTGAAAAATGCTCTTGTTGTGTTATTTTTTTTTTAAATGACCTCACTATATAATTAGTGGAAAATTAGCTCTTATGAAAAAGGCCTAAGACCCAAAAAAGACCCTCAAACCTTAAAAAACGAAACACACATAAATAAACCTAAAAAGAAACAAATACTGTTACAAGGGCAAGTTATAAGGTTATTTGTGTAAAAGCTTCCAAGGAACCATAAAACCCAAGAAATTAAATAGAAAAAATCCTAAAACCCTAGGCCAAAAAAAAACCTCAAAAAACTCTTAAATGACCCTACATCGAAGAAAATTTGGTTACAAGGGCATATTAAAAAGTTTCTTGATTAAAACTTTCAAAACACCGATAAAAACCAAAGAATTCCACATAAAAATCATATAACTATGGGACAAACCTTGAGACCTAAACCAAATACATAATGAACCTAATAAATACATTAACAACCCTAAAATATAGCGAATGTGGATGGATGGGAAAATTATGGAGTTGCCTTTTCTAAGCCTCTAAACAATGAGAAAAAAACCCATTAAATTCCTAGAAAAAAAAACCCTAAGACCTTAAAAAATAGAGGAAACTTTTTAATGAAAAATGACATGATTTTTAAATTTATAGAAAATTGACCTTGTTGTGAAAGTTTCTTGAATAATGCCTTCACTATATAAATTAGTTGAAAATGAACACTTAAGAAACCCTTAATACTAGTACAAAAAGTCCTTAGACAAAAGAACAATCAAACATCAAAGAACCCTAAAATATACTCCTAAAACTAAACGAATATCATTACAAGAGCAAAGTATAAACTTGCTTTGTAATAAACATTCCAAACAATCGCACACACCCAAGAATTCCTAATAAAGACCCTAAAACTCCAGAAAAAAACCCGTAGACCCAAAAACACTTCATACATAAAGGAACCTAATAAGTACTTAAATAACCCTAAAATGAAGTGAATGTAGTTACTTGGGCAAATTAAGAAGTTGGGTTGTTTAAAATTTAATAAACAATAATAAAAACTCATTAAATTCCTAGAAAACCCTTAGTGCTTGGAAAAAAATTATACATTTTTATTTTATTGAAAAATGAACCATTTTTTAAATTTCTTGAAAAATGTCCTAATTTTTAATTTCTTGAAAAATGCCTTTGTTGTGATTGGTCTTTTAAAAATGACTCACTATATAAGTACTTAAACAAGGATTTGTGGATTTTTTTTATTTGGGTCTTAGGTTCTTTGTACATCTGAGGTATTTCGTGATGTTTTTTTTTTTTCATGTTTTAATTCTTGTTCTATGTGTTTTACTTTTAGCCACATAGGTTACGACCCCATGGCCATTCAACAAACACATGATATGCATTAATACAATGAGATGTAAATAGCCATACTTACATTATAAACCTTAACAAAAATTAATCTTTAGCATATCGAACACATGTAGGAATGAATGCCAATCAGTATATGACTCAATCTTTCACTTGACACTTTTAAAATACACAAACGAGCATATAAAGCAACTCCTCGAATATTATCCTTTAACATCTCAAATATGCAAATATTCTTCGAACATCAACCTTTAACACATCGAGTATATACGAAAATAAATCCCAATCAGTACATTACTCGATCTTCAACTTGAAACATATATAAATGCAGGTAAACATGAGAGAACAACTCAAAGATTAAGTAGAAGCAAGGATATATCAAGGTATTTTCACTCATTCTAATTTCTCAAAAATATGCCTAGTTCGGTCAATGATTCCCATTCCGCTCTCAACCTCTTTTCCCCTTACTTTCAAACACTAAGTGGTGTTCCCAAATCAGCCTCATTTAACATTAACATTTAACCCACACCATCAACTAGCAATCACAATCAAACACCTCTACCGTCACTTTAATTCGTTTTGTTCTCACTTTACTAGTAAAAAGTAACAAGGCTTGGCTTTGACTTTGATTCCCTTTTCATTAACAATCATTTAACAACTAACCTTAAGCTTAAAATATCACAAATAACTCAGTAAGAACAAATAGCTAACCCCGGAACCCAATTTGATCCAAAAAAACCTCTAAACTAGCTAAATAGAATAGTGGTGGGGGTTTTTGAAAAATCAATTGTTGGAATTCTTAACTTTATTTCCTAATAAGTCAAAACTTCCATCTTTATCCTCACCGGTACCCTTGCAAGCTAACACGCATACCCTCGATAAAGTCTTACTCATAACATACATCACCATAACTCAAGTCGAACCGCCAACTCCTTCTTTTGAGCCACAATACCTCCATCAAAGAATTAAGTCATCAAACTTCAAACCAAGCCTAGACCCTCTATTAAATACTCTCGTCCTTAACTATTCTAAGACCAAATAATAACAACTTGGCTCACCAAAGAATATCCCGACATCCTAGAATACTCATACCTCATATATCCATCCGTACTTTACACACTTCCATTCGCTTATCCATGAATAACCACCCATCTAACTTATTTAGAAACTTGCAATCCCAACCAAGCTCAACATCAATACACATACAATTCATTTTATAAATATTCAAACATAAATTTACTTTACACCGTTTTTATTCCCACCTTGTGATACTGTAAAGACTCGGATTTTCTCAAATCTTTAAATCATAAGCAAAACAGCGGAAGACTAGATTTTTAAAAAAAATTGGCGTGGATCCGTTTAAAATACGAACTCCCTAAACCTGTTTACATGGGCTCAAATCAGAGAATTTAAAACAACAGAAATTCCTACTTCAGTTTATACCTAAATCAAAGGAAATAAACTCGAAAATAAATACAACAAATCTTAGGTTCTCGTGAGCCACAAAATACGAGTTTAAAGACATCAATATCAAGTTTATCTATAGCATTCCTAAAATGCTCCAAAATATGCCTTTATTAGTCCAAGTATCCAAGGCTTCCACTCGCGATCACGCAGCACCACCTCCACGACCTAGCCCTCTCGTACGAGTATTATCTGAAAAAGTTTAAGTGTAAAAACATTAGCATAAAAATGCTATTGAGAATAAGATGGATGCAAGCTTTCCTATGGACCGAATTCCATATCGGAAAATGTAACGACCCGCTTTCCGTTAAATTCTTTAAATTCAAATGCACAGCAGAAAACTCGATTTTTAAAGAAAAACTGCATAGGTTCGTTTAAAAATTGAATAACCAAAACCTGTATTCAACCCATATTCAGAAAAAGTTGTAAATCGAGAATACGTATTCCATCATCTAATTTAAACTCTCAAACAAACTTTAAATCATAAAAACTCATGAAATTTTAGACAAACACCCTCTCGGGCTCAAAAAGACACAAGTTATGGAAATTGGAAATAATTTACAAGCATTTCTAAGAATGCTAAACCAAAAGAGTTCGATAATGTCCATTCACCACCTTGACAAGTCAAGCAGCACCACCTCCTCTACCACGCTTCTTTGGATGAGGTTTACCTGAAAATTTGTAAGTGTAGCAACATTAGCATATAATGCTAGTGAGAGTAAAACGAAAGCAAGTATTCCTATGAACTAAATTTCATACCAGAAATCGTGTCCAAAGGCCTAAAATGCTCATTACTACACATATCCACACTTCCAATTTCCATACAATCAAACGATAGTAAAATATTACTCAAGATAGTCTTTCAATACCATGAAATTGAATTAAGGACTTAAAGTAAAAGTAACAACCATTACTAAGCCTTACTACACAATTCTAAGGAATATGTAAATGTAATATTAACTATCTTTATTACCAAACAAGTTTCATCGTAACGTGCTATTGTATGGATCGATATCAACATACCACGTACGGTCGTACCATATCACAAATCATAGTACCATAATACCGTATGGACCGAAGTCAACATACTATCATGTACCATATCAATTGTACTCACTGTCTCCACAAATCATCGCACCATGATACGTATGGATCTATATAAACATACTATTATGTGCCGAATCAATGTGCCACTGTCTCCACAAATCATCGCACCATGATACGTATGGATTGATATCAACATACTATCATGTGCCGAATCAATGTGCTCAAGGTCTCCAATAAGTTAGCTAATCTCCAAGGAATTTTACTAAGTTATTAAAGAACCTAACTACTTAGATTACACGAGTCATCACTCAAGTGTAACATCTAAGCTACTTTAATTTCCAAACCATTCAAAGTAACTTAACTTCCACTTTCAACTAACATCTCCAAGTCACTTTACAAAACTTCCAAACCACTCCGATGTTTCCTTTTCACCGAACTAACCATAATTCCAAATCCTCTCCACTCACTTCCGAATTAAAGTCTCCAACCAAACATTAATTCTAAGAAGCTAGTTCCCTCTTAACATCGATAAAGAATAACATAATGAAACGTAATTCATAAAATTACTAACTTCCCTTTTAAACTCACCGTAGCTTGTAGAAAAGCTCCGATTAATTCGAGGTTGCAAATACCCGAACAATTCACAATCCTACAAATGAATTACACCTAATATCATTAATTAACCGGAAATCAAACAAACAACATCTAAACGCATAAACGACGAAAATCCCGGATTTCTTCCCTATGGTGCTCTCAGCCATACAAGGAAAAATGGGGTTCGGGTTTGGTTTTCTGGCTTTTATGCACTTTAGAGGTGTTTCGGGTTGGTTTCAAGTAGTTTCAAAGTTCCCGATTTCAATGGGTATCGATGATTCGGGTTTTTGGACAATAATCGATTTCCCGAATTTAAATACAATAAACAATAATTCATCAATAAATAACCCATAATCAAACCCAAAAAGGTAAATTTCAAATGGGAAGGGTTTCGACTGAAACTCGGTTTTAGGGTTTAGGGAAAGTTTTCAAAAACTCTTAAAACAACTCCCGTATTTACAAACACCGAGTTTCCAAACAAGAAAACGAAAGAAATCAAAGAAAACTCCATTAAAACACTATTTGAAGTTTATGGTTTGAAGTTTAACTTACCGAGAACTCCTTGGATCTCGAGTGGCAAACACGATGGTTAGGTGGAAATGAATCCTAGACCCGATGGCTTTCCGATGCAACCGAAATCGAGTCGATCCGCCGAGAAACGAACGAAACCCGAATTTTTCCCCCCAAACCCTTGAAGCTACGGTTTTGAAGAGGAGAAAGAATGAATTTTGGTCAAATTTTGGTCAATGATGTGTTTTTAAAGATGATTGAATAGTAACTTGATATTTTTAAGAAATCGGAAATGACGGTTGCGTCCTTTAATGACTTTTGACTTCTAAATCGAAACCCGAAGCTCTTAAATTAATCTAAAGGTGATTAATAATTATTAATTGGCCTATTAATAATTATTAATGTCACCGAAACAAAATTAGGCTAATTAAAATGATTAAAAAGAATTTCGGGCGAAATTAACTACTAAAATCGAAATTACTAAATTTATACTAATCTTAAAGCTTTAATTTAAAATAAATAAATTAAATAAATAATTAAATAAATAAAAAAAATTTACCCCCAAAAGTAATGAGACGTTACAGAAAATGAGTCCAAAATCCTATCGTGCTCTTTGCTACCCATACTATACTCCCAAGTATTATGCATAAGAAAATCAATCCCATTCCACTATATCGTAACTTCAAAAAATAAACATTCAAGATCGTAAATAAAGTACTAAAACAACTAATTAGTACTAAGGCATAACAAAGTAAATAATAATGTAAATTTCCATTCTCCTTGTGACCACTTTGTCACATTTCACATTTCAATCCGTGACCAAATTGTCACCATTCACATACCACACCGTGACCACATTGTCACCAATCACATACCACACCGTGACCACATTGTCACCAATCACATTTCTACACCGTGACCACATTGTCACCAATCACATTACCACACCGTGACCACATTGTCACCAATCTTATTACCACATCGTGACCACATTGTCACCAATCATATTAACACATCCTGACCACATTGTCACTTACCACACATACCACATGAGGATTCGTTTTTCATTACAACACATACCACATGATGATTCGTTTTTCGTTACCACACGTACCACGCCTACCACACATACCACATGATGATTTGTTACCACACATACCACATGATGATTCGTTACCACACATATCACATGATGATTCGTTACCACATATATCACATGATGATTCGTTACCACACATACCACACTACACGTACTACACCCCTTTGGTAGTACTAATTAGCGAATCCCATCACTATAATCATCAAATTGGGTCAAAACCACAAGATGATTTCTCCCAAATTTCCTTTTACTATCTTATAACCACTCAATCCAAGGGAGTACATTGTCACCATTCACATACCACACCGTGACCACATTGTCACCAATCACATACCACACCGTGACCACATTGTCACCAATCACATTTCCACAGCGTGACCACATTGTCACCAATCACATTACCACGCCGTGACCACATTGTCACCAATCATATTACCACATCGTGACCACATTGTCACTTACCACACATACCACATGATGATTCGTTACCACACATACCACACCACACGTACTACACCCCTTTGGTAGTACTAATTAGCAAATCCCATCGCTATAATCATCAAATTGGGTCAAAACCACAAGATGATTTCTCCCAAAATTCCTTTTATGTGACGCCCCGTCACTTTTAAATAAATTAAAATCAGAGAAAACAGCGGAAGTCTTTTATTTTAAGAAAATTTTGCGTGGTTTTGTTTGAAAGTTGGCATGCCGAAAACCTGTTTACATCCTAATTTTCAAATCTAATAAAATCACATGGAACATTAAGTTCCAATCAGGATTTCAAGATGTAATATCATAAAAACAACGATAAAAAGCTCTTATGAGCTAAATACAAAGTATAATTCACAAATCCTTCGAAGTTCTCAAAAGTAAAATTCATAAACTTTACAACAAAAGAGTCCATCTCGAGGTCAGCATCCCTCGATCATGCAGCACCATCTCCCCTTCCACGGCCTCTAGCCAGGGCATTACCTGAAATTGGTTGTAATATCATGAACTAACAAACTAAGCCCAGTGAGAATAATAAGCATAAAAAGTAAAGATAGACCTCAAACTCGCATTTCGATTTGTGTCCAATTAATTCGACACAATTCACTCCTAAAGTCCTCCAAGCTCTAGGTAATTTCATTCTAAACTTTCTAAAGGATGATATTACTAACTCTCGTAGTCAATCCTCATCCAATTAACTTGTTCTGACATAAAATAAGAAAAATAAATAACTTTGCATATAATATAACATCATAATTCCTCTTATTGTTTTACTTTCCATTATGAAATATACAATTCTTTCTCCATGATATAATTCCACCGATAATATGCATGAAGGTAATGAAGACATCTCGTAGGATTCGCATTCACCTTTTATGCATAAATGAAGGTAATGCTGACACTCCCCGTAGGGTTCAACATTCTACCTTATGAATGAAGAAGGTGATGCGGACAATCCCCGTAGGGTCCAACATTCTCCCCTCATTTTATTTCTCACTTTCGTTTCTTTTTCTCACTTTTGTTTCTTTTTCTCGCTTTCGTTTCTTTTTCTCACTTTCGTTTCTTTTTCTCACTTTCGTTTCTTTTTCTCACTTTTGTTTCTTTTTCTCGCTTTCGTTTCTTTTTCTCACTTTCCATTTCCACAAATGATATGCATGAAAGTAATGGAGACTCCCGTCAGATCCACATTCACCTTTTTGTTTCTCGCCTCCCTTCTCTTCCATTTCAATGATGTAAGATAATATGGTGCAAGATGTTATGGTGCAAGATGTAATGGTTATGCTTGCACATGCTTGCAAAAGTAAATAAAGTAAAGTGTGCATAATAAAGTAACCGAAACAAACATAAAGTAAGGGGCATAAAGTAAAAGACATAAAGTAAATAAATAGGAAACTCCGGATGAACGATATGTCAATCGAACTCTGCTAACAATAATAAAAGTAAAATCATAACTTTAACGATTAACCTATACCTTCAAGGATTCTAAACTTCCAATATAATCCGAGGTTCTATTAACCGTTCTAAATACAAGTTGGATCTTTTAACTTCCAATGATCCAACCTAAGCTTCGAAACGAATCTAACTTAGAATCTTCTAAGATTCGATACTTTCCTCGAGAACTCCTAAGTTCTCACTTAAAGGATTCACTTCTAATCCTAAGGGCACTAACTCACAACCCTCTAATCTTAGATTCGAATTCTAATCTTGGTTTCAAACTCTATAAACCTTCACACTTATTCAATTTCTATAATTACTTTAAATCCTAACTATTCTCACCTTAATTACAAGATGACTTTGCTCCTAAGTCCGAAGGAGCGATCAAGCGAGTGGTTCGAAAACACCTACAATTAAATTATATCACACAATCATTAATTACCAACTATCGATCAAACAACAACTAAACATACAAAGCGACGAAAAACCCAACAAATCCCCACATGAGGCCCACGGCCCTATCAACAAAAAGGGTTTTGGTTTTGGTTTTCCGGCTTTTCGGCAATTCAAAAGTGTTTCGAGTTGGTTTTAAGCAAATTCGATATTCTCGATTTCAATGGGTATCGATAATTAGGGTTTTCGAACATTATACCCTTTCCCGAATTGAATTTAAGTAAACATTATTTCATTAAATTCTAACCCATAATCAATCCCAAAAGGGTAAATTTCAAACGGGAAGGGTTTCGACTGAAACTCGGTTTTAGGGTTATGGGAAAGTTTCCAAAAACACTTAAAACTACTCTTGTATTTACAAACACCGAGTTTCACGACACGAAATCGAAGGAAATCAAAGAAAACTCCATTAAAACACTGTTTGGAGCTTAGGGTTTGAAACTTTACTTACCGAGAACTCCGTATAATACGAGTGGCAAGTACGATGGTTGGTTGGAAATGAATCGTAGGACTGATACCTTTCCAATGGACCCAGAATCAAGTCGATCGGCCAAGAAACGAACAAAAAATCAATTTTCTCTCTTTCTCTCTTGGAACCCACGGCCTAGGGAGCAAAAATGGATGAGCATTTTGGTCAATTTTGGTCAATTGAGATATTTAAAGAGAAGGTGAATAGTGTTTTTTGATATTTTAAGAAATTGGAAATGACGGTTGCGTCCTTTTATGACTTTTAACTTATAAAACGAATCCCGAACTTCTTAAACTATCCCAATGGTGATTAATAATTATTAATTGGCCCATTAATAATTATTAATACCATTAAAACGAAAATAAGCTAAAAAGGTAATTAAAAGGACTTAAACCGAAATAAACTACTAAATTCTAATTTACCGATAAATAAATAAACTTTAACTATTTAAATTAAAATAAAATAATTTTTTTTATCACAAAATAACGGGACGTTACAAACTATCTTATAACCACTCAATCCAACGGAGTAATCTAATACTCTTTTCCAATTTTCGGAAACATAATTCTCCTTGAGAATACAACTTAATCCACAATTAAACCATTCACTTAAACACACCAAAAGTTTACTAATTTCTTTCCTTATGCACTTTCCTTATCTCCCAACAATATCCAATCTTGAATAAGCTCTAAAATCTACTAACCCTCTTAACCTTGATCAAACACAATCGTCATGCAACCCGGAAACATAAAAGTAATCACAACCATTTTAAACTCACCTTATAATTGAAGTCAACTCCAAAACGCCGGTTGACCAATTTCACGATCGTTGCACGAGACCTATAATTCAAATACACCTAAAGTATATTAATTAACTGAATTGAACAACGATCGTCACGATACTAAAATAAAGGACAAAACAACCTGGGAATTCACCCATGAATCCCACGGCCCAAGGGGAAGGAAAGAATAAAGACAATTTTCCTGATTTTAAGCAATTTAAAGGCATTTTGGGTTGGTTTCGGTTACTTTGGGTATTGGTACCATTAATGGGTAATCCTAAATTAGGGTTTTGGACAATAATTCATTCCCGAAAAATTACATAAAGTCATAATCCATACTAAATACAAAACCCTAACCAACACCAAAAACGGGAAAAATTAACGGAAATGGTTTTCGGCTCAAACCCGATTCTAGGGTTAGGGTAAGTTTCCAAAATCACCTAAAACGACTCCCACGATTCAAATCTTCGATTTTCCCTGCAAGAATTAGAAGATTTAAATCAAAAACTCCATAAAAACACTATTTGGAGCTTAGGTTAGAAACTTCATCATACCTTAAAGCCTTGAGAACACGGAGAAAAAGCTCGATTGTTAGGTTGGAAATGATGCTCGGGCTTGTGGCTATCCAACGCAACCGGAATTATAGCGATCCGCCAAGAATTGAAGAAAAACCAAAAATTGAATTCCCAAAAGGGTGCTCTCGGCCAAGATGAAGAACAAAGAGAGAAAAATAATGAACTTTGTCTAATTTTAGGATATTTAAGGAGAGAATGAATAGTGATTTAGATATTTTAAGAATTCGGAAATGACGCATACGTCCTTTATTTGTCTTAAGCTTTTATAATGAAACCCAAAGCACTTAAACTAGCCTAATGGTGATTAATCATTATTAATTGGCCCATTAATAATTATTAATACAACCGAAATTAATTTAGGCTAATTAAACGATTAAAAAGGTTTCCGAAAGAAATTAGCTATTTACATCTAAATAACTAAATCTAAAATTAACTTTAATACTTTAAATAAATAAATAAAATAAAATAAAATAAAATAAAAATTTACCTCAAAATAACGGGACGTTACAGATACAAAATATCTACCTTGCACATTGGGCTTCGCTTTGAGCCATTTACCTACATACAATTCATTTAACAAACTTTATATAACACAAACATTTAATATTTAATGTTTTAACATAACCAAACCCCCTAATATCATCCCAAAAGTATAAAACAGCCCCTAAATTCATTAACAAAACAATGAGCAAGTTTGGCTAAATGACATAATTCTAAAGTAATGTTCCAATTACATTTCCAAGCTTTAATTTAAGACCTAAATCTTCATAAAAATATGTTTTAATAAGCTTTTAAATAAAAAGCCAAATGAATACTTCCTTTAAAAAATTAATTTGCCCTTGTAACACTATTTGTTTTGTTTTAGGTTTATTTATGCGTGTTTCGGGGTTTTTTTTAAGGTTTGAAGGTCTTTTTTTTTTGTCTTAGGCCTTTTTCTTAAGAGCTCATTTTCCAATAATTACATAGTAAGGTCATTTTTTTAAAAAAAAAAATCACAACAAGAGCATTTTTCAAGAAATTTTAAAAATTGGATCATTTTTTCAAGAAATTTAAAAATTGGGTAATTTTATCATAAAATAAAAAAAATATAAATTTTTTCTCAAGCACTGAGAGTTTTTTCTAGGAACTTAATTAGTTTTTATTATTGTTCATAAGCTTTTACAAAACGCAACCTCTTACTTTGCCAAAGTAGCCACATTCGTTTCGTTTTAGGGTTATTTAATTACTTATCATGTTCCTTTATGTATGTGGTTAATTTTTAGGTCTTAGAGTTTTTTTTGGGTTTTAGGGTTTTTATTAGGAATTATTTATTGTGTATGGTTGTTTGGAAGCTTTTTCACAAAGCAACTTTATACTTTGCCCTTGTAGCGTTATTTGTTTCCTTTTAGAGTTATTTAATGTTTTAGGGTTTTTTTGTCCTAGGGTTTTTTCTAGAGGTATTTAGGGTTTCTTAAGTGTTCATTTCAACTAATTTAAATAGTGAGATCATAATTGAAGAAACTATTACAACAAGGTCACTTTTCCAAAAAAAATTAATAATAGGGTTATTTTTCCAATAATTAAAAAAAATTGCTCCATTTTTTCCAAGGTCATGGGTTTTTTTTCTAGAAATTAAATGTGTTTTTTTCGCATTGTTTAGAGGTTTTTGCAAAAAGCAACTTCATATTTTAACAACCCAAAATATGGGTAAATTATGAAGTTGCTTTTTGTAAAAGCCTCTAAACAATGAAAAAAAACATATTTAATTTCTAGAAAAAAAAACCATGACCTTGGAAAAAAAGGAGTAACTTTTTTTATTTATTGAAAAAATGACCCTATTTTTATATGTTTGGAAAAGTGACCTTATTGTGATAGTTTCTTCAATTATGATCTCACTATTTAAATTAATTGAAAATGAACACTTAAGAAACCCTAAATACCTCTAGAAAAAACCCTAGGACAAAAAAACCCTAAAACATTAAAGAACCCTAAAATATACTTAAATAACCCTAAAACAAAACAAATATCGCTACAAGGGCAAAGTATCTAGTTGCTTTGAGAAAAAATTTCCAACCAACCCTACACAACAAAGAATTCCTAATAAAAACCCTAAAACTAAAAATAAAACTCTAAGACCCAAAAAAACGACATACATAAAAGAACCTAATAAGTAATTTAAATAACCCTAAAATGAAACGAATTTGGCTACTTTGCCAAAGTAAGAGGTTGTGTTTTGTAAAAGCTTATGAACAATAATAAAAACTAATTAAACTCCTAGAAAAAACCCTTAGTGCTTGGGAAAAAATTTATATTTTTTATTTTATGGAAAAATTACCCAATTTTAAATTTCTTGAAAAATCCTCTTGTTGTGATAGTTTTTTTTTAAAAATGACCTCACTATATAATTAGTAAAAAATGAGCTCTTATTAAAAAGGCCTAAGACCCAAAAAAAAGTCCCTCAAACCTAAAAATAAATCCTGAAACACAGATAAATAACCCTAAAACGAAACAAATATTGTTACAAGGGCAAATTATAAGGTTATTTGTGTAAAAGCTTCCAAGCAACAATAAAAACCCAAAAAATTAAATAGAAAAAAATTCTTAAAACCCAAGAAAAGATTGGAAGATCCAAAAAAAAACCTCAATCCTGAAATATCTTAAAAAACTCCTAAATGACCCTACATCGAAGAAAATTTGGTTACAAGGGCATATTAAAAAATTTCTTGTGTAAAACTTTCAAAACACTGATAAAAATCGAAGAACTCCACATAAAAATCCTATAACTTTGGGAAAAACCATGAGACCCAAACCAATACGTAATAAACCTAATAAATACATTAACAACCCTAAAATATAGCGAATGTGGATGGATGGGCAAATTATGGAGTTGTCTTTTCTAAGGGTGTGTTTGGGAGTGTTTGTGAAATAAGTGTTTTTAGTTAAAGTGTAACGTCCCGTTACTTTTGGAGGTAATTTTTTTTTTAAATTAAAGCTTTTAAGATTAGTTTAAATTTAGTAATTTCGATTTTAGTAGTTCTTTTCATTCGAAATTCTTTTTAATCCTTTTAATACTTTAAATTCATTTCGGTGACATGAATAATTATTAACGGGCCAATTAATAATTATTAATCACTTTTAGATTAGTTTAAGAGCTTCTGGTTTCGTTTTTAAAGTAAAAAGCAAAAGAGGGACGTAGGCGTTATTTCCAAATTCTTAAATATCTAAAATTACTATTCATCTTCTCTTAAATATCCAAATTTTAGACAAAGGACTTCATCTTTTTCTTCTCTTCTTCTTCTTGGGGCCGAGAGCTACAAGGATCAATTTCCAAATTTTGGGTTTCTTTAATACTCGGTGGATCGTCTCGATTCTTGTTCTGTTGGAAAGCCCTCGGTCCGAGCTTCATTTCCAACCTACCAATCGAGATTTTCGCCCATTTTTTCAAGGCCTTAAGGTATGTCAAAGTTTCTAAAATTTGATGTGAATAGTATTTTAATGGAGATTTTGGTTTGAAATCTTCAAATTCGTTTACCGAAGCTTGAAGATTTCAATCGGGAAAGTCGTTTTGGGCAATTTTAGAAACTTCCCCTAAACCCTAAAACCGAGTTTAAGCTGAAAACCCGTTCCGTGTGATTTCCACTCACTTCGCCATGTTTAGGATGTTTAGGTTATTATGTTTTTGCATTTTACCTAATTTTTCAGAAATCGATTATTGTACAAAACCCTAATTTACGTATACCCATTGATGTTACGAACTTCCAATGTATCTGAAACCACCCCGAAACACCTCTAAAGTGCATAAAAGCCGGAAAACCAAACCTGACTCCCATTTTCCCTTGTATTGCCGAGAGCACCATAGGGAGGAAATCCGGATTTTTCGTCGTTTTGTGCATTTAGATGTTGTTTGTACGATTTTTGGTAAATTAATGTTATTTAGGTGTAATTCAGTTGTAGGATTGTGATTTGTTCGTGTGTTTGCGACTTCGGAATGATTGGAGCTTGTCTACAATCTAAGGTGAGTTTAAAATGGAAGTTAGTTGTTTTATGAATTAAGTTTCATTACGTTATTGTTTATCGAGGTTAAGAGGGAACTAACTCCTTAGAGTTAATGTTTGGTTGGAGACTTTAACTCGGAAGTGAGTGGATGGGATTTGGAATTATAGTGAGTTCGGTGAAAAGGAAATATCGGAGTGGTTTGTAATATGAATTGGAGATTTTAGATGAAAGTTGAATTTTAAAGCACTTTGAGTGGTTTGGGAGTCAAACTGGCTTAGAAGTTACACTTGAGTGATAACACGTGTAATCCAGGTAGTTAGGTTCTTTAGTAACTTAGTAGAATCCTATTTAAGATTATCTAACTTATTAGGGAACTTGACAACACTTGATATGGTACGACCGTACATCGTAGTATGTTGATTTCGATCCATGCAGTATCACGGTACGATGACTTGTGATATGGTACGACCGTACATGGTAGTATGTTGATTTCAATCCATACGGTATCATGGTACGATGACTTGTGATATAGTACTACCGTACGTGGTAGTATGTTGATTTCGATCCATACGGGCGCGTTCCGATGATATGTGATATAGTACGACCGTACGTGGTATATGGATTTCGATCCATACGAGCACGTCACGATGATATGTGATATGGTACGACCATACGTGGTATGTTGATTTCAATCCATACGAGCACGTTACTATGACTTGTGATATGGTACGACCGTACGTGGTATGTTGATTTTGATCCATACAAAAACACGTTACGATGAAACTTGTTTGGTAACAAAGATAGTTAGTATTACAATTACATATATTCTTTAAAATTGTGTAGTAAGACTTAGTAATAGTTGTTACTTTTACTTTAAGTCTTTATTTCTTTTCCACGGTATTGAAAAACTATTACGGGTAGTATATTGCTATCGTATGATTGTATGGAAATTGGAAGTGTGAATATGGGTAGTAAAGAGCAATTTAGGCCTTTGGATTACTTGCTTTCATTTTACTCTCACTAGTATTTTTATGCTAATGTTGCTACACTTATAAATTTTCAGGTAAACCTCGTTGCAAGAAGCGTGGTAGAGGAGGTGGTGTTGTGTGACTTGCCGAGTTGGTGAATGGACAATGATAAACATACTTTTGGTTTAGTATTCTTAGAAATGCTTGTAAATTATTTCCAACTTTCATACTCGTGTTCTTTTGAGCCCGAAAGGGTATTTGTTTAAAATCTGCATATGTTTTATGATTTAAATCTGTTTTGGAAATTTAAATTATATACTGGAATGCGCATTCCCGATTTATCGCTTTCTTTGAATATGGGTTGTTGTAAACAGGTTTTGGATATCCGATTTTTAAACGAACCCATGCCGTTTTTCTTTAAAAATTGAGTCTTCCGCTGTGCATTTGAATTTAAAGAATTTAACGGAAATCGGGTCGTTACATAAAGTACTTTTATTATAAGTACTATGACAAAAAGTGCCTAATGTTATAGTATTTTATTGTTTAGTTCTAACATTTAAGAAGTGCTTGTAATCTTATATAGTTATTTTTAGAAAAAAAAATGTGTAGACAAAGAAAATATGTAGAAATAACATAGAGAAAGAAAGTATATGAGGAGAAATTAGAGAGAGTGTGGAAGAAGAAGTGTAACGTCCCGTTACTTTTGGGGGTAAATTTTTTTCTTATTTATTTTAATTAAAGCTTTTAAGGTTAATTTAAAAGTAGTGATTTCGATTTTAGTAGTTATTTTCGTCCGAAATTCTTTTTAATCGTTTTAATACTTTAAATTCGTTTCGGTGACATTAATAATTATTAACGGGCCAATTAATAATTATTAATCACCTTTAGATTAGTTTAAGAGCTTTGGGTTTCGTTTTTAAAGCAAAAGTAAAAGAGGGACGTAGGAGTCATTTTCCAAATTCTTAAATATCTAAAAAATCACTATTCATCTTTTCTTAAATATCAAAAATTAGACATTTTGCTTCATTTTCTCTTCTCTTCTTCTTCTTGGGGCCGAAGCTACAAGCTTGGATTTCAAAAATTTTGGTTTTTCTTCAATTCTCTGTGGATTGTCTCAATTCTTGTTCCGTTGGAAAACCCTCGGTCTAAGCTTCCTTTCCAACCTACCAATCGAGATTTTTACTCGTTTTCTCGAGGCTTTAAGGTAAGATAAAATTTTTCATATTTAATATTCAAATTCATTTACCGAAGCTTGAAGATTTCAATCGGGAAAGTCGTTTTGGTCGATTTTAGAAACTTCCCCTAAACCCTAAAACCGAGTTTGAGCCGGAAACCTGTTCCATGTATTTTTCCCTCACTTGGCTATGTTTAGGATGTTTAGGTTGTTATGATTTTTAATTTTACTTAATTTTTTGAAAATCGATTATTGTACAAAACCCTAATTTACGGATACCCATTGTTGTTGCGAACTACCAAAGTATCCGAAACCAACCCGAAACACCTCTAAAGTGCATAAAAGCCAGAAAACCAAACCCGACCCCCAATTTCCCTTGTATGGCCGAGAGCACCATAGGGAGGAAATTCGGGTTTCTCGTTGTTTTGTGTGTTTAGAAGTTGTGTGTACGATTTCCGGTTAATTAATGTATTTGGGTGTGATTCATTTGTAGGATTGTTATTCGTTCGTGTGTTTCCGACATCGGAACGATTGGAGCTTGTCTACAATCAAAGGTGAGTTTAAAAGGGAAGTTAGTAATTTTATGAATTAAGTTTCATTACGTTATTGTTTATTTAGGTTAAGAGGGAACTATCTTCTTAGAGTTAATGATTGGTTGGAGACTTTAACTCGAAAGTGATTGGAGAGAATTTGGAATTATAGTGAGTTCGGTGAAAAGGAAATATCGGAAAGGTTTGGAAGTCTTGTAATATGAATTGAAGATTCTAAATGAATTTGGAAGTTTAAAGCACTTTGAGTGGTTTGGGAGTCAAAGTGGCTTAGAAAATACGCTTGAGTGATAACTCGTGTAAGCCAAGTTGATTAGGTTCTTTAGTAACTTAGTAGAATTCGGTTAGGATTATCTAACTTACTAGGGAACTTGATGATTTGTGATACGATACATCGTAGTATGTTGACTTCGGTTCATACGGTATCACGTTACGATGACTTATGATATGGTAAGACCGTACGTGGTATGTTGATTTGGATCCATACGGTAGCACGTTACGATGACTTGTGATATGGTAAGACCGAACGTGGTATGTTGATTTTGAACCTTACGATAGCACGTTACGATAAGTTTTGATATGGTACGACCGTACGTGGTATGTTGATTTCGATCCATATGAAAGCACGTTACGATGACTTGTGATATAGTAAGACCGTACGTGGTATGTTGATTTCGATCCATACGGTAGCACGTTACGATGACTTGTGATATGGTAAGACCTTACGTGGTATGTTGATTTCGATCCATACGGTAGCACGTTACGATGACTTGTGATATGGTAAGACCATATGTGGTTTGTTGATTTTGATCCATACGGTAGCACGTTATGATGACTTGTGATATGGTACGACCATACGTGGTATGTTGATTTTGATCCATACAATAGCACGTTACGATGAAACTTGTTTGATAATCAAGAAAGTTAGTATTACAATTACATATATTCCTCAGAATTATGTAGTAAGACTTAGTAATAGTTGTTACTTTTACTTTAAGTCTTTATTTCTATTTCATATTGCATTGAATGTCTATTACGGGAAGTATGTTACTACCGTATGATTGTATGGAAATTGGAAGTGTGAATATGGGTAGTAAAGTGCAATTTAGCCCTTTAGACACAATTTCTGGTATGAAATTTGGTTCATAGGATTACTTGCTTTCGTTTTACTCTCACTAGCATTTTTATGCTAATGTTGCTACACTTACAATTTTTCAGGTAAACCTCGTATTAAGAAGCGTGGTAGAGGAGGTGGCACTGTATGACTTGCCGAGTTGGTGAATGGACAATAATATGCACACTTTTGGTTTAGCTTTCTTAGTAATGCTTGTAAATTATTTCTCATCTTTCATACTTGTGTCTTTTTTAGCCCGAAAGGGCATTTGTTTTAAAATTTGTAAATGTCTTATGGTTTTAATCTCTTTTGGAAGTTTAGATCATATTCTGGAATGCACATTCCTTGTTTATTTCTTTCTCTGAATATGAGTTGTTGTAAACAGGTTTTTGATAATCCAATTTTTAAACGAACCCATGCCGTTTTTCTTTAAAATTTGAGTTTTCGTTGTGCATTTGAATTTAAAGAATTTAACGGAAATCAGGTCATTACAGTTGGTATCAGAGCCTCTTTGGTTCTGTAGACCACATGCATTGCATGTTTTTCATGTTGTGATATTATTCTGGTCCAATCATCGCTCGAGGTCAACGACGCCAGGTATCCTTAGAACACTCTCTTTTGATCAGTTTATTTGTACGTTTTCTTTTCCTTTCCTGGTATCTCATTTGTGGCTTTTTTTATTGTGACTTCAGTATGCCTCCGTGGACAGTTACACCTAGGAGAGGTAGGAGTAGAGTACCAACTGCAGTACGAGGCAGAGGTTGGACTAGAGCAGTTACACCACCACCTCCTCCACCTGAGTATCGAGGGGATGAGCCTCCAGTAGACCAACCTACTAGGCATGATCGTAGTATTACCATTTCAAAGGAGGACTATTTAGATTTGTTACAAGGTGGTGGAGGACTTGTTGATCAGGTTATACCTCCTGTTAGAGCACCTGCTCCAGAGGTAGATCAGCAGGTGTTACTGATGCTGCAAAAACTTTGAAGGAGTATATGAGATATAACACTCTTGAGTTTGATGGGACATCTACTGACCCGGCAGTCGCCAAGAGATGGATTACCCGAGTAGAGAGAGTACTTGGTTTCATTCGGTGTCCGGATCATCCGAAGGTCCACTATGGGACCTATTCTTTAGTAGATGATGCATTATACTGGTGGAATAGTTTAGCCCGTACTCTCAGTCCTGAGTTGCAGGTTAGCTAGGAGATGTTTAGGGAAAAGTTCTATGAAAAGTATTATCCAGAGGATACACTGGATCAGTTAAAGATATAGTTTGCCACACTCAGACAGGGTGATAGGTTTGTTGTGGAGTATGAGAGGGAGTTTGACCGGTTGTCAAAATTTTCTACTGGACATGTTACTGATCCTCAGAGTAAGAGGAAGAGATTTATTATGAGTTTGAGAGCAGACCTACAAGGGCAGGTATGAGCTTTGCAGCCTACTACTTATGTTGATGCTTTGAATGCAGCTTTGGCATTAGATATTCGGGATTATGAGAAAAAGGCTTTTGAGATTGCTGCATAGGCTTCTTCTCAAAAGAGGAAGGCTGGGGACGACCTTTCAAGTCGAAGGACTCAGCCACATAGACAGGCTCCTCCTTTACCTTATTGTCATAATTGTACTGAGTATCACCTAGGTCTATGTAAGGTGATGAGGTGCTTTTAGTGTGGACAGACCGGACATATTAGACCTTTCTGCCCTAGTTTACAGACACCACAGTAGAGTGGGGGTTAGGGTCAGAGTTCAGGTCAAGGTCAGGGTCGAGGACAGAGTCAGGTTACTTCTAATCAGCAACAAATAGCAGCCCCAACTGTTCAGGCACAGCCTCACACATGACAGCAGGTGCGTGTCTTTGCCACCACTCGAGAGGATGCTGAGGCATCTGGTACTAATGTTACAGGTAATTTGTCAGTTTTAGGGCACTCTCTTGTATTATTGGATGTTAGATATGGTGAAATTCTTGATATCCGATATGGTGAAATTCTTGATATCCGATATGGTGAAATTCCTGATATCCAATATGGTGAAATTCCTGATATCCGATATGGTGAAATTCTTGATAACTGACATGGTGAAAGTCCTGATAATCATGTTTATGAATGTTATATTCTATTAAGTGGTTTTGGATGCTAGCTAGTCTTAGAAGGAGACACCGGTTGTGATCTTAGCATCCAAACCAAAGTGTTGAGAAACAAAGCTATCCACTTGGTCAAAGTATTGTAAAAGAACCAAGTGTTGAAGGAGATTACGTGGGAACGTGAGGATGAAATGCTGTCTAAGTACCCTCGCTTTTCACTTGGTAAGTGCACTTTTCGAGGACAAAAGTCTATTAAGGAGGGTAGACTGTAACATCCCGTTTCTGTGGGGGTTAAAATTTTTATTTTATTTTATTTTAATTAAAATATTTAAGGTTAGTTTACAGGTAGTGATCGATTTTAGTAGTTATTTTCGTCCGAAAATCCTTTTAATCCTTCTATTTCTTTAAATTAGTTTCGGTGACATTAATAATTATTAACGGGCCAATTAAAAATTATTAATCACCTTTAGATTAATTTAAGAGCTTCGGGTTTCATTTTACAAGCTAAATCACTTGAGTGACGTAACCATCATTTTCCAATTTCTTAAAATATCTCAAGTCACTATTCATCTTCACTTTAAGAAGTCAAATTTAGTCAAATTCATTCATTTTTCTCTTCTCTTCATCCTCCATGGCCGAACCTCCTCCTCCTCCTTTTTTTTTTTGGTTTTCTTAATTACTCGGTGGATCGTCTCAATTCTCGTTGCGTTGGAAAGCCCTCGACCCGAGGATCATTTCTAACCTAGCAATCGAGGTATTCTACCGTTTTCTCAAGGTATGACAAAGTTTCTAAAATTTGTTGTGAATAGTATTTTAATGGAGGTTTTGGTTTGAAATCTTCAAATTCGTTCACCGAAGCTTGAAGATTTCAATCGGGAAAGTCGTTTTGGGCAATTTTAGAAACTTCCCCTAAACCCTAAAACTAAGTTTGAGCTGAAAACTCGTTTCGTGTGATTTTCTTTCACTTGACCATGGTTAGGATGTTTAGATTGTTATGTTTTTTATTTTTACTTAATTTTTCGGAAATCGATTTATGAGTAAGACCGTAAATTAAGGTTTCCCATTGATGTTACAAACTTCCAATGTATTCGAAACCAACCCGAAACACCTCTAAGGTACATAAAAGCCGAAAAACCAAACTCGAGTCCCTTTTTCCCGTGTATGGCCGAAAGCACTATAGGGAGGAAATCCGGGTTTTTCTTCGTTTTGTGCGTTTAGATGTCGTTTGCTTGATTTTTGGTTAATTAATAATTGTTAGGTGTAATTGATTTGTAGGATTGTGATTGATCGCGTTGTTTGGATCTCGTCTTTTGGAAGCTTGACTATAAATCCAAGGCGAGTTTAAAAGGGAAGTTAGTGATTTTATGAATTAATTTTCATTATGATTTTGTTAATCGAGGTTAAGAGGGAAACCAATTCCTGAGAGTTATTTTTTGGTTGGTGACTTTACACTCGGAAGTGAGTTGATAGATTTTGGAAGTTCTAGTGTTTATGGGTGAAAAGGTAAGAATGAAGTGGAAGTTTAAGGCACTTTGAGTGGTTTGGGAGCCAACGTGACTTAGAAGTTACACTTGAGTGATAACTCGTGTAATCCAAGTTGTTAGGTTCTTTAGTAATTTAGTAGAATTCTATTATGATTATCTAACTTATAAGGGAACTTGACGACACTTGATATGGTACAATCGTACGTGGTATGTTGCTTTCGATCCATACAATAGCACGTTACGATGATTTGTGATATGGTACGACCGTACGTGGTATGTTGATTTCGATCCATACAATAACACCTTACGATGATGTGACGACCTGACTCCTTTAAAATAGGAAACACAGCGGAAGTCTTTATATTAAAAAAAAATGGCATGGTTATGTTTGAAAATTGGCTAGCCAAAAACCTGTTACATTTTAATTTCAAATTTTAAAATACACAAGGAACATTAAGTTCCTAACTAGGAGTTCAAAAGAGTTATAATCATAAAAGTAAAGACGAAAAGCTCTTAAGAGCTATATACAAATGTACAAATCCAAAAGTGTATAAAAGTCACAAAACTAAGTCCATGGACTTTTACAACACCTAGTCCATCTTGAGGTCATCATCCTTCAATCATGCAGTACCAGCTCCTCTCCCACGACCTTTAGCAAGAGCATTACCTGAAATTGTTTGTAATATCATGAGCTAACAACAAAGCCCAGTGAGAAAAACAAGAATAAAAAGTAACAATATACCTCAAACCCAAATTCCGATTCGTGTCCAATTAATCTTACATAATCTTTCCTAAAGTTCTCTAATTTTAGGTACTTCCATAAACTATAATCTCCAATTGATGATATTACTAGCACACGGGGTCTAATTCTCATCCAATAATTCGTTAAGACAAATATAAGCAAGAGTAAATAAACTTTGTATGAACATAACATCTTAATTCTTCTTATTGTCTTGCTTTCCATTATGAAATATATAATTCTTGCTCTATGATGTAATTCCACTGATATTATGCATGAAGGTAATGAAGACATCCCGTAGGATTCGCATTCACCTTTATGCATGAAGGTAATGGAACTCCCGTCGGATCCACATTCACCTTTTTTTTTTTCTCACTTTCCTTCTCTTTCATTTCAATGATGTAAGATGTTCACTATAAGAAAAATTACATTAGGTGACGGTAGGATTTTAAATGGGTGACACTTGGATAAAAAGTAAGGAGGAACAGTAGAAAAAATTAGGCTGCCCGTCACCTATTTTTTAAGAAAAAAAAATATAAATGCCTTTTTTTCTCTCGTCTCTCCCGAAAAAACCCAAAACGCCGACTTCTTCTCTCCCATTCGATCTCACACAATAGTTTTCGCTCCATCTCTCTCGCCTCTCATTCTCATTCTCACACAAAACTCTCTCAACTGCACGAAGTTCATCTCTGTCGAAGAAATGGAATCATATTTTTTTTATTCTAGTCTTATCATCACGATTCCACCAAAATCACTGAAAGATTTATATGATTTCTTGAGAATCTAAGCGGCATAGTGAAGAAATTTCGAATCTATTCAAGATTCATGGTTGAGATGGAAGTTCTTAATCTCGATCTGTTCTGTTTGTTCAAGCACACGTAAGTTTTTTTATACAATATCTGAAATTTTTTATTGTTTGAAGAGGTTTAATCATTCTTTGTTTGATGATGAAATCTATGTAATAAAATTTAGGTTGTTAGCAGCGTGGATCAAGTCTGATAGATTTCATCTTGTTTTTCATCTGAACCACCTGTAGGTACTCTACGTTCATCGATTTCTACATCATTGATCAAATTAAACTTATGAATAAAAAAAATGCAGGAAAAGAACAAAATTGGATTTGAAAATTTAAATTTGATTGATTATAATTGATTTGATTTGAGAACTTATTGCAACTTTGAAACCTGCGTTCATGAGTATCAGTATAGTGTACAAAGTTTAGGAACTTGGGCTCATACTTGTGATGAATTACAAGGTGTTGTGGTGATTTTTTGAATAACACCACCCATACTTTACTATTTGTTGTCTTTTTTTTTGTTTGTTTGTATGTTTGAACAAAGATTTTAAGAAAATGTTGAGTGAAACGCCCAATTCACCGCTTTCTCTTTAAGGGACATTCTAACTTCCTCTGATGAAACTAAGAAGGTCCTCTCTTTACTTATTACTTTCATTCCATCCTCTTCTCATTTTATATATAATCCTGCTTTACTTCTTGTCTCGTTATTCTTATTATTAAAATTTTGAAAGCTCCCGGAATTTTTCAGATTTTGTTCAATCTGGATGAAGATCGACTTATTATAGAAACTGTTGTCATACGTTGCGATAGAGGCAGGACTACTATTTGTGTTTCTAGTCAAGTCGGTTGTGCCATGAACTGTCAATTCTGCTACACAGGCAGGCAACCTTTCTTTTTTACATATTTTCTTCTGCATGATCTCAGTTAATATAGTAGACATGAATGACCAAATTCTTTCTTTTTTTTTAATTAAATTTTCAGGATGGTTTTGAAGAGACATCTGATTGCTGCTGAGATCGTTGAACAAGCTGTTTATGCGAGGTGTTTGCTTACTTGTGAAGTGGGTTCAATTACTAATGTTGTCTTTATGGTATGTTCATATTCTAAAAGTACTCAACATACTAGAGGAAAAATATATTGAAAATTTTGATAGCCTTTCTAACTATTTCCTTTCATATGTTGTCCTACACTGTATTTACTATAATACATGGCTGCGGTTTCAATTCTAAGAAATATAGTTTCAAATTCTAAGGATGTTTAGAATAACATGTGATAGGGCGTGGTTCTGTTCTGGTCACTCTTACAAAGATATCATGCTACCTTCTCTCAAGAGTGATGTAGTTTGAAATACTTACAACAATTATTTTCTTTTCAATGTTGTTGAATTGATGCTATTATATTTTATCTTCTGGCCTATTCTAAAGGAAAAGCCTCTATAATTAGCAGGGACAGAATTTGCATGCATTTATGAATTCTCAATTTTCTTCCCTGATATAACTTATGTTGTTTCCTGTTTCAAACATTGAAGACATTTATAATGGGTTTCTTGGTCTTGGCAAGAATTTTACTGTCCATAATGACTTGGTAAGTATGCCCTTCATTACTTTCAGTTATCATGTTTTCTTTAAGATTTCAAGAATCAAATATTGGTTTAATAATTCTACTTCATGTTGATTACCTCTTACTTTTTCATGCTTTAACAAAATGGAGGGTGACTTATGTTGATATCAAGCGAATTAATGATAGGTGTTTTACTGGGAAGCTTTCTGAGCAGGATTGCATGGTTTGTAATTTTTAGTAGAGTTTACCTTTTCTTTAATTTTGTTGTTCATGTTCATATTTCTTCTCTAACTTAAGTCCAGTATTAATGATCCATGTTGTGCCTTGTGAGAAAGATTAGTAGAAGTAGAAGAACCTGTAAAAATCTTATAGATCTATAATTCTCTCTTTATGTTATGTTGTGGAAACTTCTATCACTAGAGAAATATTGTAGCAAATTAATGTGTTTTGGCTATTTATTGCTCAAATTTGAATAATTGACCTTTTTGGGAATTTCTGCCTTATTTTTTTTTTGTAGAATATTGCTCAAATCTAAATAATTGTAGACTATTGCTCAAATCTGAATAACTGAAATTTTTAATTGGAAGATGGGCTTATAGGGTTGTCTGTTGTTTAACCCTTTTCTTTTTTACCCTTTGATTTCGACTTTCTGATAGACAAGGACTGTTTGTGGGAAAGCCAGAAACCAAATGGACTGGAGTGTGAATAATGCATTTAAGTCATTGAAAGGTAATTAACTTTTATTGTGTGATGTAAAGTTTTTTTTTCATTTGCACCAAATTAGATGGTATTGCTGTGTTAAAACACATAATTTTTTACCATCATATTCTCAATCATAAATGGTAGATAGCATATGCAGATAGACTTTATTATACTTTGCATGTTCTAGTTTGTCAGCTTTTAGGCATGAAGACCATTGAGTTATACAAGTTAGGATTCCCTTGTGTTTTTCTTTCTTCTACCTAACCTTCATTTAAATGCCAGTTTAGTTATGATATCTACTCAAAATGTTACTATTGGTCTCTATGATTTAACACCTCATTGTTTATTGATTTGCTCTTTCTTCCAATGTAGTTTTGTGAAAAGATAGGATAGTACAATGTAATGAATATATCCTTCTTTGTGCTTCTACAAGTAGATTTGGAACCCAAGCTCGTGATGGAAATGTTAGTCATACCAAATATTGACCCAATAGATATTGGTTTGGGCTCTTCTGACAAAGGGAATGCTAATCATTCAACAAAGCCGAGAAAAAAGACAATGACATCAGTTTATCTCAAAAAAATTTAGACTGTTGCTGATGTAAAAGCAGAAGATGCAAATTTTGTGGCCAGAGTTATTTCATTGCAACAGCTACTGGTAATTTTGCTACCTTTTCTTAGAGCACTAGAGCTTCTTACATTGGTATTATTAGTTTTTATTAAATCGTTATATCCAAAATAATATCTCATTATTGGATCTCTCCATGACTATACATTATTGATGGAACCATACTTCATTCTGACCCATTTTTGCTGCATTGTCATTTTTTATCTTTAGATTTTTAATATTAAACTTGAGTTATTATCATTTTTCTATTTTATAGATTAAATTTATAAATGAGAGTTCTAATTCTATATTTATTGACTATATTCAATGTGTCTCTCTTATATGAAGGGTTCTCTATTTGGAATATGTCAAGAGGATTACAATAGAGATGAAGACCTTAAGATATTAAGGTGCTGATGCTTTTATACTTGTAGTGCTTGTATTGCATAATTTGAGTTCAATTTTTAATATAAATGCAATGGCATTCTGTGTATGTATCAGTCTTTGAATATGGCTATTTGTATTGCATAGCTAGAAGATGTTTAAACGTGTTTTGTCATCACGAGAATCTATATATGTTTTAACATTTAATGTAAAATTTTATTAGCGTGCTTGTCAGTGACGGATCTAGAAACTAAACTTAGGAAGGGCACATATTAATAATTATAAAATTAAATTCATTACTCCAACATTGTTTATACTCAAATATCCAATTTATTTAAAATTATATTCTAGATATATATTGAAAACAAAAATTATTAACTTTTTCATATTAAAAAATGATTTCATTAAATATATTAGATAATGGAGGAAATTATTGAAGTAATTTTAAGAATATCGAAAGGATATTATTATACAAGAAAAAGAAATTGAGATAGTTACTCAAGTAAAAAAAAATATATAATTACTTATATAGCATTTATAAATTTACCAAAATAACATAAATAAATAAAAATCAGATTTTTCTCCAAAAAAAAATAAAAATAAAAATAAAAATCAGATTTGAAATATGCAATTTGAGATAAATTTTGAAGAAAAAAATTGATGTTTTGTTACAAATATAATGATGAATTTTCATTTTACATCAAATAAAGTAAACTAAAAAATGGTAAGTTTATAATTTATACCCCAAATTTTTGTAAGAGGTGTTAATTAAATTACATTATATATTTAGAGGTATGAAAGTCTTAGTAGATAGTTTATATTAAATTCTTTAAAATATCAATTTATTTTTATGAAATCCTGAAATAAAATAATTACAAACAAATGAATATGTTTATAGTAGGGTATAGAGCCTATTAGGCCATTGACTTCAAACCTTGTCCTATAAATGAAAATTTAGCAAAAATATATGGTTGGTTGAGGGGGGCACGTGCCCCCTCTGGTCCTTGTATAGATCCGTCCGTGGTGCTTGTAATCTTAAAGTAGGTTTGGGTATTTAACAAAATAACTCTATCATCATGTATTTGTTAATCTTTATATGTTTGTTATATAGGAAGGGTAAGTTAACAAGTGTTTCTTCCCTATTGTCCTCTATGAGTTTTATTTTTTTTATTTTCATTGAATTGGTTCATATTTTTTGGCATTATTTGGCATACTGTTTGTTGTTGATTAGCGGTTTTAACAATCAAATGAGAAGTTGGAACACAGAAGAGGGGAGATGAAAGCTGAGTCAGTGAGTTGGTTATTGGAATTTTGACAGGAGTGGTGATTGAAGTTCTTTTAGCAATTCTTGTCTAAGTATAATGTAATTTAATTTTTGTTTAAAAATCTTGTAATTTATGTAGGTATTTAATGATATTTTAACTTTTATTGTAATATTTAGTTAAATTTGATAGGTGTAATAAATGGCATTATTTGAGAATCAATGAATTAAAAAATATTTTTTTTTTCTCAAATTTTAGACAAAAGGTGAAGGTTTTTCCTCAATGCCTTGACTTGCTGACAAGTCAAGCATCTACTAACATAATCTGCAATCTCAAGCTTCATGCTAGGCCACCAATAGTGCTGTCTCAGGTCCCTGTACATCTTCGTTCTACCTGGATGAATAGAGAAGATAGAACTGTGAGCCTCCTCCAACAGTTCTCTTCTAAAAGTCGATCCCATAGGCACAAAAAGCCTATTACGATACATCAAAGCACTATCAATAGAGAAGGTAAAGTTGCTATATACATCAGACTCAGCCTCTCTAAAATCGGCCTGTAGGTGAGCCTCACCTCTCTGTGCATATATCATCCTCTATCTCAAAGTAGGCCCCACTGTTAGGCTAGCTAGGCTCACAGTGACTTCGGCAGTCAGGAATGCTATCTCAGCTCATTCCATATCCCATCTCAATCTCAAAGGTATGGCCGACAAAGCTGATGAATGAGAAGATTTCCTACTGAGCGCATCAGCCACTACATTGGCTCTCCCAGGATGATATTGAATATCACAATCATAATCCTTAACGAGCTCTAACCATCTTCTCTGTCTCATATTCAATTCCTTCTGAGTGAAGAAATACTTGGGACTCTTATGGTCAATAAATATCAGGACCTTCTTGCCATACAAATAATGTCTCCATATTTTCAAAGCATAAACAACAGCCGCCAACTCCAAATCATGAGTCGGATATTTCTTCTCATGCTCTTTCAACTGAGGGAAGCATAGGCTATAACTTTCCCGTGTTGCATCAACACACATCCCAAACCTCTATGGGAAGCATCTGTGTACACAGTCAAACCACCGGTTTTGTCAGTCGATACTAGAACAGGTGCTGTCACAAGCCTCCTCTTGAGCTCCTCAAAGTTCCTCTCACAATCCTCAGACCATACAAAATCAACTCCCTTCCGGGTCAAACATGTCAAGGCTGAAGCAATTTTGGAGAAATCTTGCACAAACCGTCTATAATAGCCTGCAAGTCCCAGAAAACTGTGAATATCAGCCACACTCGTCAGTTTAGGCTAGTTACTAACTGCCTTAATCTTAGTGGGATCAACAGATACTCCTCTACTCGATACTACATGGCCCAAAAATGCCACTTCTCTCAGCCAAAACTCACACTTGGAGAACTTGGCATACAATCTCTAATCTCGTAGTACCGTCAAAACTTCCCGAAGGTGCGTAGCATGCAACTCCTCTGTCTTGGAATAAACCAAGATATCATCAATAAATACAATCACAAAGAATCAATGAACCTTCTAAACACCGTGTGCATTAGGTCCATAAAAGCTGCAGGCGTGTTGGTCAAGCCAAAAGTCATAACTACAAACTCATAATGTCCATAACGCGTCCTGAAAGCAGTCTTGGGAATATCCTCATCCCGAATCCTCAACTAATGATAGCCAAATCTCAAATCTATCTTCGAAAAGATAGTGGCTCCTCTCAACTGGTCAAACAAGTCTTCTATCCTAGGAAAAGGATACTTGTTTTTCACCGTAACACGGTTCAACTCTCTATAGTCTATGCAATAGAGCCATCTTTCTTTTTCACAAACAACACCGGGGCTCCCCACGGTGATACACTTGGGCGCATAAACCTATGACGACCCGTCACTTTTAAATAAATTAAATCAGAGAAAAACAGCGGAAGTCTTTTATTTTAAGAAAATTGGCGTGATTATGTTTGAAAATAGGCTAGCCAAAACCTGTTTACATCTTAAATTCAAATATCTAAAAACACAAGGAACATTAAGTTCCTATCAGGAGTTCAAAATGATTTATAAACATAAAAGTAAAGACAAAAGCTCTTAAGAGCCATTTACAAATATATAACTCCAAAACTATATAAAATTCACAAAACCATGTACATGGATTTTTACAACTACTTAGTCCATCTTGAAATCATCACCCTCTCGATCAAGCACGCACCAGCTCCTCTCCAACGATCCCAAACATTACCTGAAATGTTTGTAATATCATGAGCTAACAAACTAAGCCCAGTGAGAATAATAAGAATAAAAAGTAAAGATAGACCTCAAACTCGCATTACGATTTGTGTCCAATTAATCTGACACAATTCACTCCTAAAGTCCTCCAACTCTAGGTAATTTCATTCTAAACTTTCCAAATGATGATATTACTACACTCTTGGTCAATTCTTATTCATTAACTTGTTATGACAAAGAATAAGTAAAGTAAATAAACTTCGTATAAAATATAACATCTCGATTCTCTATATCATCAATCATAATCATGAATGCATGAGGACATCCCGTAGGATTCCGCAATTGCCTTTATGTATGTGAAAGTAATGCGTACGTCCCATAACTTACCATTCAACTCCACATGAGGAAGTAATGTGTACGTCCGCAGCTTAACATTCAACTTCCTATGCATGAGAAGTAATGTGTACGTCCGTAACTTACCATTCAACTCCACATGAGGAAGTAATGTGTACGTCCGCAACTTACCATTCAACTTCTTTTCTTTTCAATGATGCGAGATGTTATGCATATGCTTGCAAAATTAAATAAAGTAAATGTAAATGTTAAAGTAACCGAAACATGTATAAAGTGAAGGAGCAAAATTAAAGACATAAAGTAAAGGACATAAGTAAAAATATAGATAGTAATCTCGGACGAACGATATGTCGATCGAACTCCGGTATCAATAATAAAAGTAAAATCATAACCTATACCTTGAAGGATTCTAACTTCCAATATAATCCGAGGTTCTATTAACTGTTCTAAATAAAAGTTTGGATCTTTTAACTTCCAATGATCCAACCTTAAGTTCGAATCGAATCTAACTTAGAATCTTCTAAGATTCAATACTTTCCTTGAGAACTTCTAAGTTCTCACTTTAAGGATTAACTTTTAATCCTAAGGGCACTAACTCACATCCCTCTAATCTTAGATTCGGATTCTAATCTTAGTTTCAAACTCTACAAACCTTCACACTTATTTGCTTTCTATAGATACTTTAAATTTCTAACTATTCTCACCTTAGCCAAATAAGAGTTCACTCCAAGTTTCCGAAAGCACGATCAAACAATGATCCGAAACACCTACAATTAATTACATCTACAATTAATAAATAAACATAAATCGATCAATTAACATCTAAAAGCTCAAAACAACGAACAACCCCATAAACCCCACTATGAGGCTCTCGGCCCCCCCATAAAAAGTGGGTCTTGGGTTTGGTTTTCCGGCTTTTAGGTACTTTAGAGGTGTTTCGAGTTGGTTTTAAGCAAATTTGATATTCCCGATTTCAATGGGTATCGATAATTAAGGTTTTTGAACATTAAGCCCTTTCCCGAATTGAATTTAAATAAACATTAATTCACTAATTTATAACCCATATTCAAATCCCAAAAGGTAAATTTCAAACGGGAAGGGTTTCGACTGAAACTCGGTTTTAGGGTTATGGGAAAGTTTCCAAAAACTCTTAAAACTACTCCCGTATTTACAAACACAGAGTTTCACGGCAAGAAATCGAAAGAAAACAAAGAAAACTCCATTAAAACACTATTTGGAGCTTAGGGTTTGAAACTTTATTTTCTGAGAACTCCGTGGATCTCGAGAGAAAAGCACGATGGTTAGGTGGAAAAGAATCCTAGACTCGAGGGCTTTCCGATGCAACCGAAATCGAGTCGATCCGCCGAGAAACGAGCAAAAACCCAAAATCCCCCAAATCCCTCATGATAGCTTCGGCCTTGTGAGAGAAAGATGAGAGGTTTTTGGTCAACTTTGGTCAATTGCTTGATTTTTAAAGACAAATGAATAGTGTTTTGATATTTTTAAGAAATTAGAAATGACGGTTGTGTCCTTTTATGACTTTTGACTTCTAAAACGAAACCCAATGCTCTTAAATAAATCTAAAGGTGATTAATAATTATTAATTGGCCTATTAATAATTATTAATGTCACCAAAACGAAATTTAAAGTATTAAAACCATTAAAAAGAATTTCGGGCGAAATTAACTACTATAATCGAAATTACAAAAATATAATTAATCTAAATACTTAAATTGAAATAAATAAATAAATAAATAACATTAAATAAATAATAAAATAAAATAAATAAATAATAAAATAAAAAAAAATTTCACTCCAAAATAACGGGACGTTACAGTCTACCCTCCTTAAAAGACTTTTCGTCCTCGAAAAGTGCATTCACTAAGTGAATAAAGCGAGGGTACTTAGACTGTATCTCATCCTCACGTGCCCACGTTGCTTCCTTTGACACTTGGTTCTTTCAAAGAACCTTAACCAAGTGAATCCCTTTTTATTTCTCATCACTTTTGTTCGAACGCTCTTATCTTAACTGGTGTCTTCTCATAAGACTTAATAGCATTCAAAACTACCAGTTCATAAACAAACACGTGGAACGGATTCTCCATTTATTTCCAAAGCATCAATACATGGAAAACATTACAAACGGCCGATAACAAAAGTGTTAAAGCTAAACAATAAGCTACCACTTCTACTCGATTGAGTATCTCGATAAGCCAATAAACTTAGGGCTCAACTGACCCTTATTCCCAACCTCCATAACACCCTTCATTGGTGTCACTTGAAGTATACGAGATCCATTACTACAACTTGGACGGACTACACCGAATCCTGCTGTCAACTTTGGTTAACCCTTAACCTCTCTCTAAACAAATGATAGACTCGCTAGTCATTTGTTACAACTCGAGTACCCAAAAGTCTCTTTTCTCCAATTTCATCCAAATGAGCAGAAGTGCCTAAACAGTGCAAAAACTCCGAGACAAAGCGAGTTTCTCGATCTGATAACATCTTCACCGGCACACCATACAATCTAACAATCTTTCTTAGGTACCACTGTTCCCTAGTCTTAACTGGACAGATAATCCTTCCAAGAGTAAAGTGTGCGGCTTTGTCAAACAGTATACCATCATCCAAATGGTATCATAACTTCTTGCCATCTTCGGCAATCCTTTGACAAAATCCATGGAAATCTCCTCCCATTTTCATTCAAGTACTTTCCAAGGTTAAGATAACCGGGTATACTCTCCTTTAAGGCCTTGACTTGCTAACAAATCAAGCACCTATTCACATACTTTACAATCTTATGTTTCATCCCAGGCCATCAATAATATTGTCTCGGTTCCTCGTACATCTTCGTACTACCTGGATGAATAGAGAAGATAGATCTATGAGCCTCCTCCAACAGTTCCCTTCTAAAAGTCGCTCCCATAGGCACACAAAGCCTGTTACGATATATCAAAGCACTATCAGTAGAGAAGGTAAAGTAGCTAGGCACATCAGACACAGCCTCTCTAGAACTGGCTATAACTTTTCCTTGTTGCATCAACACACATCCCCGAACCTCTATGTAAAGCATCTTGTACACACTCAAACCACCAGTTCTGTCAGGCGACACTAGAATAGGTGCTGTTACAAGCCTCCTCTTGAGCTTCTCAAAGCTCCTTTCACAATCCTCAGAACATACAAAATCAACTCCCTTCCGGGTCAAACGTGTCAAGGCTGAAGCAATCTTGGAGAAATCTTGCACAAACCGTCTATAATAGCCTGCAAGTCCCAAAAAACTGCGAATATCAGCCACACTCGTCGGTCTAGGCCAGTTACTAACTGCCTCAATCTTAGGGGGATCAACAGACACTCCTCTACTCGATACTACATGGCTTAAAAATGCCACTTCTCTCAGCCAAAACTCACACTTTGAGAACTTGGCATACACTTTTGATTTCTTAACACTGTCAAAACTTCCTTTAAATGCATATCATGCATTTCCTCAGTCTTAGAATAAATTAGACTGTCATCATTAATCACGACATTAATAGAATTGATGTACCTCTTGAACACAATATGGATAAAATCCATAAAAGCTGCAGACGCGTTGGTTAAGTCAAAATACATGATTACAAACTCATACTATCCATAACGCGTCCTGAAAACAGTTTTAGGAATATCTCTATCCTGAATCTTCAACGGATTTTTTTTTAACTGGATCTCAAATGTATCTTTGAAAAGATAGCGGTTTCTTCACAACTGATCAAACAATTCCTCCATCCTTGGCAAAGGATACTTGTTTTACATTGTAACTTGATTCAACCCTCGATAGTCAATACACAGTCTCACTGAACTGTCTTTCTTTTCACAAACAACGAGGTGCTCCTTACGAGGACGCACTAGGGTGAATAAACCCTAAGTTTAAGAGTGCCTATAACTCACTCTTAAGCCCTTTTAACTCAGCTAGTCTTTGATACAGAAGTATCGACAACACTAGCTACATAATCTCAAGTTATATCACTTAGAAGCATTCTAGCTTCTATCATAGATATCAAAGTGGGTGTTACTTGTCTACTAGACCCACGAAAGCATAAGCTAGTCCCACATGGACTCATACAATCAAAATTCTCTTAGTACAATCAATAGTGCCACAATTAGCTGATAGCCAATCCATACCCAATATCACATCAAAATCAGACATATGCATAACAATGAAAGTAAAATGTAATACACATGTCATAAGTGCCATACGCACTATCACAATAATAAGCTTCCCCAATGGGGTAAAAGCACGCATCTCGAAACTCAACAGTCTCGGCTTAAGAGCTACCAACTCAACATAACAAGATAAAATAAAAGAGTGGCTAGCTCCAGAATTAAATAGAAATAAAAGCCAAACGGCCTGAAAATAATAAAGTATAAATCACTACCATACTGCTAGCTTTTCCTGATAATCCTGACTTTGCTACTATGTTGTGATGGTTGTATCTTATACGCCCTATAAAACTGGCGTGAATCCAAATTTGATCACAACATAGCATCTTGATGGAAGTGTGCATCTCCCTGATGGAAACTGACACAACTATTGTAGTAAGGATGATCCAATCCTTGTTGAGCTCCACCTCGAACCAGTTGTTGTTCTTGTCGTTGCTGTTGTTGATGTTGTTGCTGCTGCGGCATCCCTTGATTGGCGTCGTCATCCTTTGCTTTCTTCTTCTGAGAGGTAATCTGTCCCGTAGTAGTAAATTTTCTTTTCCTTTCATAAGATGTAAAATCCAAGATAAGGATGACTCCTAAGCCTCCTTATTCAAATCTTGAATGAACTCGACCTCAGAGATCATTTGCTTTCTTGCAAAGCAAATCTGGTGTCTGTCAAACACCTTAGTCCATTAACGTCCTATCCTTCCAATATAGGATACACTTTAGAGTCTATCTTAAAAAGACTCAGTAAGTTCAACTGTGACCTACAAGTTTCTCAAAGTTCACCGTCCAATTAGATGGTCAAACACCATGTGAATTGAAATTCACCAAATCATCTCATTGCCTTATAGAAGTTACCGATACCACGGTCCATCAACTTCCTTCTTTACTTCAATCGAATACCAACACTCCACCCTAGTGTTAGTCAATCTTAAAAATTTTCCAAATATGGATCTCAATAACTTGACCTCGAGTATAATCCAATTCAAATTAGTACATCATACGGTGATAGTGACCAAACTAGGCCATTAACCAATTAACACAATCTTTAATGGTCCTCGTTGAGACTTATCACGTACAACCCTTACTTCCTCTTTTGAGTGGTAACACACTTTCCTTTAGCACAATGCTACCATAAGGATTTACCACTTACCATAATTCAACTTTCTCAACTCAAACCAGGAACTTGTCCCTTGAATTGAATATAGGTTACTGGACTCGAGCCAAACCGATTTCTTTTCACAATTTCTCACCTCAAACAGGTGTTTCATCTCTTAATACTGAGCTCAAGACAAACATGTCCCCTTTTACACAGAAATTTCCACACACATCTACTAAGACCACTACTTAGCAATTGTGTGACAATAACACTTTAATCAGCTTTAAGGATTAAACGATTGATCTCTCGGAGTATCTCGTCTCCTTTACTTTGACATTATGTCAATACTCTTAACGAGGTGTATAACCTCCAAAACTGCACGGGGTCATCGCTTTCTTGACACCCTTACCCAAATCTCAAAATGGGTCAAATAAACATAACCACATAGTGGTTTCACAAGGATGTAAACTATCATATTTACAAATAAACAATGTTCTCATAACTTTAATAATATTAAAGAATTTAAAGCTTGAGAATAAGGTTTTAGGCATACCTGGTGCCACTGATCTCAGATGATTACTCGAGAATGGACTTAAAATAAAACATGAAAACAAACATGCATCGCATGTAGTCTACAGAACCCTAAGGCTCTGATACCAACTGTGACTACACGTCACTTTTAAATAAATTAAATCAGAGAAAAACAACGGAAGTCTTTTATTTTAAGAAAATTGGCGTGATTATGTTTGAAAATAGGCTAGCCAAAACCTGTTTACATCTTAAATTCAAATATCTAAAAACACAAGGAACACTAAGTTCCTATCAGGAGTTCAAAATGATTTATAAACATAAAAGTAAAGACAAAAGCTCTTAAGAGCCATTTACAAATATACAACTCCAAAATTATATAAAATTCACAAAACCATGTACATGGATTTTTACAACTACTTAGTCCATCTTGAAATCATCACCCTCTCGATCAAGCGCGCATCAGCTCCTCTCCCACGATCCCAAACATTACCTGAAATGTTTGTAATATCATGAGCTAACAAACTAAGCCCAGTGAGAATAATAAGAATAAAAAGTAAAGATAGACCTCAAACTCGCATTTCAATTTGTGTCCAATTAATCTGACACAATTCACTCCTAAAGTCCTCCAACTCTAGGTAATTTCATTCTAAACTTTCCAAAGGATGATATTACTACACTCTTGGTCAATTCTTATTCATTAACTTGTTATGACAAAGAATAATTAAAGTAAATAAACTTCGTATAAAATATAAAATCTCGATTCTCTATATTATCAATCATAATCATGAATGCATGAGGACATCCCGTAGGATTCCGCAATTGCCTTTATGTATGAGGAAGTAATGCGTACGTCCCGTAACTTACCATTCAACTCCACATGAGGAAGTAATGTGTACGTTCGCAACTTACCATTCAACTTCCTATGCATGAGAAGTAATGTGTACGTCCTTAACTTACCATTCAACTCCACATGAGGAAGTAATGTGTACGTCCGCAACTTACCATTCAACTTCTTTTCTTTTCAATGATGCGAGATGTTATGCATATGCTTGCATATGCTTCCAAAAGTAAATAAAGTAAATGTAAATGTTAAAGTAACCGTAACATGTATAAAGTAAAGGAGCAAAATTAAAGACATTAAGTAAAGGACATAAGTAAAAATATAGATAGTAATCTCGGACGAACGATATGTCAATCGAACTCCGGTATCAATAATAAAAGTAAAATCATAACTTAAACGATTAACCTATACCTTCAAGGATTCTAACTTCCAATATAATCTGAGGTTCTATTAACCATTCTAAATAAAAGTTTGGATCGCTTCCCACTTGTAAATCGATGGACAGTCGGAGAAAGCTACATCATTTTGGGAATTATTTAATGAGCTTTAGTTTGCAGTTTAACAAGGAATTGGGGTCTGTACTGACCATTTGTAAATTACATAATAGTTAATGTTGTTATGCACATGGTAAAGCGTTCTATGGTAGGAAATACAAATTTATGGTTTGTCGGAATAAGATTGATGAAAGAAAATTTGATGGGTTTTGAACTTGTATAGATCACTATAAGAAAGTAGAGTTGATTAGAGAAGAAATAAGAATGACTTAGATGAGGTATGCAAGGAAAAGCAAAGAAAACTTGAGAGTTTCACGACAAGTTGGTTAAGTGTTTCTCTACTAGTGGTGTAAAGAGACTCTTACGATCATGTATACTTAGTCGATATGTCGCTTAAAAAAAAGATGTTTTGTGTATTTATCTTACGTATTGAATATTCATTAGGTTAATTAAACTTGAAAGCATACAAGTTGTGTATGAATCTTCAGATGTATTTTTCAGAGGATATATTAAAAATTTGTAGTTTGAAAGGGAAGTTGAATTTGTGGATTGAGGTGATGTTGGGTACAACTCATATTTTCAAGCACAATATAGCATGATTCTCAATGAGTTGGAAAAGAAATTGAAAACATGTAATGAATCAGTTGATAATGGATTTATTAGATCTCGTGTATCATTTATGGAAGAGATGGATGGTAAAGTTTGATTGTGTGGTGATTGCAAACGTTTGAATAGGTATTAGCGTGTTAAAAAAAACTATTGGTCAAATAAAAGATTGCCTGATTAGTTTAGAAATGCTTTTGTGTCTTGCCAATTGATTTATTGTCAGGATGTATCATTAGTTTGGAAAGTGAATCTTGGATTGATCGAGTTATACTTAGGGAACATTCTGCTAAAGAAATATACATTGATCCTCAAGAAGATTAAGTCGTAGTTAAATGGGAAAGACATGTGACTATTAATAAGTTGTAAGTTTTGAGATTAACAGGTTATTGATGCCATTCTGTAAAGGGCTTTTCAGGATAGCACCTATACTAAATAGTTTGACTAAGTGGAATGCAAACTTTTTGTGGACTGGTTATTCCGATTAAATTTTCGAGAATCGTAGGAAAGACTAAATTTTGCTCTTATGTTGCATCTTGAAAAGCTAGAGCAAGATTTATTCTTTATGGTACATCTACTCATTATTTGATATTTAGAATAAAGCTTAATGGTAAAGACAATTTTTTTTATGCATCAAGAGAGTGGAAGAAGCTAAAACTTAATTATCTGATGCATAATATAGGATGCACAACTATGGTCATGACATTGGAAATTTGGTGATTTTGTTTGGAACTATCATTAAAGTTTCAACTATGTTTGGATTTGAAAGAGTTGAATTTACAATAGAGAAGATGACTTGACTTGAATCAATAACATATTATTAATGTATTATGAGGTATCATATGAGACAGTTAGTCGGTAAGGAACTTCGGTATCGATTGTTTCTGATAGAGACTCGAGATTTACTTCTAAGTTCTGGCCTAGTTTACAGCGAGCTTTAGGGATGAAGTTGCATTTTGGTACAGCTTTTCATCCGCAAACAGATGGTCAGTCAGAAAGAACTATCCAAAACTTTGGAGGATATGTTATGAGCTTGTGTTCTACAATTCAAAGGAAACTGGTATACACATTGGTCGCTTATGGAGTTTGCGTATAATAATAGCTACCATTCCAGTATCTTGATGGCACCATACGAAGGGTTATATGAAAGAAAGTGTAGAACACCAATATGTTGGGACGAGGTCGGAGAGAGGAAATTAATGGGTCCTGAGATAGTCCAGATTACTGCTGATAAAGTAAAAGTGATAAGAGAAAATTTGAAGATAGCACGGGAGAGGCAAAAACGTTATGCAGACAAACGTAGAAGAGATTTAGAGTTTCAGGTGGGTGATAGAGTATTTCTTCGTTTGTCACCGTGGAAAGGAGTTTTAAGGTTTGGTAGAAAAGGGAAGTTAAGTCCGAGATACATTGGCCCTTTTGAGATTACTGAACGTATTGGATTAGCTGCTTATCGATTGGCTTTACCAGTGGAGCTAACTAGGATTCATGATGTATTTCATGTTTCTATGTTATGTAAGTATGTACCGGATCCATCTCACATATTAGAGTAACAGCCAGTGCAACTAAAGGAGAATTTATCTTATGAAGAAGAGCCAGTAAGAATTCTTGATAGAAAAGAACATGTTTTGCGGAAAAAGGTTATTTCTCTTGTTAAGGTGTTATGGAAGAATCACACAGTTGATGAGGCGACTTGGGAAAGTGAAGATCTTATGCTTTCTCAGTATCCTCAGCTATTTTCTTCGAGTTGAATTTCGAGGACGAAATTTTTAAAAGGAGGTAATAGTTTGTAAACTCTTTCTTTAAAAAATTAAAAAAAAAAACAAAAAAAACAAAAAAATAGATAAGATTGAAGAAAAGGAGAAGATAAAGTTAAAAAAAAACAGAGAGAGAGAATGGGTATTGGTTTGACACATGGCAGTAGGAGATGTAAAAAAAAAAAACCAAACTTTTGTGGCTTGCAACTCGTGGCCAGAGAAAGAGAGAAAGGGAAGAAGAAAGAAAGAAAGAAAAAAACATAGAGAAGAGAAAGAAAGGAAAAATGAAAAATTGGCTTGAGATTTTTCAAATATGCATAAATTTTTGGATCTCAAGTTTCAATTTATGGTGTAATGGCTAGTTGGTAAGTGATTTCTCCAACCCAACTCTTCTATTTGATGGATTTTGCTAGATTTTGCTAAGCTTCAAACTTGGTTTATGGGTTTTACGAGTTTTGTTATTAATGAATTCTAAGTGCTATGGGTTAATTTGAGATGATGGTGTTTAAGATTTATTAAGAATGGTGGAGAAATGGAGTTTTTACATATTTTGATGATGAAGTTGTGATGGAAAAATTGGTATAAATTAGAAAAAGGATTATGTGTGGTTTTTGTTCAATTTGATTTGGGATTTTATATGTTGGGAAGGAGGAAGAGTAACAAGTTGATATTTTGGCTTTGAAAATTATTTTGAAGGTGTAGTTATTGAAGGAAAGTTGAAGCTCTAGCCATGTGATATTAACCACAATTTTATATTATTTTTAATATGGTTTTCTAATATTTCAAATTACTAAATAGATGATTGATATGTATTTTCCTAAATCAATATTTTCAGGTGATTGTGGCTTAATGATTTACGATTTGGAATATTCACAGCAAAAGTTTGTGAGTGGATTCTATTTTCACATTTAAAATTATTAGTAGTATTGAGCTTTTAGTAGTTTATAAAACATAAATGTTTTAAAGTTTATAGATTATCATATATGATTATTTATTGATATAAATATATATAGATGAAAGTTTTTTTTTTAGATATTCATTATTCAATATATTTGATTTATGCCAGCTACGAAAGGTTCAATTACGATTTTACAATGGTTTGGAAATTACGATATTATTTTCAGTAGTTTATTTTCAAACCGCTAGAAACGATACCCTCAGTTATCAGCTTTTAGCAGGTCTTTGGGACCCACTTTAGCATACACATAGGCTTTGGGCCGTATGTTAGGGTGCTTAGCCCTTTGGGGGCAGCTCTGCACGCGTGTGACCAGTTTCAGTATTTAGTTGCTCTACTGCATGCATGACTTTGCTTTACATGCAGTATGACCAGTTAAGGGTACATTTTTAGTGGGTTTTTATTACTATGATATAGTATATGAACAGTTTCTATTATATATATATTTACGTACAAGTATTGATGGTTTCAACAGCTAAATATTATGATTATTAAATTACGACTATAATCAATTTTACGAGTTTTAGTTTTGAATATTATGATTATTAGTTTTGAACTGTTTTATGAATCTGAACACTGCTATATATTATGTAGTTTTTAAGAAAATATTAGTTTAGTAAAAATTCCACTCACTGAGTCTTTTTAGCTCATTCTTTTCAAATGTTTTTCCCCCCCACAAGTAGCTTTCGAGTTTCAGAAGATGATCGAGCCTACGACGAGCTTATCCACCACGTGTTTTGCATTGGTTTAGCTTGTACATGAGTCAATTTAGTTTGAAATAATTTTATCACAGTTATGTTTAGTTTGCCTTGATGATAGGTGTTGGCTTTTGGGCTATCGCTTGTCATCGGCGCACGACTCGTCAAGGGTATATAGGGAGGTCCCGGGTCGGGTTGTGACAGTTGTTCACTAAGTTATTGAATTAAACTTCTTCGTTTTCTTTTGCAGCATGGTTCATTGAGCTTTTTATTCTACACTGCTGCTTTACAAGTGCTTAAGCTATATGTGAATTGGAGAAGAAGATAGGGAAGAAAAAATGTGAAGAGAGGCCTAACGAGAGTCGACACATGAAGATGCCATTTTTTAATTCTTTTTTTATGTTTGTTTCAAATTTTAAATGGATTGTTGATGATGTATAAAGGTGTAAATATATCTTGGTGTTGAGATTTACAATTCATTAATTTATTGCGTTGAGTTCAATAAATTATTGAATTAAAATCTTGTTACTATCTTATAACTATATGAAAATATTATTTTGTATTTAAAGTTTATAATCACTAATATTGGTTGTTGATGTTGCATACGAGTGTAAATGAATGTGGTTTTTATTTGCAGAAAGCTTGAGATTTGAGGGTTTTTTTTAATGGGTAAAATCAAAACCGCTATTCAATAATTTATTAACTTCAATTCAATAACTTATTGAATTAAAATCAATATGAGGTACCTCAATTATATATAATAATTTTAATAAATAATCGACGAAATGAGAAATTTTATTGAATTAATAAAACTAAAATTTTAATTTTAGTGAATTAATAAAGTTCATATTTTAATTCACTAAATTATTGAATAAGGGAACCAATTTAGTGAATTAATAAATGAGTGTGACATTTTTTGTAAATTTAATGAAAATAATTAGTTTTGTTATATATTAGAGAAAATGTCATTTATGGAATTATGAAAAAGGGATGATGCTATATGGGGAATTAAGTTTATAAAAATGTCATTCGAGTCCACACCCCTTAAAAAAATACTTATTATTCAATTTGTTTTACAAAAAAAAAAAAATAATAAACATTAAAATAAAAATCTATCATCAACATCAACATAGGGGATCATTTCTTTTAATTAATTTTTTTTTAAAAAAAAAAAAAGAAAAAGAAAGGGTTTTCAGCACACTGAAAAAAAAATCCCTTTTTTTTCCGAAAAAATTAAAAAGCAGATTATTTTTCACTCATAATAAAGTTTATATCATTCATCATCATATTAAAAAAGGGCATTTACAAATCTAGAAATTTTTTTTGTAATATTTGTAAAAATAAAAGCTCAAAAAATATTTGTAAATATAACAAATTTTGATTGGATTTATCAGTGATAAACATTGAATTACATATTTTTACATTAAGTTTATCACTGATAAACATGATTAAAATTGCTATATTTGCAAATACTTTTTTGAGTTGATATTTTACAAATATTGCATAAAAATGTGTCACCTAATGAAATTTCCCTATTTAAAAGATAGAATTAAAAAAAAAAATATCATTCAAATTATCATAAAATGGTTTTTTTCAATTGCTATTAAATGACTTATATGACATAAAAAATAATTAAAGGCACACTTAAACCCACGTAAAAAAAGTAAAATAAAAAAACACTCACATTTCTTTCTTAAAATCTAAAGTTAATTCAATATATATATATATATATATATATAAAATGAGTTTGGCCCAAAAATTCATTCGAGTTCATAAACTAACCACGCTCAAGAACCCCTCTAAAAATTCCTCTCTCTCCCCGAAATCCTCTCTCAATTTTCTTTCTTTCTTCTTTCTTGTATCAATTCATTGTTGTGGCAATGGACGGAGAGAAAATTTTCCATTGCTGGTGCAGTGGGAAGAAGAAATTCAAATCTTTACACGGGTTGAAATTGCATCAAAGAATCCACCGCGCAGGGGAGAACGACGTTCAAGAAATGCAGAGTACGTTTAACTATTTTGTGGGGTTGACAAATCGTCAAGAAAAGAAACCTGCGACTACATTACGACTCTTCCCTGAGAAACCGGGGTTTCCGTCTACTGATATACCATTGATTCGTAATAGTGTCTCGAAGCAGACGTTGGGATCGCCAAATCTTCAGGAAACGAAACCCAGGATTCCGATACCATTGTTTCCCGAGCAACCCGGTTTTCCGTCGACTTTTGAGATATCACTTGATCAGAGCAGTGTGACGGAGGAAATGGATTTAGAATTGAGATTGAATTAGCAATTCAGTTGATAGATTAAAGTTATGCAAGTCAGCCTTTCCTTCATTTCTGTCCTTCCTTTCTTTATTTCTTTCTTTCTTCTTTCTTTGTTTATTTCCTTTCTTCTTTCTTTCTTTCCTTCTTTTCTTTCTTTCTTTCTTGTTCTTTCTTTCCTGCAGTTGAGAGGGTTCATTAGCTACGCTGGTGTAAACGTTTCCTTTATTGTTCTTTCTTTCCTGTAGTTGAGAGGGTTCATTAGCTACGCTGGTGTAAACTTTTCCTTTATTGTTCTTTCTTTCCTGTAGTTGAGAGGGTTCATGGTTGTAAACTTTTCCTTTATTTCTTTCCTTTATTGTGCATTGTTAATATAATGTCTAATTCTTTGATACCTATAATGTCTAATTCTTTGATACCTATAATGTCTTGCATATATAAACCTGTAACTTCGTAGTAACCTTTTTTTAATTTAACTAAAATACAAGCTAAAGCTATTATAAAATGGTGATTCTAATAAACAAATTTCAACTCACGTACAGTACCTAACAAGTTTTAAATCAAGTGAAATCATCTCCGGGTACAAGAGCAAATGGTCTTGCATATTTTTCAGACTTATGTGTTATGTTTTATATCTTACAAATAACCAGAGAAGGAGGATGCATAAATTACAGTTTCAACAAATGTAAAAAACATTAAAAATAAATATATCACATGTTCATGATACCGTCCCCTACCTCAAGATAGTATCGATTCAACCTTTTATTTTCATTTACTATTTTATTTAGATTATATGTAGCACAAACAAAAGTAAAAAAAAAAAAAAAAACCTACATAATTATCAAATTAAAGAGAGTTGGGTGAATTATTTGAAAGCTTGATCCTCGTTTATGGAAGGCTCCTTTGATGGAGAGACTGAAATTCAAATAAACAGATGAAAGAAAAAGTTGAAAGTAAGTGTTGTTAAATTAAGTTTAAAATTCAAATACACACTTACAAATTAAGTTTAAAAATCAAGTGATAAGCACCATGAGCTGCATTAACATTTAATAAACATATTTTTTTAAAAACATAATTGCAATTAATAAGAGAGATGTTATTTTAGACCTCCTTAAGAAGTCTTTGGTATATTGGAAAAAAAAGAAAAACTTGAAGACTAAAACTTGAAAGCTTATAAACATGTTTATAAACTTGTAGTAAAATGGATGAACCCAAAGATTTTCTCTAAATCAAATAAACTTTAAGATAGAAGTATAAAATGATTAAAAATATACAATTTTCTATTGAATCAACTCAATTATAAATCACCCACAAAGTTATAATATCTAAATCCAAATATTTTCCAACACACAGACTATTAGAAAAATAAACTTATATAATTTATGTAGACATTTAAATGATATGATAAAGTTAATTATGTAAAGAAAGGAGGAATAAGAAGAAAAGTTGCAGAGTTGTGGGCAATATTCTTGAAAACTACTTCAATTTCTAGATGAGCTGTTGGATTTAAACTAACATTTGCAATATCTGATTTTATAGCCAAATTAATAGTAAGTGCATGAAACAATGTAGTCTAAAAGTGTGGTGGATGAATTCCACTACTGTCAACCTCGTGCAAATCACGTGCTCCAGGTCTCCTTGAACTCGTTTACCTGAGAAAAGAACAAAGAGGAACACCGGTGTGGTGCCTGCCAAATAATCTCCAACAATCAAGTTAGTATTTGGAGGCTGAAGAATATGAATAGTGATTAGGGTTTTGCAAGTCAGAATGCATTACCGTGTTAGGGTTTTGTCTCCCTTTATATAGATGATCTTACGTCATAAATATGGAAGATACTATGAAGATAATATCATATCTTCTCCTTAATCTGCGGAGGATATTTACCATATTTGTGTTGGGATTGAGGCCTCTAAAAGAGTTCTCAAACGAAAATCTCAAGGATCTTTCCTTGCAGTATAATATAATCAAAATCTAAATGCATAAAAAAAATACTAACCCTTGTATAGAAGTGTCTGGCTCTTCCTCGTTCTTGGCTGGTTACGATCCTGGGACCACCAAAAAGTACTTTCTCACTAAGCACAAAAGAGAATCGGTGCGTGGGAACTATCTCCTTTGGAAAAAGGAAAAGGGAAGAAAAATTTCTTCCCTTTGACCACACTGTGGCCGGCGGCTAAGAGAGAGGGAGGATAGGAATTTTTCTTGAGCCTTTTTGTGACGACCCGACTCCTTTTTAAATCATTTTAAAATCAAACACAGGGGAAGTTTTTATAATTTAAAAAAAAAACGGTGTGGTTATGTTTGAAACTTGGCTAGCCAAAATCTGATTACATTTTCAATTCATAAATTTAAACACAAGGAATTTCAAATTCCTATTTCAGGAGTTCAAAAGAATTAATAATCATAAAAGTAAGACGAGAAGCTCTTAAGAGCTATATACAAATGTACATATCAAAAGATACAAAAATGCACAAACTAAGTCCATGGACTTTTATAAACACGCCTAGTCCATCTCGAGGTCATGATCCATCAATCATGCTGCACCAGCTCCCCTCCCACGACCTCTAGCATGAGCATTACCTGAAATTGGTTGTAATATCATGAGCTAAAAGTAAGCCCAGTGAAAAAAAACATAATAAAAAGTAACCTTAGACTCCAAATCCGTATCCGGATTTATGTCCAAGTAACTCTTACAATTTCTCACTAAAACTTCCAAAACTATAGAATAATAACTCCCAATGTTTAGAAGAAAGTTGTTATTCCCTCAATTTTCTTTCTTATACTTTAATTCTTAATACTTCCAACGAGATATAAGGTTTATATTCCTTTGTCCTTAATAACTTATGTTAATTTCTCTCGGTATTAACATATTCAAATAAACACAATTTGTGATGAATGACAATAATAATAGCTCCCGCAGGCTATGTGTAAGCTCCCGCAGGCTTTGTGAAATGATATGAATATACTTTCAAGTGCAAGTAAATAAATATAAACTTTCAACATAATCGAAAAGATATAAAAGTAAATAGATCGTGATGGTGCAATAAGATATGCATATGCTTTCAAACGTAAATAAATATAAACATTCAACATAATCGAAAGGACATAAGAGTAAATAGATAGTGAATTACTCTTATACATAAAACGAACAATGAGGAACTTCTGAAAATCAAAGAATAATTCAAGCTAACCGGCTTTCTGATAACTCGAGAATTTGACTTAACATAAAAGTCTCCTATTTCTTACTCCATCGTTTATCAAACAAACAAAGTTCCTTATTCACAATCCTTATTTCATTTGAAACCTTCATCTCCCGATAAACAATAGGAAACTCCGAAGTAAGTCTAAACTTAGAACTTCCAAAAGTTACTCGTTTCCTTCGAAGCACCTATGAATTCTCTCACTAAAATAGAACTAACTCCAAAGCCTAAGCAAGTTAGTTCACTCACTCTAATCCTTTCGATTCAAATCCTATTCTTAACTTCCGATCCTACAAATCTTTCTACTTATTCGGTTTCTAAAGCTACTTATATCCTATTTATTCTCACCTTGGTAAAAGTAGTTTTGCTCCAAACCTCCGATAGTGCGTCAAACAATGGTCCAAGAACGCCTACAATTAGAATTACATCTAACAATCAATAATTAACCAAAAATCGATCAAACGACATCTAAAAGCATAAAACGACAAAAAACCCTAGAAATCCTATTATGATGCTCTCGGTCCCCCCATAAAATGGGTCTCGGGTTTGGTTTTCCGGCTTTTATGCAATTTAGACGTGTTTCGGGTTGGTTTCAAGTAAATTGGTAGTTCCCGATTTCAATGGGCAACCATAATTAGGGTTTTTGGACAATATGTGATTTCCCGAATTTAATTACAACAACAAATAATTAATAATAAATAACCCAAATTCAACCCCGAATGGTAAATTTCAAACGAAACGTGTTTTGGCTCAAACTCGGGTTTTAGGGTTAAGGAAAAGTTTCCAAAAATACTTAAAACAACTCCTGTAATTAAAATCATTGAGTTCCTCGGCAAGAAATCGAAGAATCAAAATGAAAACTCCATTAAAACACTATTTGGAGCTTAGGGTTTGAAACTTTGACATACCTTTAGGTCCTTAGAACACGAAGGAAAAGTATGATTGCTAGGTTGAGAAGAATCCTAGGACCAAGACCTTTCCAACGGAACGAGAATTGAAGCGATCCGATGAGAAACGAACAAAACCCGAACTTTTCTCCCAAAAACCTTGAAGCCACGGCTTGGAGAAGAAAATGAAGAAGAAAGATGGAGTTGTCTTGGTCAATTGAAGTCCAAAGTGAATTTAAAGAAGAGATGAATAGTGAAATGATATTTTTAAGAACTTTGGAAATGACGGTTACGTCCTTTTAATGATTTTTGACTTATAAATCGAAACCCGAAGTTCTTAAACTAGCCCAATGGTGATTAATAATTATTTATTGGCCCGTTAATAATTATTAATACAACCATAACTAATTTAAACTAATAAAGCAATTAAAAAGATTTAAACCGAAATAAACTACTAAATTCTAAATTACCGATTCTAAAATAAACTTTAAATACTCAAATTAAAATAAAATAAATAATTTTTTTTTACCTCAAAAGTAACGGGACGTTACACTTTTACTTTAACTCTCTTAGTTGTGTATTTTGAAGTCACCCCAAGGTTCCTATTTATAGGAAAACTAAGGCCTCAGAAAATCTTTTGAATATCTTTTAATTATTAAATAAGATATTCTAAAATATATTTGAATAATAAAGATATTTTATTTTATTCCATAATAAAATATTCCATATCTTTTATTTAAATCAATCAATATAAATTTAAATATATTATTCCATATCTTCCATTTAAATTAATCATATTAATTTAAATAAGATATATCTAAATATATTTTAAATAATAAAATGCAAACTCTTGGTCAACTGTTTGACCAAAGTGGCGTGTGACCCCACCATGGGTCACACGCCCATGTCATCTTCCAATGACACTATTGGGCATTTTATTTTCCTTATTATTTAATGGAACAATTCCGTTAAATAAATAAAACTCCTTTTATTTATTCCAATAAATAAAACTCCTTTTTATTTATTTCAATAAATAAAACTCCTTTTATTTATTTCCCCTTTAATTTTACAATCTCAAATTAAATATTTAAATACTCCTCTATTTAAATCCTCATTAATTTTGGACAACTCAAAATTAATTTAATTAAATAGACTCTTCTATTTAATCTCTCATAATTAATTAAATAGACTTATCTATTTAATAATTAAATAGACTCCTCTATTTAATTCCACCATTAATTAAATAATTAAATAGACTCCTCTATTTAATTTCTTTTAATTAATCAAATAGACTCCTCTATTTAATTCCACTTTTCCAAAGAAATTAATCATATTAATTTATGTTCTCAATTACATGCGTTAGCTCAGAGGACTTAATGGACCTATAGGACTAAGCTCCAATGATCCAGAATTACCTTTGATTAAAACTCCTTTTAATCAATTAATTCTCATTCATTAACTCTAAGATAACTCCACTAAATATCTAGAGTTGCACTCTTAGTAATATAGACATAGTTAGGTCCATGGCTATAATCATTAACTACACTTTGAACCTTCACAAGTAGTTCATATCTATGGCTAGGTAATTCACCGTATTAACCTCCATGATACATCTTGTTCCTTAAGCCCAACTGATTCTCCAATGAACAACCTTACATAACCTCCATTATGCGTCTTTAACCTTTTCCTTGATCAGAGGAATATGGGGCCCCACTGTTCAAGACCGAACCAGTCCATAAGGGAACTACTTATCTATTTTCCTATATGGAAAAGAGTGAATTCCAATTCTTGTGTAATTACGTTCCCAGCTATAAGCAAGATGCAATCCCCAAAGTGGGAGGCATATTGAGCAAACTATATCTAGTCACTCTCACCTATGCAAATCAAAGGCTTGTCTTTTGCGAACAGGAGTTCGTAATCCACTAAGGATTAAGATTAATTATACATGATCAACCGATTGATAAACGAAGTGTCCTTCTCTAACGACTTTCCCAGAAGACAGTAAGTTTATCTTAGTCCAGTCTACTACAATCTCTATTACAGCAACACCCCCACTCACATGTCTCTACATGAGTGATCCAGATGAGATCACTTGTGCCAATTCACAAGTTGGCCGTGTTAGTGGTGTTACAAGAAATAAGGCACCCAACCTTTATTCATGTACCACAGACTATTTGAGTTACACTTAAGTGAATCTTCCCGCATCATATGCTCACTTTAAGTTCTCATACGTAACTCTGGATCGTATGATGGATTATATTTATTAAACTAATAATAAATGACAATGTAAATATTACTAATTAATAAATCCTTTATTTATTTATAGTTTAATTAGATTACATAAGATTTAGGGCACAAACCCCACCAATTTGTAGATATGATTTTGATCATTGCTTAATGCCCAAGGCTGTCTGCCTATATTAGTCCGAGCCCGATGGCATAGTATGGACTTCGCGTTGGTCCGCGCCCATGGGTTCTGGTACGTTCACAGGTTGGCCGAGCTTATCGATATGGGCTGATGATTCTGTTTGAGCCGGGTCTATCAAGTTTGGGCCTTTGATGTTAGGCCTGACCCATGGTGATTTTCTACCTCTACAGTTTTCCCCTATTTTTATGTCCGAATAGGTTTGGACGTGGAAACATACTAAGTTAGAGGTTGGTTTCGGGGCAACCCGTATTCGAGCTTGATAGCCCGCGTGCCTTTAGAAGGCGAAATTCAAATAAAAGGGGAATTGAGAGTCTTTTGTTCCTTTTGTCTTCTCTATTGCGCTTCCTCTCATTATGATCTCTCGTTTGTATAGCAGCTCCATGAGTTGTTTGTCTGAAGGAATTTTGTTTACTTCGGCCGTAATTCAATCCAGGTTAGTTCTTCCTTCTTGAATTGTTGGCTTGTATCAGTAGTTTTCCTCTTAACTTTAGAATCACTGACTTAGGGCTAGGAATTCGTCATTCATGGACCATTCTCCTAAAGATGTAGTCGAAGAATGGCGAAATAGAAAAAGAATGTATGTCTTTTCCAGCGAATTAGTCGCTATAGCTAATCAATATGATGCTGAAAATGCTGCTAGAAGATCCTTTCTCGCTAAGGAGACGAAGGAGGATGAGTTTATGATCCCTATTTCGGAAGCATCAAAGGAGAATTTAGACGACCTTCACTCTAGCTGTTCGTCCTCTTCGAATGAATCTGGGCAATCTGGAGAGGACTCTAAAGAAACTTTCAGCGATAGCCCTGTCGTTCGTGAATCTTCAGGTAATCCGAAGGGGGAAGTTTTACTGAAGCTTCAAGTAGCAAGGTGTGGGTAGTCAACCATCCTTCTTCGAAGGAGTCTGTGTTGGGTCAATCCGATTTGGACTTCTATCCTCTTGCTTAATGTATCCATCCAGATGTGGAAATGAGAGTTCCCAGTTCGGAGGAGCACGCTCATCATGATCTTGGCGAGGTTTGGACCTCGTTTTATGAAATATTTTTCTATTGCACGGTGTTAGGTTCCCCATTAGGACGAGGATGACATCACTTTTGAGGGACTTAGATGTTTCTCTCGGACAAGTTATGCCGAACACGTAGCGGGGTCTGATTACCTTGTTGGCCGTTACTGCTAGAATGAGTATGGATTTAACTATGGGGATGCTTTCATACTTCTGATCTTCCAGATCTAACCAACAAGATACCTCTTGCTTTCATTTTCATTGCTTCGTTGGGAGGAAAATAGTTATCGGACTTCCTTCCAATGATAAGAGATGGAAGAATCGATGGTTCTTTGTTAGGGGGAGGTTATTAGCTGATGAGATTCCTCCCCACTTAGTCTAGAAAGAGTCAGGTGAGAATGGTCATATTCCACCTTGTTTTATCTATCTCGTATTTCTATGTCTCATTTTATTTATTCTCTATGCAATGCACGTTCTCAGAAAGTCGGACATTAAAGATTCGGATGTCAGAGCATGTGAAGAATTAGAAGAGTTTGGACAGTTTGTCTGGGAAGCTTTCGTTGGTGAGGAGGAGATTATTTTAATGGGCCATTTTGTGTCATTCTGTTGGGATACTTTCCCAGGGGTGAAAGGTAAGAAATCTCTTTCTTATCACGCATTCATGTTTTATGCCTTCTCTAACGATTGATTTCTCCTTTAGTTAGGAGGATTCGAGGGAGCTTGAAGTTGAATATTCTGTGGCCAAGCATGTCTGAGAAAGATAAGCTGTCAGGTTTTTCTTTGGCCGTCTGTAAGGAGCTTAATGTTCGTTCCTCTTTACGCTCGAAGAGGAAAACCGTAGTTGACAAGACTCAGCCTTCTATTAGAGAAAGGAAGAGGATGCGCAAGGCGAAGCGCCCTGGTTTAGTTCCATTCGCACCTCCTGCTTCGTTTGGGACTTCTTCTGCTCATCATGTTTAACCTCTTCACGATTTTCCTCTATGTGATGGTTTACCTCCTTTCACTCATTATCCTCACCTTTAAATGACGTTCATGACTGTGGATCCTGTGTTTCCCCCGTCCAACCGTTCGGGTAGTGCGTGGGAAGATCCTTTTATATAGAATACCATGGCTTCTCTGGGTTTTGAAAAGGATTTCGACCTTATCTCTCTTCCTCCAGTTTTTCGTCAGTCTCATCCAGAGGAGTCCGTGGACCATTTGGCTATGCGGGCCATGGTGGTAATGTCTCAACGTTTTGCCTGCTTCATGATTGTTTTGCATTTTTTTGAAAAAACTTTTATTACTGTTGCAGGGCTTCCAAGCACAGGCCCAAATGGTTTTTCTGTTGATGTCATCTTTGTGCAAGGGTGAGGCTGCCAGTAGATCATCCATTGTATTGTCTAAAGAGCTGGATGCGGTGGCCGCATAGGGAGCCAAAAAGTTGAGGATCGTGGAGGATAGGATCTCAGAGCTCAAGGGCGAGCTAAAGAAATCAGAGGATGAGTCAAAAATCTAAAGGGAAGATTTGGAGTCATCTCATCTTTCCCTTTCAGAAGCTCATGGGCAACTTTCTAGCATGGCGGAGTCTGAAGGTGTTTTCGCTGCGAGAGTTAGCCGTGATGCTTTAAAGCTGAGGCTTTTGGAGGAGGAGAGATCTGGTCTCAGTCCTGTCAGAAGGGAGTGTGGGGAGAAGGATTTTGAGCATATCTGCACACTTTTGGACGAGTTTGATCGAGCTAAGGAGGATGAGGGCACTGTTGATGATTCCTTGAACGAGGAGGATGGTGACCCTACGATTGTCTCCGATTTGGCCAAGGATTCTGTGAATGATGCTCATCTTTCTTGGTTCTTCTTCCAAAATTTATGTACTAAATACTTTGATCTTTAAATACTCTTATCTTTAAATACTTTGAATTGCGTTCGAATGGGCGACACTGGATATTTATGTGTGTGACGACCCGACACTTTTAAATAATTTAAATTAGAAAACACAGCTGAAGTCTTTATATTTTAAGAAAAATGGTGTGGTTATGTTTGAAAATTGGCTAGCCAAAACCTGTTTACATCTTAATTTCAAAATCTAAAATACACCTATCCAGGAGTTCAAAATGATTTATAATCATAAAAGTAAAGACAAAAGCTCTTAAGAGCTATATACAATTGTACAAATCTTAAAATTATATAAAATTCACAAAACCATGTACATGGACTTTTACATAACACCTAGTCCATCTCGAAATCATCATCCTGTCGATCAAGCGCGCACCAGCTCCTCTACCACGATCCCAAACATTACCTAAAATGTTTGTCATATCATGAGCTAACAACTAAGTCCAGTGAGAATAATAAGAATAAAAAGTAAGGTTAGACCTCAAACCCGTATTCTGATTTGTGTCCAATCAATCTGACACAATCAATCCTAAAGTTCTCCAAACTTTATGTAATTCCATTCTATAATATCTAAAGGATGATACTACTAACACACGTAGTCTAATTCTCATCCATTTACTTGTTACGACATAAATAAGAAAAATAAATATACTTTGCATAAAATAAAACATCTCGACATAGTCGGTGGCTGAATTCGGGCTCAAGCGATGCCTCGCTATACTTCAAGCGATGGCTCGCTTGAATGTCGCAAGCCTTCAATTAAATGGACGAGCGACACCTCGCTGATGTTTAAGCGATGGCTCGCTAGACAGGTAGCGACACCTTGCTACTTCTCAAGCGATGGCTCGCTAGGCAGATTTCTGGCACTCTTCTAAATGGTCAAGCGATACCTTGCTGAAGTTCAAGCGATGGCTCGCTTGAACTGGTTTTTGCCAAATTGCTTCCTTTTTCTCTTATTTTGCAAATATGTTTCCAAACCTACATAAAAAGAGAAAAACTAATTAAAGTAGCATCAAACTCATCAAAAACCAATTAAATTAAGGGTAATATTATGATATAAAACCATGTCAACAAATACCCCCAAACTTAAAGAATTGCAAGTCCTCGAGCAATCAAAACAATTAAGCACAAAGAAAATTTAAGACTCCAGCCTCAGGAAGAATTTTCAAACAAACAAAAGAAATATGATGCAAAATGTTGTTTATAAATGAGACTCACAAACATGCTCCAAACCAAAAACAAACTCAAACGTGTGTGTGTGATTGATTTAACTTACTTTGTCAACCATCAACTAAGAAAACTCTCAAGTTATACAAAAGCAATCACTCTAGAATCTCATTAAAATAAAAGACAAGTAGGAAATGATACTCTCACATGGATGCACTCAATACGCTCAAAGTGTTTAGGGCAAAGTAATACTCTCAAGTCAAAACATAGAAAATCTTTACACAGAGCTTGCAAATATATCATATCATAACCAACAATTGAGAAATTGAATGCAGGAATCTAGGGGTCTTTACAGGTTGTAATGGGGCTTAGATGAGGTTTGATGGAAGGAAAGTTTAAGCTATGGAATTTAGAAATTATTTGAACCCTTATAGAAAAGCTTCAACTTAAAACTACTCCAACCACAACTTAGTGACTTTTTCCTTTTTTTTTTTTCTTTCTTTCTCTTTTTTTTTTTTTCTCTTTTCTTTTCACACTTTTTTTTTTTTTTTCAATCTTTTCCATTTTTTTTTTCTTTCTTTTTCAAACAAATCAAACCAAAATCATTCAAAACATATACCACTTGAAAGTTTACACTACTTTGCCTCAAATGATCAACTTCACGAATGAATGAGCCTTTTCTATAAGAATTCAAACAATCTCAAATTCAAGGTTGAAAGAAAATTAACATGAAGGATAAGGATCATTAAAATGTGGTTAATTTTCAAACAAAGAATTGGCCAAGGCTCAAAGTAGGTTTACTAAAAGATAACGATTAAGGTTGGCTCTTTTCGAATCTAAAAATGGTTTCACCTAAATGCCCAAATTATTCCATGCAAACAACTCAACAAAAGCAGTAGTGATATGTATAACAATGCAAGATCCAGAAAAATCAACTATGTAAGACAATCTCTCAAAAGAAGAAAAATAGAGCATGAAGTAGTGAATTTGCTCTTTGGCCCAAAAATCTCACAAGGTAGTATGTATCAAATCCTAAATATCTCTCAATCAATTCGATTCTCAGAAAAACTACTCAAGATATAACAAGTGAGATTCTAGTATCAAGTTGACAATGATAAGCATAAATCTAGTGCTCGAAAATGTGCAAGTGAATGTCAATAGAATGTAGCATGCACAGAGTCTCAAGGATAAACAAATTTAACACTAAGTTCTCTTCAAGTCTGAAAATACTAAAGAACTCATCATAGGCCATCACTGTCTCTCTCTCTCTCTGTTTTTTTTTTTTTTTTTTTTTAGGGGGACTAAAACTAAAACAAAAAAAAAACGAAAAGAAAAACAAATAAAAAGAAGTAAATAAAATAAAAGACTAAACACCCCCAAACTTAAACTAAACATTGTCCCTAATGTGAAGAAAACAAAACAAAATAAAAGCAAAAAGTAAAAAGTAAAAGGAAGGAAGAAACCGCCTGAAAGTGGAGAAGCACTAAGCATCATCAAGGGTGAATCTGGCGGTGGCGCAGGAAACGGAAAAGGACCCGATCCAGGATGAATGTTGGACTCATTCAAGAATTGAGCTAGAGAATTGTTGAAATTAATCTGATATGAAGTGAAGCGCTCCAAGCGTCGATCTCGTCTGGCTGACTCTAATTCTAACCTGTCCATTCTAGATGCTAAAGTTCGAGAACCACGGGAAGGTGTGGAAGCGGGCCTAGGAGTAGGAATAGAGGAAGATGCTCCATGAGTTGTGTTATCCCAACACACATAATCACTGATTATTTTCATAGTTATAATTCCCTTAGGAGCAAGAGCTTCTTCCTCTCGAGACCAAGGTACACCTGCCGCTTACACAAAGCAGTTATTAAAGATGGATGTGCTAAACCCCCAGTTGTGGCTGCCCGACTCGTATGGAGAATTGAGTATCTAATGACTCTACCCACATCGATAGTTTTTCCTGTGATAATGGAATAGAGAAGGATAGCTCGATCTTTAATGACAACATCTAAATGGGTTACAGGCATTAGCTTAGAACAAATAAAGCTATGCCAAGCTTTACCATAACGGTCAAGCCCAGAAGCTTTAAAATGTTTCCCAGCTGTGCCAATAAGTTCCCATTTGGCATTAGGCTCACAAAGGGGTCTTGATGACCTCATCTAGATCCAACTCCTTATCGATATAGGTGTTGTACTCATCATCATCAATGTTAGGAAGGTGATAGAAACGATTGATGGTACAATGGTCAAAAGGAACCCAAACCCCCCTCACAAACACCGTGGTGCTAGATTCATCTAAGTTGGCATAAAATTCACGCACTAAGGGTGTTATGGCGGCCTCGGGTTGTTTAACAAACTCCTCCCAACCCCGATTAACTATAGTTGTGTGGATAGCTTGATGCTTATCGGGACATAATTGGATTCCTCTCTCTGGAATGAGACTTTTATTGTGGAAAGTCTTAAAAAAAACGTTTGGAGGCTAGAGAATGAGCGAACTTTTGATTATCAAATTCTTCCGAAGAGGCGGAAGTGGAAGCTTTTCTTCTTTTGGACATGATGAGAAAATTTAAACTATGCTAAACAGCCCAAGAAGACAGAATTCGAGTCAAGTCTAACACTCCTAAATAGTCTAACACTCCTAACCCAAACCACAACAAAAATTGACACTTCCAAACCCAATGAGAAACGAAAAATCTCCAACAATTCAACCTATCTAGTCGCCAAATTAGGCTCAGCAAGATGCACAAAGTAATGTAGCAAAAATTGTAGAACAACTTACTCTTGAAGCAAAGAGTGGAGAAAAGAGGAGTTACCCATGAATATAGCCCTAGAATTCAAATTTCCTTCAATTTTTCGGTAGAATCAGTGGAATCTAGCTTCCTAGCACCTGAAAAATGGAAAGGGAACAAGAAATTAAGGTTAGAGGAAGTGATTTGGGGTTTCAATGGAGTTAGGGTTCGAATTTTGGAGAGAAAAAGAATGGAATTTCGAGTGGGAGGCGCTGTTCTGTCGAGTCTGGAACTGAGTATTCTGTTCTGTCTCTCCAGCGATGCGTCGCTTGTCTACGAGCGATGCGTCGCTCAACCTCTTTTTTTTTTTTGAAAATCCGTCGTAGCGAGGCCTCGCTACCTTGTAAGCGATGCCTCGCTCCCACTTTCTCTTTGTTTCTGCCTTTTGGGTCAGCGAGTTATCGCTAGAGATATAGCGATGGCTCGCTGCAATTTTGCCTCTGTCCTCATACCTTAAGTCTGTTCAGTTCTGTCCCCTTTTTTTTTTTTTAACAAAATAAACAAAAACAAAAAGTTAAAATTAAATTAAAGTCAACGAAACTAACTAAAATAAATTAAGTAGAGAGTTTAGAAATTGGGTTGCCTCCCAAAAGCGCTTAATTTAACGTCGTGAGCTCGACGTTTTCATGGTCAATTAAGTTGACTCATGAAGAGTGAAGCTTGCAATCTTTCGTTCCTCATCCCCAAAGTAATGCTTCACTCGTTGTCCATTCACCCGAAATTTTCTACAATCACTTGATTCTAATTCAACAGCTCCATATGGAAAAACTTGAGCAATTTTGAATGGTCCCGACCAACGTGACTTCAATTTACCTGGAAACAACTTTAATCTTGAATTGAACAATAAAACTTGCTGACCTGGTGAAAATTTTCTATTTAAGATATGTTTGTCATGCCAATTTTTCGTTCTTTCCTTGTAAATCTTTGTGCTCTCATAAGAGTCATTTCTCAACTCTTCCAGTTCATTGAGTTGGAGTAAACGATGTTGTCCAACTGCTTGCATGTCAAAATTTAGCTTCTTGATTGCCCAATATGCTTTATGTTCAAGTTCCACAGGTAGGTGACATGCTTTCCCAAACACTAATCGATATGGTGACATACCAATAGGTGTTTTGAAAGCAGTTCTGTATGCCCAAAGTGCATCATCCAACTTTTTAGCCCAATCTTTCCTGTTTGTGTTGACAGTTTTCTCTAGAATCTGTTTGATTTCCCTGTTAGAAATTTCAGCTTGACCATTAGTTTGAGGATGGTAAGCTAAAGCTAATCTATGTCGAACACCATACCTGGAAAGAAGAGAGTTAAAAAGTTTATTGCAAAAATGAGAACCTTCATCACTAACAATTGCGCGAGGGGTACCAAAACGTGTGAAAATATTCTTATGAACAAAATTTCGTACAAACCGGGCATCATTAGTTTTAGTTGCAATGGCTTCCACCCACTTAGAAACATAATCAACAGCTAATAAAATATAGACATACCCAAATGAAGATGGAAAAGAGCCCATGAAATCTTATCTCCCAAACATCAAAAAGCTCTACTTCAAAAATATTAGTTAGGGGTAATTCATGGCGTCTAGAAATATTACCTGTTCGTTGGCATCTATCGCAAGTCTTAACAAATGTGTAGCAATCACGAAAGATAGAAGGCCAATAAAAACCTGATTGTAATACCTTTGCTGCAGTTCGAGTGGGTCCAAAGTGACCCCCACATGGTGAAGAATGACAATGACTCATGATATCCTGAAATTCATCACTTGAGACACATCTTCTAATGATTTTATCATTGCAAATTTTAAACAGAAAAGGTTCATCCCACAAATAAAATTTTACATCATGCAAAAACTTCTTCTTTTGATTCGAATTCAAATCAGGTGGTAAAACTCCTCCTGGAAGAAAATTCACAATATCTGCAAACCAAGGAATGTTAGTTTTCAACACATATAATTTTTCATCAGGGAATGCTTCTTGAATGCTAGAATCCACACAACCATTAGTCTGCTCTAATCTAGAAAGATGATCTGCCACCACATTTTCACAACCACGCCTATCCTGTACTTCAAAATCAAATTCTTGTAACAACAGAATCCAACGAATTAAACGCGGTTTTGCATCCTTTTTACTAAAAAGATAGCGAAGAGCTGCATGGTCAGTATGAACAATAACCTTAGACCCTAAAATATAAGATCTAAACTTCTCAAAAGAGAAGACAACAGCAAGCATTTCTTTTTCAGTAGTGGTGTAATTTTGTTGAGCACCATCAAGAGTTCTACTAGCATAGTAAATAGCTCTGAAAAATTTATCTCTTCGTTGTCCTAAAACTGCACCTAAAGCATAGTCACTAGCATCACACATAATTTCAAAAGGTTGACTCCAATCAGGTACAACAATAATAGGGGCAGAAGTCAACTTTTCTTTAATCAAATTGAATGCTAATAAACAATCATCAGTAAAATCAAAAGATGCATCTTTTTCCAACAAATTACACAAAGGTTTCACAATTTTTGAAAAATCTTTTATAAATCGCTTGTAAAAACCTGCATGTCCTAGAAAACTTCTAACACCTTTCACATTTTTAGGGGGTAAAAGTGATTCAATAGCAGAAATTTTTGCTCTATCAACTTCAAGGCCTTGAGATGAGACCTTATGACCTAGAACAATCCCCTCAGTAACCATAAAGTGACATTTTTCCCAATTAAGCACAAGGTTAGTTTCTTGACATCTTTTCAGAACCAAAGATAAATTGTGCAAACAATGATCAAAAGAATTACCAAAAATAGAAAAATCATCCATAAACACTTCCATAATCTCCTCAACAAAATCAGAAAAAATAGACATCATACAATGCTGAAAAGTAGCAGGAGCATTACATAAACCAAAAGGCATTCTTCTAAATGCAAAAGTACCATAAGGGCATGTAAAAGTGGTTTTCTCTTGGTCTTCAAGAGCTATGGAAATCTGATTGTAACCTGAATAACCATCAAGAAAACAATAATACTGGTACCCTGCAAGTCTATCTAACATTTGGTCAATAAATGGAAGTGGAAAGTGATCTTTTCTAGTGGCCTTATTCAATTTTCTATAATCAATGCAAAGACGCCAACCAGTCACAGTTCTAGTAGAAATTAATTCATTTTTATCATTTTTCACAACAGTCATTCCCCCCTTTTTAGGCACAACTTGAACAGGACTCACCCAAGGACTATCAGATATAGCATAAATTATTCCTGCTTTAAGAAGTTTTGAAACTTCAGCTCTCACGACCTCTTTCATGGCCGGATTCAATCTTCTTTGTGACTCAACAGATGGTTTAAAAGTATCTTCCATTAAAATTTTATGCATAACAATTGATGGACTAATACCCTTAATATCCCCTATTGACCACCCTAAAGCAGTTTTATATTCTTTAAGAACACGCAACAACTTTTCCTCCTCAACAAGATTCAAAGCAGAAGAAATGATAACAGGAAAAGTAGAAGACTCACCTAAGAAGGCATAACGAAGATGCTCTGGTAATTGTTTCAATTCAGATTCAGGAGTTTTATTGTCTCATCCTTCTTCTCATCAATTTGCAAAATCTTTGCCTGGTTTTTTAAAGACTCAAGTGGTAGAGAATTAAGAGCTAAACACAACTGCATCAACTCATCTTCATCAAATAAGTCAGAAACCTTAGTTAAAGATTCAACTAAACATGCTTGTAAAGGATCATTGAGAATCTTGTTTCCTACTGAATTAGATAATAAATTATCAAGAACATCAATCCTATGACAAGTACTAACCTCATTAGGAAACTTCAAAGAACGGTAAATATTGAAGTGTACCTCTTCTTCGTTGACCCTTAATGTTAACTTACCTTGTTGGACATCAATCAATGCACGTCCTATAGCTAAGAACGGCCTCCCTAGAATAATAGGAATCTCTTCATCTTCTTCCATGTCTAAGACTACGAAGTCAGCTGGGAATATAAACTTATCTACCTTGACCAAAACATCTTCAATGACTCCACGAGGGTAAGTGAGTGATCTATCTGCAAGCTGAAGAGATATAGTAGTAGGTTGAACTTCACCTAATCCAAGCTTCCTGAACACAGTAAGAGGCATTAAATTAATACTAGCACCTAAATCACATAAGGCTCTATCAAATAAAGAACTACCAATAGTACAAGGAATAGTAAAACTCCCTGGATCTTTTAGTTTCTGTGGTAGTTTTTTCTGAAGTATGGCACTGCACTCTTCGGTCATCTTGATTGTTTCAAAATTTTCCAACTTCCTCTTCTTAGACATTATATCTTTCATGAACTTCACATAATTTGGCATTTGTTCCAGCGCATCTGCAAAAGGAATATTAATGTGAATTTTCTTAAAAATATCTAAAAATTTAGAAAATTGAAGATCAATCTTTTTCTTTTGAAAACGTTGAGGATAAGGTAAATTAGAATGTGCAACAGGAATAGTAGAAGATAAAGGAATAGAAATTGGCTTTTCTGCCAAACTAGGTGGAGCCTCCTGTTGTTCTTCTTCCTTGCTCTCAACTGTTTCAGTGATGGAATCTTGTGCTAATGGTGGAGTTCGTTCATGAAGCTCTTTTCCACTCCTCAATGTGATGGCATTGCATTTTTCCCTTGGGTTTACTTGTGTATCACTGGGAAACTTTCCATTCTGAAGTGCATTCACTGAAGTAGCTATTTGTCCCATCTGTACCTCTAGGTTTTTCAAAACAACACCATGATTGTCAACTTTCGCTACTAAATTTTCTATCATAGTTTCATTTTGATTAAACCTTTTCCTAGATTCAGTAATGAAAGCACCAAACATGTTCTCCAAAGAAAGCTTATTATCATCCTGGTTCTGCTAAGGAGGTTGCAAAACATTCTTATTGTTTCCATAGGACAAATTCTCATGATTTCTTAGCCCTGGATTATAATGGGTAGGCAATGGATTCTGATATTGATTTCCTCTGTACCCATAATTTCTGTTATTCACATATTGAGCTTGTTCAGTTGTAGGTTCTTCATATTGAACTACTTCACTAGCAGCTGCTAAAGTTTCAATGGACTCTGAAGTCTTAGAACCTGATAATTTTGCTACCTGATGTGAAAGTGAAGCAATCTGAGATTTAATGAATGTTACATCGTCAACTGCCAATGCTCCTGCCAATTTTGGAGCCATAGATCGATCATCAGGATATTGGAAACTGTTTTCAGCCATATTGTCAAGTAATTCTATTGCTTCTTCAACAGTTTTAGACATTAACGAACTTCCTACTGCAGCATCAACATTCGATCTAGTTTGTCCCATCAACCCATTATAGAACAGTTGAATCTGTAAGTAATCCTGAAGTCCATGATTTGGATACCGCCTCAAAAGTTCCCTAAATCTCTCCCAAGCCTCATATAAAGTTTCGAAATTTTGTTGCTTGAAACTGTTGATTTCAGTACGCATTTGAGTGGCCCTTGATGGTGGGAAGAATTTTGTCAAAAACTTTTCAACCATGTCTGCCCAACTAGTGATACTTCCTGGCTGTACTGATTGTAACCAACCCCTAGCTTTATCCCTTAGTGAGGAGGGAAAAAGGCGCAATTTAATAGTGTCCTCAGGTATCCCATTCATCTTAACAGTATCACAAATTTCTAAGAACCTGGATAAGTGATAATTGGCATCTTCAGAAACAGTCCCTCCAAACTGATGTTGTTGAACCATACCAATAAGAGCAGGTTTCAATTCAAAGTTGTTTGCATTGATGGTCTGCCTAGCTATGCCTGAAAAATTTTGAGCAACAACGGGTTTGAAATAATCCTTAATTTTTCTCGTGTTGTTCTGAGCAAGCGCATTCTGATCATCTTGATTAGCCATTGTCTCGGCTTGAAGCTTTTTCTGCTTACGGTTAGCTGTACAGGTTTTCTCAATCTCCGGATTTAGTGGTACAAGACTACTACTTCCGTCGTTTCGCATATAATATGTAATAACCTGCAAAAATAACAGCAAACAAAGAAACAAGTGAGCAAAGAATAATTAAAAGAATCAGGAAGTTGTAAACCAAAAATAAAAATTCTAAATTAAGACTAAGTCAATGCACAATAGTATCAAGTAAAACTAAATTTCTTAGTCCCCGGCAACGGCGTCAAAAACTTGTTGACGTAAATTATCAATTACCCGCAAGTGTACGGTGTCAAGTTTTAATATAGTGATAAGAACAAAAGGGTTGTCGTCCTCTGGGAAAAAGAATTAATTCTACCTAAGTACTAATGTATGACTAACTCAATTTTATTTAGAAATCGTAAATAATGATGAGTGGACTAAACTAATAAACTAATACGAAAAGACAAAACTAAATGAAAACAAAGGTTGAATTAAATCAATGGATAAAAAGTCCTAGAGGAATGATTTCACTACTTTAATTTATGGAATTAATATTCATTTAGTCAAGAACAGCAATTTCATATTCTATAAGTCAAGAACACTAAAACTCTTAATTACCTCTCCCGAGCGTCAAATCAAGAATCACAATTAATTAAGAAACCAATATCCCTATTCAATTTCAGTAATTAAAAGTGTATGAATCACAAGTTCTTTTTAGACTTCTAAATTAAGATTAAGTTTCCCAACTCTAATCTACCTTCAGTTATGTTCCCAAGATCTATCCTAAAACCACCTCTCCCGAGTGTTAGATTTCAGAATTAAAATCAATTAATCTATGGCCGGTAGATCAAAAGCATTAAGAACATAAGAACATAAATAGAATAATAAAATTGTCTTCTAAACTAAAATAAATACTCAAACCATAAAAATAAAGTAGCTACATCAATCCCCTAAGAATTAGAAAATTAGCTATCCATAGAATCAGAAATCAGCAATATAAATAATCCAGAAAACATAAAAATAATAAAATACTAAAAACGCTGAAGACTCGTGTCGATGCCCTCGAAAAACTGATGAAAATCACCTAAAATTGCTCTCCAAAGTTACTGCCTCCAAGAAAAATAGAATGCCCCAAAAAATAAGCTTCAGCCCCCTTTATATAGGCTCAAAAAGTCGGTGGCTGAATTCGGGCTCAAGCGACGCCTCGCTATACTTCAAGCGATGGCTCGCTTGAATGTCGCAAACCTTCAATTAAATGGACGAGCGACGCCTCGCTGATGTTTAAGCGATGGCTCGCTAGACAGGTAGCGACACCTTGCTACTTCTCAAGCGATGGCTGGCTAGGCAGATTTCTGGCACTCTTCTAAATGGTCAAGCGATGCCTTGCTGAAGTTCAAGCGATGGCTCGCTTGAACTGGTTTTTGCCAAATTGCTTCCTTTTTCTCTTATTTTGCAAATATGTTTCCAAACCTACATAAAAAGAGAAAAACTAATTAAAGTAGCATCAAACTCATCAAAAACCAATTAAATTAAGGGTAATATTATGATATAAAACCATGTCAACAATAGGATCTCAGAGCTCAAGGGCGAGCTAAAGAAATCAGAGGATGAGTCAAAAATATTGAGGGAAGATTGGAGTCATCTCGTCTTTCCCTTTCAGAAGCTCATGGGCAACTTTCTAGCATGGCGGAGTCTGAAGGTGTTTTCGCTGCGAGAGTTAGCCGTGATGCTTTAAAGCTGAGGCTTTTGGAGGAGGAGAGATCTGGTCTCAGTCCTGTCAAGAGGGAGTGTGGGGAGAAGGATTTTGAGCATAGCTGCACACTTTTGGACGAGTTTGATCGAGCTAAGGAGGATGAGGGCACTGTTGATGATTCCTTGAACGAGGAGGATGGTGACCCTACGATTGTCTCCGATTTGGCCAAGGATTCTGTGAATGATGCTCATCTTTCTTGGTTCTTCTTCCAAAATTTATGTACTAAATACTTTGATCTTTAAATACTCTTATCTTTGAATACTTTGAATTGCGTTTGAATGGGCGACACTGGATATTTATGTGTGTGACGACCCGACACTTTTAAATAATTTACATTAGAAAACACAGCTGAAGTCTTTATATTTTAAGAAAAATGGTGTGGTTATGTTTGAAAATTGGCTAGCCAAAACCTGTTTACATCTTAATTTCAAAATCTAAAATACACAAGGAACATTAAGTTCCTATCCAGGAGTTCAAAATGATTTATAATCATAAAAGTAAAGACAAAAGCTCTTAAGATCTATATACAATTGTACAAATCTTAAAATTATATAAAATTCACAAAACCATGTACATGGACTTTTACATAACACCTAGTCCATCTCGAAATCATCATCCTCTCGATCAAGCGCGCACCAGCTCCTCTACCACGATCCCAAACATTACCTAAAATGTTTGTAATATCATGAGCTAACAACTAAGCCCAGTGAGAATAATAAGAATAAAAAGTAAGGTTAGACCACAAACCCGTATTCCGATTTGTGTCCAATCAATCTGACACAATCAATCCTAAAGTTCTCCAAACTTTATGTAATTCCATTCTATAATATCTAAAGGATGATACTACTAACACACGTAGTCTAATTCTCATCCATTTACTTGTTACGACATAAATAAGAAAAATAAATATACTTTGCATAAAATAAAACATCTTGATTCTTTATTTCATCGATCATAAGCATGAATGCATGAGGACATCCCGTAGGATTCACATTCGCCCTTTGTGCATGAATGAAGGTAATGTGGACATCCCGTAGGCTCCAACATTCGACCTTATGAATGAAGAAGTAACGAGTACATCCCGTAGGATACCCATTCAACCTTCTTTCCTTGTTTTACTTTCTTTTCTTTTTTTGAAGGTGATGCGGACACTACCCGTAGGCTCCAACATTCTCCCCATACTTTCTTTCTCACTTTCGTTTCTTTTTCTCTGAAGGTGATGCAAACACTACCCTTAGGCTCCAACATTCTCCCCTTCATTTCTTTTTCAATGAATGATGCGAAAATGTTATGGTGCAATATGATATGCATATGCCTTCATATCCTTGTAAAAGTAAATAAGTAAAGTGCGGAATTAAAGTAGTAGATGCAAGCATAAAGTAGAGGGGCATAAAATAAAAGACATAAAGTAAAATAGATAGGAATCTCGGACGAACGATATGTAAATCGCACTCCGCTACATTAATATAAGTAAATCCTATCTTAAACGATTAACATATACCTTCCAGGATTTTAAACTTCCAACATAATCCGAGGTTCTATTAATCGTTCTATATAAAAGTTTGGATCTTTTAACTTCCAATGATCCATCCTAAGCTTCGAAACGAATCTAACTTAGAATCTTCTAAGATTCAATGCTTTCTTCGAGAACTTCTCACTCAAAGAACTAGCTCCTAATCCTAGGGCACTAGCTCACTTCCCTCTAATCTTAGATTCGAATTCTACAAATCATTATACTTATTCGCTTTCTAAGATTACTTTAAATCCTAACTATTCTCACCTTGGATGATGTGGTTTCGCTCCAAACCTCCGAAAGAGCGATCAAGCAAAGAAATCAATAAACACATCCAAATAATTACATCTAACAATTAATAAATTAACATACATCGATCGATTAACATCTAAAACCTCAAAACGACGAACAACCCCGGAAGAACCCAAGGGTGCTCTCGGCCCCTCATTGTAAAATGGGTTTCGGGTTCGGTTTTCCGGCTTTTAGGCACTTTAGAGGTGTTTCGAGTTGGTTTTAAGTAGTTTCGAAAATCCCGATTTCAATGAGTATCGATGATTCAGATTTTTGAACAATATGTAATTTCCCAAATTGAATTACAATAAATAATTTATCATCAATACATAACCCATATTCAAACCCCAAAAGGTAAATTCAAACGGGAAGGGTTTCGATTGAAACTCGATTTTAGGATTTAGGGAAAGTTTCCAAAAACTCTTAAAACAACTCTCGTATTGACAAACACCGAGTTTCACGACAAGAAATCGAAGAATCACAACGAAAACTCCATTAAAACACTATTTGGTGTTTAGGGTTTCAAGAGAAACTTACCGAGAACTCCGTGGATCTCGGGTGGCAAGTACGATGGTTGGGTGGAAATGAATCCTAGACTCAAGGGCTTTCCGATGCAACCGAAATCGAGTCGATCCACCGAGAAACGAGCAAAAACCCAAAATCCCCATTTCCCCCTTGATACCCACGGCTTGGAGGAGAGAAAGGAAGAGCAAAAATGAGTCAATCTTGGTCAATGAAGTGTTTTAAAGATGAATGAATAGTAATTTGGATATTTTAAGAAATTGGAAATGACGGTTGCGTCCTTTAATGACTTTTGACTTATGAATCGAAACCTGAAGCTCTTAAATTAATCTAAAGGTGATTAATAATTATTAATTGGCCTATTAATAATTATTAATGTCACCGAAGCTAAAATAAAACATTAAAACGGTTATAAAGAATTTCGGGCAAAATTAAGTACTAAAATCGAAATTACAAAATAATAATTAAACTAAATACTTGAATTGAAATAAATAAATAAATAAACAATATTAAATAAAAAAATTCACTTCAAAATAACAAGACGTTACAATGTGAATGCTGTGCCTTTATTGGCTTATTTTAATCTTCTAATGATCGTAGCTTATTCCTTTATTTTCGTAAAGGTTAGTTGATTTCTCGGAAATATGCTTAGCCAGGTCTTAGGCTTCCTTTCTTATTTTGCAAAGGGTTTGAAAGTTTGCTTAGTTCAAACTAAGGCTTTCCTTTTTGCTTTTACAAATGTTTGAGTGCTTAGTCCGAGCTAAGACTTTCTTATTTGTTCTTACAAAGGGTTAAATGCTTAATATGAGCTAAGGCTTTCGTCTTTATTCTTATAAAGGTTTAAATACTTAGTCTGAGTTAAGGCTTTTGTCTTTATTCTTATAAACGTTTAAGTGTTTAGTTCGAGCTAAGGCTTTCATCTTTATTCTTATAAAGGTTTAAATGCTTAGCCTGAGCTAAGGCTTTCGTCTTTATTCTTATAAAAGTTTAAATACGTAGCCTGAGCTAAGGCTTTTGTCTTTATTCTTATAAATGTTTGAGTGCATGGTCCGAGCTAAGTTTTTCATCTTTATTCTTATAAAACTTTAAGTGCTTAGTCCGAGCTAAGACTTTTGTCTTTATTCTTATAAAGGTTTAAATGCTTAGTCTGAGCTAAGGCTTTCGTCTTTATCATTATAAAGGTTTATTTACTTTCAAGGTATTGCCTAATCAGTGCTAGGGGTTTCTTCTTTATTTTTTATAAAGGTTTATTTACCCTTGAGGGTGTTGCATAATCCGTGCTAGGGCTTTCTTCCTTATTTTCATAAGGGTTGATTTACCCTTGAGGGTGTTGCCTAGTCCGTGCTAGGGCATTCTTACTTATTTTCATAAGGGTTGGAATATTGAATTGCTGTAAATCTTGAGAAAGATTGCAAAACAAAAAAGGATGTTATTTATTAAATTTCTAACGTGATTACATCAACCTGGATTGAGAAATAAGGAAAGAAAAGAAAAAAAAAAGGAAAGTAGAAGCTGAAGGTACGATTGTGGGGAGGGGGGATCACATCATGGGACGATCTTGTCGATTGTCACTGCTCCCCTCATCCTCTTCATCTTCCTCATCCTTCCCATCATTTGCCCCACCTTCTTCCTCTTCATCCTCATCTGGGGGATCTAGGATTTGGGACAACTGCTATGCCTCCGTGATAATCTCAGAGATTCGTTCACGGAGCTCTCTTAATAGGTTGTCCGTGTGGTGTGGGGGTCGTCCTGAATCTTGGAGTTCTCGATCGAATTATTCCCCATCGTCCTTGTCCCAAAGACGAGTTGGGAAGAGCCGAAGACGGCTCTCTCTTCTCTTTCTCTTCGTCGGTTCAACATCATTCTATACAGATGCTGTAGCTTTTCGTACGCATCCCTTTTGAGGTGAAACTCTTCTTCCTTTCTTCTCAATGTCGTTCTCAGCGCTAAACTTTGTCATTTCTCCCTCTTCACCCATTGTCGGTTGTATATGGCGCAATTATTTCCATTGCTCGATCTTGAGGAAGCCATGATCTTTGAATGGGTTTTTGAAGGAGAAAGGTTTTGAGAGGAACTTTTCTTGTTTCTTCTTATTGCCTCCTCTTGGTATGGTTATGGACCCAATTTATAGGCGAAGGATATACCTCTTTAAGGGTTCGGAGTCGTTTTGCCTTCGCTCGACGTTTCATCTTCTGAGGCCATCATGATGTTCTATTTTTCGAGGTCATCATGACATTTCAACGCGTCTTCTAAGGAGACAGAACGATTATACTTCTGATGGGCATAATTTTCGTGGTTCCTATTCGAACTTTGATCTGACCTAGTTTGAATGGATCTATTCTTAATTTTGTTAGTTTTACTTCAGATCCCCGTCTTAATTTCTTCGAATTTTGTATTCGGGTGTATTAAATACGTTTTTTGTTTCGGCTGCATGGAATCAATTTCTTAAATGAAAATCATTGAGAATTTTTTGATGTTGACACTGCCGTCAAAGTTTAATCATGGGGGTGATTCTTCCCAAGTTTGCTCATGAATTCGTGTTTATTTATTTCATCAGAAAAACTCCTTCTTCCAGATTTTTAGTTTTAGTCCGTGCATTTTGATCGTTTGTCCGAGTTGGGTTACTTCTTTCCCCTATTTACAGAAACTGTTAATTTAATAACGTTTTTTTGTAAATAAGAGTTTTTAACTTCCATTTTTTGAAACGTGTGTCTGTTCAGACTTATTTTCTAAAAAAATGAAGAGTAACAATCGAGGATATGAACAAAAAAATGAACTTTATAAAATTTGAATTTGAAGAGTACATTGCGTAAAGAAAATTGACATGAAAGTCTTGAAAACAAGAATAGAAAAGGTAGAAGGGTTATAGCCACCAAGCTCGGCTTGCTTCTTTCTTTTCTTTCTTCAGGCTTTTGATATCATCCTTCTGCTCGTCGATTTCGAGATTCAGAAGGGTTATTTCCTTGTCTTGTTCGGTTAGCACTTTTTCGAGGAGGGTTATCTTCTCCTCTATTTCTTCGAGTTGAAGGTCGTCATATTGCCAACCTTCTTTTGTGATCTTTCTTTTCAAGATCTTGTTCTTCCTTGTCTTCCTTTTGAGTAGAAAGGAATTGATATCAAGCTTGCTCTGAAGCTCTAAATTCTCGTTCTGAAGATTTTCTTTTTGGAGTCGAAGTTGTTCTGCTTGTATTTGCAGGACAGTAATTTCGTCCTTGAAAGAGAGAGAGCGAGGAGCAGATGAAGATGAAGAGGATTCTATTTGGTTTTCTTTTGAGAGACACTTCCTGGACATGGTTCTATTTATAGAGCTGGCAGTTAGGTAGTGCATTTATTTTGGCACATTTCCCCTTGCCGTCCTTTCACCTTCGTTAGTAAAGATAACGTCTTAGTTGGTTGGCGTTTCACGCCCTTGGAATCTTTTGTCCATGCTTATCATCTAGACTAAATGTTCCAGGCTTTACCTCTTGGGTTACTTGATAAGGCCCTTCCCAATTTAGTCCGAGCTTCCCATCTCTTGGTATTTGAGTGTTTTGGAACACTTTCTGGAGTACGAAATCTCCTACTTTAATTTTTCGGGGTTTGACCTTCTTGTTATAGTTTCAGGCCAGGATTTGCTGATAGCTTGCAAGCTTTATGAACGCTCGTTCTCGCTTTTCATCTAGGTTATCGAGTGCTTCTATCATCATCTCGTTGTTCTCTTCTTCATTGCTCGGGATTTCTCCTCATAGTGTTGGGATTTCAGCTTCTATTGGTATCACCGCTTCAGCACTAAAAGTTAGAGCAAAAGGCGTTACGCCTGTTGAGGTACGGAGAAGAGTCCTGTATGCCCATAATACTCCTGGAAGTTCTTCGGTCCCTTTTCACTTAGCTTTTTCAAGTCTTTTCTTCAAGTTGTTCAGGATGATCTTGTTCGAAGCTTCTGCTTGACCATTAGCTTGGGGATGCATTGGTGCTGAAAATCTGAGTTGGATATTCATGTCTAAGCACATGGTTTTGATTGAATTTCCAGTGAACTACGTCCCATTATCAGCCACTAGAACTCAAGGTATTCTGAATCTGGTTATTATATTTTTCTAGAGGAATGACTTGGTGTTTAGTAATCTTGGCCAGGGGTTCAGCTTCAATCCACTTCCTGAAATAATCAGTTTCTACTTGTGGAACGTGATGTTTGGATGCGAAATGTTGACATTTGTCGCACGTCCGTACAAATGTTTTGCATTGCTCGTACATTCTATTCCAGTAATACCCTTGCGTCCTTGCTCGATGTTACAATGAACTCCTCCAGAGTGATTCCCACACCATCCCAAGTGTAGTTATAGTATTATGTACGTGGCTTCCTCGTCGTCAATACATCTCAGGTATGGTCCTCCGAAGGATCTTATGTAAATTACCTGATTCAAGATTGAATAACGGGCTACCTGGGATTTGATATTTCGAACTTGAGCACGATTCCCTGGTAGCTTCCTATTTCTCAGATAATCCTTAATGTCTTGGTATCAAGGTAATTTTTCCCCTGGAACTGATATTTGAGATAGTTCAGCTGCTTTAATTTTGTTGGACTCTATGCTTGGATGTTCTAGGTAGTCCACCAGAATTATTCTTTTTAATTCGTGCTCAACTAACGAGCCGATTTTAGCCAATGCGTCTGCGTGTTCGTTTTCTATTCTCGGAATTTGTTCAATTTTTACAGCATCGAATCCTTTAACAATTTCTCTGGCTTTGTCTAGGTATTTCGACATCTTTGGATCTCTTGCTTCGAATTCACCAGTGAATTGCTTTGCTACTAGCATGGAGTCCATGTATATCGTTGCTCTCCTTGCTCCGAGGTCTTTCATCTGAGTTAAACCTGTAATGAGAGCTTCATACTCAGCTTCATTATTAGAGGATTGGAAAGCGAACCAGATTGATTTCTCTAGGAGGAATCATTCGGGTGCCTTCATGACTACTTCGGCTACACTCCCCTTTGCATTGGATGATCCATCTACGTAGATCTCCTATGTGCTTGCTAAGGTTATGGTTTGCTCATCTAGTTCTGAGCTCCTTAATTGCTCAAGGTTTGTCATCTCTGCAATAAAGTCGGTAAGAGCTTGCCCCTTGAAAGCTATTCGAGGCTCGTACGTGATGTCGTAGCCTCCTAATTTGATTGCCCATTTCATCAGTCTTCCTGACGCGTCTGGCTTATGCAGAATTGATTTCAGGGGAAACGTTGTTCGCAATATAATTCTGTGACCCTGAAAATAATGTTTGAGCTTCCTTGATGCCATTATCATCGCTAAGGCTAACTGTTCGATTTTCTGTATATCTTGTCTTTGCGTCGAGCAGTGCCTTGTTAACATAGTATATCGACTTTTGTATTTTATCTTCTTCTCGAACTAATATCGTGCTTACAGCAGTTTTTTACACCACCCGATAAATAATAAGATCTTATTCGTCTTTTGGCTTTGACAATAGTGGGGGGGGTTTGGACAAATATGTCTTTAGTTCTTTGAAGGCCTTCTGACATCTTTCGTCCCATCCGAACTCCTTGATCCCTTTAAGAATTTTGAAGAAGGGGAGGCTTTTATCCGAAGACCTGGAGATGAACCTTCCAAGTGCGGCCAAACATCCCGTAAGTCTATGCATACTCTTCATTTGTCGTTCTTCTTCTTCACTATGATGACGTTGGCCAGTCAATCCAAATACTTCACCTCTTGGACGAATCCTGCTTCTAGCAATCTCTGTACCTCATCGTCTATAATCTGGTTCCTTTCAGGAGCAAATTTTATTCTTTTATGTCGGACCGGTGCGTACTTGTGGTCCACTTCCAGTTTATGGCTTATTATTGATGGGTTTATTCCGAGCATATCTGCATGGTCCCAGGCAAACGTTTCCCATCTGGAACATAGGAGCATTGCGAGATCTTCTTTTACTGCCTTGTCACCTTTTGTTCTGATTTGCGTTGTGTGTTCTTTATACTCAGGATGTATGATCAGTGCTCCGAGTCTTCATCGGGAACCTTAGTTCGAAGATATTCGTTTTGGTTTGTGACCTTTGGCTCCTCTTGTGGTTGCTATTTTTTCTGGATTTGAGCTTTATGGCGTCTACCATACAGTCCTTGCCGTGCTCTGGTTTCCTCAGATCACGAATTTCTTCCTTTTAAGGGAATTTCAATTTCTGATGCTCCGTTGATGAGATAATTTTCATCGCGTGTAACCAAGGCCTGCCTAAAATCATATGATAACTCGAATTAGTTTCTAAAATATGGAAGGGGGTTACCTTGGTTACTCCATCGATGGTGATTAGCAATTCCACTTCCCAGAGGAAAGCGAAACAGCATTGTTAAATCTGATCAGCTGCTGCTTACTTGCTCGGATTTTCTCCTCATCTATCTTCATCTCGTCTAGTAGCTTTCAAAAGATTACATTTCTTCCTACGCCTTGATCGATCATTACTCGGTTGACGTGATATTTATCCATAGATACCGAAATAACTAGAGCGTCATTATGTGGGTGGTGGACGTCGGCAAAGTCAAAGACTGAAAAGGTGATTGGATTTGTGCGTTTGTATTCCATTCGAAAGACTAGAATCCTTGCATCCCTGGTTTTCCTTTGTATTTCGTTCATACTCGAGTCTGTACAATGGAATAGGTTTAGCTTTACTGAGCGCCATTGTTTGGCTGATTTAGCAGCTTTCTCCATGGGGAGTTGTGAGCGCAGTTTAGGAGTGTCTCGGAATATCTCACTATCCGAGGTCTTATTGTGGAGGTTAAGTTCCAACATGGCTTTAATAATTTCTGGTCCCTCACAATTGATCATGCTTACTAGGAGTATGTCTTTCTGATTATCTCGATCTTCCGGAAATACCTCTTTTGGTGTCACAGGATTTTTATCGAACTTTGGACTTTTCCGATCTCCCCATTTAGATTTTTTCCCATTTTTCCCATCCTACAGCTCTTTCTTTGCAAATTTGCATCGCTTCCTTGTTTAGTACTTCACATCCTTTAATTGAATGAGAGTTGTTGCGGTGGAATTCGCAGTATCTTTAAAGTTTATTTTCATTCAGACGATCAAATGAGTCGTCTTTTTGTCTCCTAGCATCTGCCTGATGGACTCGAATGGGCCCGCTATTCTCTTCCTTCCTTGGGCGATCTATCGGGCCTGTCTTTATCACTCTTCCAAGGCTTTACGTACTTTTCCCCTTTGAGCTCGTACCTTTTCTCGCCAAAGGAGATTCATTCTTTGTTGCCAGCACGAAGTTCTTTCGTAATCCAAGCTGATTCTTCAATCGAAATTTGCTTAGTAGCTCTTTCCAGCACTTTCTTCATAGTTAGAGGTGAGGATTTGTTGAAAGATCTCCACAAAGGATGATCTGGATGGATTGCTCTTGCGAAGGCCGAAGCAGCCTCTTCATCACGGCAGTTGGGAATTTCTAGCTTCACCTTTCTAAACTTGCAAATGAAGTCTTTCAATGTTTCATCTTTTTTCATCAAGACGTTGTATAGATCCTGGTTCGTTTCTGCGTACTTCATGCTTACACTATATTCTCCTTGAAAAATGGACGAGAGTTGCTCGAAATTATGGATTGATCCCTCCTAAAGGCTGTTGTACGATTTAAGGGCTGATCTTTTCAGACTCAGAAAAAAATTTACAGGTAACCCTTTTGAGGTCGTCCATTGGGATGCGACTGCATTAGATTAACATAGTATTTTATGTGTGGTTGGGTCGCTTGTGCCATCATAGAGGTCGAAGGATGGAATTCTGAAGTTCATTGGTAACTCGACCGCTAAGACGTAGGAATCTAATGATGATTGCCTCGGGTCATGTGAATTCGGGGTAAACCTCTAAGCTTTAGTTCCTAACCTTCTCATATCCTTCAAATTCGGTATTGATGCGGGGATATTCTTTTCTCTCCTTCTGATTTCTTCTCGAACTAGATTGATCCGAGGAATCTTGATCTGATCGACATTCGTAATCTTCCAATTGATGTCGTTTCCTTTTTTCCTCGTTCTGCCTGGCGAGTTCAGCGTACTTCGCCCCTTCAATTCTGAGCTTTAACTTTTCTGATGGTCGGCTGGTCGAATTGACTCCTTCGAGGTCGACAGCCTTGGATCGTCCGACCTTAGAGCCTTCTGGGATTTCTGGCACATTCGATCTCTGTAGATCAGGTTTGGCTGGTATGTGAGATCGATGTGACTTACGAGTTTTCTCCTTCAGATGAACGGGTAGAGGATTGGTCCTTCTCTGTATATTCCATGACTTCATTGAACTTTTGTTACATGGTTTTCATGAATAGGTCAGTCTTCTCGTACAACTCTTTGACCATCGCGTCCGGAGTTGTAGCAAAAGTCTCAAGGGCTGGTTTCTTCCTCTGACCGTTTACCTTATTCTCCAGATTGTCCACATCCTCAAGAATGGGTGTGTCAATGAGAGCTTGTTTTCTCCTGGTGTTCTTCATGCCTGTCAATGCTGTCTGTAGCGGAGTTTTCATGAATGTATTCTTCGTTGCCCCACGGTGGGCGCCAAACTGTGGTGGATGATTTCCACTACGGTCAATCTCATGCAAATCACGTGCTCCGGGTCTCTTTGAATTCGTTCACCGGAGAAAAGACCAAAGAGGAACACCAGTGTGGTGCCTGCCAAATGATCTCCAATGATCAAGTTAGTATTTGGAGGCAGAAGAATATGAATAGTGATTAGGGTTTTGCAAGTCAGAATGCATTATCGTGTTAGGGTTTTGTCTCCCTTTATATAGATGATCTTACGTGATAAATATAGAAGATAATATAAAATCTTCTCCTTAATCCGCAGAGGATATTTACCATATTTGTAGATATGATTTTGATCATTGCTTATTGTCCAAGGCTGTCCGCCTATGTTAGTCCGAGCCCGGTGGCATAGTATGGACTTCGCGTTGGTCCGCGCCCATGGGATATGGTACGTTCACAGGTTGGCTGAGCTTGTTGTTATTGGTTGATGATTCTGTTTGGGCCGGGCCTATCAAGTTTGGGCTTTTGATGTTGGGCCTGACCCATGGTGATTTTCTACCTCTACAAAAAGTATAGGGAAAAACTCCAAACTAATATTTCCATGTCGGTTACCTTTAGTTCTTGTTTGGATTCTTCTCTTTTTGATTTTTCTTATTCAACCTGCCTAAAAATTAAACTAAATAACAACAACAATACACTACAAAATTGGCTAAGTCAAAGATTTGTGCATATCAAGTGTGTGAGACCCGTTTGATTTATGACCAATAAAAAATTGATCTCTTCTTTCCTTCGAATGTTATTTGTCTTATTTTCATTTAATCCTTTTAAATATTTGTTTATCCTTCTATAATATAAGTCTACAAATGTGGTAATGAAGACCCACCTCTTCACGAGGCTTACCAGACCGCTTGAACTGAACAACCACTCTGGGATGCAATATAGAAATGAGAAGGAATATGAGCAATTTAAGCCATATGTAATTTATATAAGGGGAAGAATGAAACAAGGAGATAAAAAAGTAGGATTTTCTTTTTTCTAACTTGTTACTCGTCGGTTTTTATTTAGCTTTTGACAAAGATGATAGTTGAGAAATCAAACATTTCCAAGCAAAGTGATTGAACAAAAAAGTATAAAGGATAGGTTTAAGGATTTCTTGACCCAGATTGATTGTCTTATTTGTAAGATTTACATATCTCGCTCATAATATCTTTGAACAAAAGAAATCATATGGTCTTAAATAATAAAAAAAAATAACTGCTTTATTGAAATAAGAAAATATTAATTTGAAACTAAAAAATTAAACTTAATGGCCTTCTTTAAAGACAAAGAACAGAGTAGAGATGCTAGAGCATGAAATAAGTACCAGTGAAGAAACTCTCATGAAGCACCTGCTTACCCAAATCAAGAAATGCTAGTGTGAAATCACTCTACGAGTAACCTCTTAACTGAGTAAGATGAGAGTTTAATGGAGATAATGAAGAAAATAGCCACTTTTTGACTTCATGAATAAAAAAATAGCCACCTCTTTCATAATTACATTTTTAGCCACTATTTGATTTTTTTATACCAAATTTACCCTTTAAAGTAGTATAGTACAACAACTGTCACACCCCGTCACTGTAGCTAATTTGACAAAACTACTTTTTACTTTTTCAATGTAGCAGATTTTTTTGGCACGATTTACTATACATATTGTACCGATTGTATAGATAATACTTACTATACATATTTTAGGCACGTTTGTCACCATTTTCCCACGCAAAACAGTAGATTTTCAGGGCACAAATTTCAATAAAGTTTTAAAATCTTCCTCACATTTTATTTTTCTCGTATTCATTGTATACATACTATACATATTGTACAGTTAATATAGTTATAGTTATCCAATAATTTATGGACATTTTATTTTAATTTATATGATTTTTAACTTTTAGAAAGATTCAGGTACACTATTTTTACATAATATGCGTAAAATGTCATTTGCTTTGGTGCTACATTGAAGAAATAAATGGTACAAAGTCTTATCTATATATTGTACGGTAGTGTTTCTGCTCCTTTTTTGTACATTATATACGTAATATATCTCTCTTCCACTTTTCTACTGCATTTTAAGAAAAGTTGGATTAATAAACTTATAAATCAATATATAATACATGCAGTACGTAGAGTAAGTATATACATACAATAATAACAAGACATAATGTATATAATAAGCCTTTATGAACATTATGTACACAATATACTTAAACAAGAACACATCAAAGTACATTAAAATCCAGAAAATTTAAAAATAAAATAAAATAAAAACTCATAAAGATAGAGAAAAATAATTTAACTAAAAAAAATCAAACCTTTTGTTAGATCTATGGTTTCCCTGTTTTAGATCTTCAAAATATGTGTGATATCCAAAATTTTACTAAGAAAAAATGGAGTAAAAGAATGAACGGGTTTGAAAAAAGAAAAAACATAACTCTTTTGCAAGATCTCTCTCAGATCTATGTGTCTTTAGCCTTAGATCTTTAATATTTGGTATTTGTAAAACTTTTCAAATGGAAAAACGGTGGAAAAGTGGGTTTGAAAGAAGATAAATTTAGGGTTTTTCTATAGAGAGAGTGGGTTTAGTTTTGAAAGAGAAAAAAAAAAAGACAGATGGGAGTTGGAGGTCACGGTGGATAGGAAATGAGAGGGAAGAGAAAAAGTTGAGAGAAAAAAATGAGAGAAAAGAGGAAGAGAAAAAATGGAGAGAGATAGGGGAGGAGGTCACGGGGAGGAGAAAATGAAAGATAAAGAAAAAGTTAGAGAAAAAAGGAAGAGAAAAAGATGATGTGATTGCTTAGGAAAATGTGTAAGGGTATTTTAGTAAATTTGTTGCATTCAGGTGGCTATTTAGCCTTATTTCATGGGGAGTGGTTATTTAGCCTTATTTGAGCAAAAAATTGGCTAGTTTCATAGTTAAACCAATTTAATGTGAACTGCAACTCATAAATATATATAGAATTCATGTAAAAAACATTTAGTCTATGAAACAAATACAGATAATTAGACATGAAAATGTAAATCAATGTTTAAAGAGAGACCGACCTTTACCAAAGGAGCATTATGCGAAACCTAACTTCCAAGTATGATAAAAAAAAAATTATTTACATTGTAACTCTCAGTTCTTAGCGCTTTTGATTGTTGAACTAAAAGAAATAAGTTGTTTGAAGGGAAGAGTACAAATTGAGAATTCGCATAAAAGATCGGGAAAGATGAAGATCGTGAGCAAGTAGAGAAGAATGTGATGCGAAATTGTAATCGAGAAAGAAAATAGGGGAAAACAAACAATGAAGAGATTGTTTCAACTGAAGGATTGAGCTTATGAGAGATGATAGTTGGAACGAAGAACAAACAAAAATGAGAAATGTAAAGTACAAAATCTAAATTGTTTTTTAGACGAAAAAAAAACAAGCGGCAAGTGAAAAATTCTAATTGTCGCGTATAAGAACAATGATTTTGTTAATGGCGTGTTATACAAAATGTTGTAGGGGAATGCTGACGATGGGCTTAATCTGCGAGTGATGCTTGAGATCAGACGATTGCTTCACATTGGGCAAAGTTTGACAACTATTTTTCGAAGGTTTATAATAAACTTTGATAAAAGGCATGCCTTTTTCAAAGGATTTTTCAATATTCGTTGATATGTATAATATTTTTAAACAATTTTAGGTACCCTTTGATAAAAGTGTATAGATTTTTTAAGAGTTTTAGTGACCTTTGATAAAAGTGGATATATTTTTTCAAAGGTTTTTATTTCTGTAAAGGGTAAAAATAGCCCTCGTACGGGCCGTGCACATCTGACCGGCCCACTTGGGTCCAAACCCATCTGTGTAAACACAATTTGTGATGAATGACAATAATAATAGCTCCCGCAGGCTATGTGTAAGCTCCCGCAAGCTTTGTGATAGCTCCCGCAGGCTTTGTGATAGCTCCCGCGGCTATGTGATAGCTCCCGCAGGCTATGTGATAGCTCCCGCAGGCCGCAGGCTATGTGTAAGCTCTCGCAGGCTTTGTGAAATGATATGAATATACTTTCAAGTGCAAGTAAATAAATATAAACATTCAACATAATCGAAAGGACATAAAAGTAAATAGATCGTGATGATGCAATATGATATGCATATTCTTTCAAAAGTAAATAAATATAAATATGAACATTAAAGTAACCGAAGGGATTTCTAAAAGACAATGAATGAATCGAGCCAACCGGCATCTAGATAACTCAAGATTTGACTTCACATAAAAGTATCCAATTCAACACTCCATTGTTTATTAAACTAACGAAGTTCCTTATTCACAATCCTTATTACAATTGAAACCTTCATCTTCCGATAAACATTAAGAAACTCCGAAGTAAGTCTAAACTTAGAACTTCCAAAAGTTACTCGTTTCTTTCGAAGTACCTACGAGTTATCTCACTCAACTAGAACTAACTCTCAAGCCTAAGCATGTTAGTTCACTTAATTTAATCTTTTCAATTAAACCTTAATCTCAACTTCCGATCCTACAAACCGTTCAACTTATTCGGTTTCTAAAGCTACTTTAAATCCTATTTATTCTCACCTCAAATGCTCTCGTGACAACCGAGTTCCCACGAACCAACAAACGAGCAATCGCACCTACAAATCATCAATTGCACAACATATTACAACTCATAACTAAGATGAGAACAAGTTTGAATTTTCGGATGAATAGTGATTTCGGATGGTGTTTTTCGAAAATCCGAGCTCAAAATCGTCAAATTCCATGATAGAAATTCATGATTTCAACTTCAAAACTCATTTATAATAAAAAAACGAACAAAACCATATAAAATGTTTTGAAAACTTACTTTTTGAGACTTCCCATAGAGAACGGGAAACTTCAAAAAGGTAGGTTGGATAGGTAGCCCTCATCCCTACCAATCCAATGCAACCGAAAACACGACGATCCGCCGAGAAACGAAGAAAAGCCGAGAAATTTTCTTCCTCTTTGTGACCCACGGCCATGGCAAGAGAAATGAGAGAAGTTTTGTCTTAAAACTTGACTTTTGACCTTTTTAAGAAGATGATGTGAATAGTGGAAAGATATTTTAAGAATTCGGGAAATTACGGTTACGTCTTTTTAATGATTTTTACTTATAAAACGAAATCCGATGATCTTAAACTAGCCAAATGGTGATTAATAATTATTAATTGGCCCGTTAATAATTATTAATACGACCAAAACTAATTTAAGCTAATAAAACGATTAAAAAGGGTTTCGAGCTATTTTAACTACTAAATTTCTAAATTACCAAAACTAAAATTAAACTAAATACTTTAATTGAAATGAAATAAATAAATAATTAACATATTAAATAAATAATAAAATAAAAAAATCACTTCAAAGTTAACGGGACGTTACAATTTTTGTTTTTTAAAAGCAAGAAGTTGATCCACATCAGGTTGACAGAGCTATGTCAGTACGCGGAAACCGTCTTCTGATTGAGGGTTATCTCCCGTTGCGAAATATCTTTATACTTACACCCAATATCATAATCAATGATTAAGGTTTTCCTCAATGAAAAAAGATGGAAGCCATTGGACTGCACTAATTAGGATTTCTCGATGTCAACAAAGGGACGTTTTCACCACCACCTTCTGCCATGGCCTTCTAAAGAAGATGACAGGATGGAACATTAATTCATTAAGACTCTTTTCCCATTCAGATTAAGCCTTTAACTATGGATTAGGAGTTTTAAGTCAATATCACGATGCTATGCAATAGGAGATAACCTTGGATCAGAAGACAGTCTCTTTGTTATATTGACATAAATTTGTTTTTAGGGTTTAGAGTTTAGGGTTTTTTGGGTTTAGGGTTTCGGATTTAGAGGTTAGTTTTTTTTTTTTTTTTTTACACAAAAGGGGTAATATATTGCAATAAAAAATAGTCCCACTGCCAGAGACCAGGGCACAAAGACATCATCTCCAAACATAGCTAAAAAGGGCACCAGACAAGCAACAAGCCAAAAAACCGAAGCACAAACAAAACCTAGGTAAAGGAAACAAGCCAAAAAAAAAATGAATACAAAAATAGAAAGGGCACCACAAAGGCAACAAGCCAAAAAACCGAAGCACAAATAAAAGCTAGGTAAAGGCAACAAGCCAAAAAACGAAAAGAATACTAAAACTAGGCAGGGGAAATAAGCCACAAAAGCAAAACAAAACAAGCAACAAAGCCAGTGAGGCTATTTATATGTGATCTCAAATTATAACAAATCTTCTTAAATTATATTGTCGGCTTAAATTTGATAAAAATGACAATTTTTAATTTGGTATAGGAAAGAAAATATATTTAATGAAGATTTGTTATAATTCATAATTGATGAGTAGGAGAATTAATTTTAGATACTCAAAATAAAATCTCCATTTAGATAATTTTGTTGGAAAAAATAAAAATATTTTATTTTTCATTAAGTAAATTTTTCTTATTATGTTTACCCATGGGCTATAAAAGAAACCACTTTTTAACCTTTAGGGAAATAAGTTTCACCATCAGAGATCAAGCAAAAGTAAAAATGTTGTCTAAATTTCAAACTTCTATCTCACGTAACTTCACCAAAACCATCCACCTCGCTCTAAAAACTTGATCTTCATGTCTCACGTTTCTTTATATTCTCTCTTCATTATTCATCTCACCATATCTCAATTTCATTAATTTGTTTATAAATATAGTAATTTCATGTCGTGGTAAAAAATAAAATTGGATTTATGCTTTCAATTATTTGATCATTAATCATGCTTTTTTCTCGTTATATTAATCCATGTATATTTCAGGATTTAAGGTGTTGTATGTTACGTTAAATTTTATTTTACAGAATTACTTTGATTTTTGCCAATTTTAATGATTTTTGATGCTACTTTTTTAATCTTCCAAAGTTTTTTTTTTTTTAAACATTTCTATTTTAAAATTAAAAAATTGTAATTATAAATAATTTTCATGTTTGACTGAATATTTTCGTTAATGGGGTTAAATTTCCTATATCACATTGTTGTTCCAAGTTTGAAATAAAATCCAGTTCTCATATTTTATCTCATATATTATTTCTTAATTATTCAAACAAGTTTTGAAATTACCTAAAAACACTCATTTTAACTTCCACTGTTCCAAGTTTCAACTCCTTTAACTAGAAGTTTGTCAAAAAAAAAAAAAAAAACAAACTTAAGCCCCCCTTTGTTAGTTTTTTTTTTTTCTTAATGGTGTTGTTTGATACTTTTATATTTTAAAGAACAATTTTAAAATTATACATAAAATTATCGGGAAAAAAAAATAGTTTTTGTAAGTTGTTAATTTTCGTTATGATTTTGTAATCTCTTTAGTTCTATTATTTAGATAACAAAAATTAAAATCAACGATGAAACAAAGTATTGTTTTTGTTTTTTAAAAGCAAAAAATTGATCAACATCAGGTTGACAGAGCTATGTCAGTACGCGGAAACCGTCTTCTGATTGAGTGTTATCTCCCGTTGCGAAACATCTTTATACTTACACCCTATCTCCTGATCAAATATTTAAGGGTTTCCTCAATGAAAAAAATATGGAAGCCATTGGACTGCACTAACTAGGATTTCTCGAGGACATCAAAGGGACATTTTCAACACCACCCTCTGCCATGGCCTTCGAAAGAAGATGATGGGATGGAACATTAATTCATTAAGACCTTTTTTCATTCTGAAAATCACCCTTCCCACATTCACCGCTAGGAATAAAAGAAAGAACCCGAGAAAAATAAGGAAACAAACACAATAAAAAAGACACAATAATTTATACTAGTTCACCCAAATTGGCTACGTCTAGTTGCTACCGCTGCGTATTTCACTATGATGAATCAAGAGTTACAGTGAAAAATATCCAATACACTTAATCGTGTATTACGCTAAAAAAAACCCTCAAGAAAGTAAACCCTTTCTTTTACAATATTTCTCACACTCTCATCAAAGCCCTCCCCGAACCCAATACAAATACACTCACAGTATTTTGGGATACATTTGCCAACAAATGTTGCCTCTATTTATAATACAAATAGTCTTGGTCACCAAGTATAATCTAACGGTCATAATTCATTCTTGCCCACCAAGCAAATTCAATGGCCACAATTAAGACATGGTCCCCAAGCAAACTTGTTGAGCAAGTTTAGGGTTTTATCCATCATTTTCATATACTTGTCAAATCCCAACAAATTCCACCTTGGCAAGATAGATGAAGAATCCATAGCTTCTGCTACAATCATTGTCTTCACCGACAATCATAGTTCTCAAACTAGAGAGCTATCCTACTCCACCATATAAGTAGACCACTTGGAATATCACCATCCAAGATTTTCCTTTTTCGGCACATGTCGATAAACCTTGCTGAAATTATGGTGCAACTTCCACCTACTTGGCTTCCTCAGAAGTTCTTCAGCCATCGACACCATTCCACCACACGCCTTGCATAACTGCCAAGTCAATTGTAACGTCCCGTTACTTTTGGAGGTAAATTTTTTTTATTTTAAATTAAAGTATTTAAGCTTAGTTTAAACTTAGTAATTTCGATTTTAGTAGTTATTTTCGTTCGAAAGTCTTTTTAAATCTTTTACTACTTTAAATTAGTTTCGGTGACATTAATAATTATTAACGGGTCAATTAATAATTATTAATCACCTTTAGATTAATTACGAGCAAGGACGGGTTCCTTTAAGTAGAGGGAAAACTCACGAGAGGGTATTTTAATCATTTGGGCATCTTGAACACTATTCATCACCTTCCTCATGTCTTTAAATGACAAGAAACAAAAGAAAATATTCAGCATTTTCGTCCAAACCCGAGGAAGAAGAGGAGGGAAAGAGAAGAGAAAGAAATTGTCGCCCCGACTTCGTTTCTTGGCCGTTTTGCGTGATTTTGGATGCGTTGGAAAGCTCTCGCCGAGATCTTTCTACCCATTCCACTCTTGGGATGATTCCACCTCTCTAAGGTTGGTGATCGATTGTGTGACTTTGGCTCCGGCACTTTGGAAGCTTGGATTACAATCTAAGGTGAGTTTAAAATGGAAGTTAGTAATTTTATGAATTATGTTTCATTACGATATTGTTTATCGAGGTTAAGAGGGGAACTAACTTCCGGAAGTTATACTTGGTTGGAGACTTTAACTCGGATGTGAGTGGAGTGATTTTGATGTATTTATGGTCTTGGAAGTAAAAGAGGATTTATGAGTGGTTTGGAAGTCTTGTAAGGTATTTTGGGAGACTTTAGATGAAAGTGAATGCCTAAGGAACCTTAAGTGATTCGGGAGCTAAAGTGGCTTAGAAATTACACTTGAGTGTTGACTCGTGTAATTCAAGCGGTTTATGTTCTTTAGTAGTTTATTAGAACTTTACCTAACTTACTAAGGAGCTTAATGGACTCTATATAGCACATGATAGTATGTGATACGCTCCATACGGTATCATGGTGCGAGATTATGTGATATGGCACATGGTAGTATGTGATACGCTCCATACGGTATCATGGTGCGAGGTTATGTGATATGGCACATGGTAGTATGTGATACGCTCCATACGGTATCATGGTGCGAGGTTATGTGATATGGCACATGGTAGTATGTGATACGCTCCATACGGTATCATGGTGCGAGGTTATGTGATATGGCACATGGTAGTATGTGATACGCTCCATACGGTATCATGGTGCGAGATTATGTGATATGGCATATGGTAGTATGTGATACGCTCCATACGGTATCATGGTGCGAGGTTATGTGATATGGCACATGGTAGTATGCGATATGCTCCATACGGTATCATGGTGCGAGGTTATGTGATATGGCACATGGTAGTATGTGATACGCTCCATACGGTATCATGGTGCGAGGTTATGTGATATGGCACATGGTAGTATGCGATATGCTCCATACGGTATCATGGTGTGAGGTTATGTGATATGGCACATGGTAGTATGTGATACGCTCCATACGTTATCATGGTGCGAGATTATGTGATATGGCACATGATAGTATGAGATACGCTCCATACGGTATCATGGTGCGATGATTTGTGGTATGGCATGTGGTATGTTGACTTCGGTCCATACGGTTTAATACACGCGGTGGTAAGGGTGACATTCGAAGATTTGAGCGTGTATGGATGTGTTATTATTGTTTTTCATTATTATAGTACTACACATGTGGTGATACGGGTGGCACTCGAAGATTTGAACATGTGTGGTTGCGACTTTATTAGCACTTAGTATATCACATTTCTCTACTTGTATCTTAGTATGAGTATATTTCTTTTATGTTTTCAAGGAAATCCATAACTCATAAGATTCGTTAAGCCACGAAGTAAGAAAGTTTATAATGTATGTTGTTTATGTATGAAATTAGGAATGTGGAATGGGTAGTAAAAGTGAAATCTAGGCCTTTGGACACGATTTCTGACATGAAATGTTGTTCATAGGATTACTTGCTTTCATTTTACTCTCACTAGCATTTTTATGCTAATGATGCTACAATTACCATTTTTCAGGTAATACTCGTGGTAGAGGGCGAGGTAGAGGAGGTGGCACCGCGTGACCGGGCGTGATGATGAATGGACAGAACGCAACTGATTTTGAGAGTGGCATTCTTGACTACTCATAAGCATTGCATCTCTTTTATTTTGTTACATTTTGAGCTCGATGGAGCTTTGTATATATTTATGTTTTGAACTTTAATCTTCCTTTATCATTTTCATCATATCATGGGAGATGTATTCTAGTTTTATTGTTTTTCTGGAAAAACTGGTTGTAAACAGGTTTTTGGTTTATCCGAATTTTAAACGGACCCATGCCGTTTTTCTGTAAAATCTAGATTTCCGCTGCGCCTATGTTTTAATGGATTTTACGAAAAATCGGGTCGTTACATCAATGCTCGTGTGCATCCGCTAACAACACATCATCTATCATGGTAAAGCGGTCATACCATGAGGATGAATTTTTTCTCTCTTCAAACGAAGTCGTCATCTCCCTTGACAAGAGAGACAATGTCGAACCTGCTCTGTTTGGACAATCTCTTTTCAGGTGACCACCACAGAAACCATTATCATCAGATTTATTTGAACCACCATCACCGCTTAACTGATTAAGAGTACCACCGCTCGGTCTTCCTTTCAAAGCCTTGTGTAACCCCGATTGTACCAATACATCTTTGACTTGCACTTGCCACAAGCCAAAATTGATCATCCCATCAAATTTCTCCACATCAAACTTCACCGGACTCATAAAGTTTGACATACTTTTCACTCCTAGCTTGAATATGCGGATAATTATAACCTAAAGCTCTGATACAAGTTGTGGGAAGGTGATTTTTCCCAACACATTCGAACGCCTTTAACTATGGATCAGGAGTTTTAAGTCAATATCATGATGCTACACAATAGGAGATAACCTTGGATCAGAAGACATTCTCTTTATTATATTGACATAAATATGTTTTTAGGGTTTAGAGTTTAGGGTTTTTAGGGTTTAGGGTTTTACGGGTTTAGGAGATAACCATGTATATTTGATGATTTAAGGTGTTGTATGTTACGTTAGATTTTATTTTACAGAATAACTTTGATTTTGTCCATGTTTAATTTGAGTTTGATTTTTGGATGCTACTTTTTTAATCTTCCAAAGTTTTTTTTTTAAAACATTCCTATTTTAAAATTAAAAAATTTTAATTTTAATAATTTTCATGTTTGACTAAATATATTCGTTAATGGAGTTAAATTTCCTACATCACATCGTTCTTCCAAACCCCTAGCCTTCCAAGTTCGAAAAAAAATCCAGTTCTCATATTTTATCTCATACGTTATTTCTTTATTATTTATTATTCAAAAAAGTTCTGAAATTAACTAAAAGCACTCATTTTAACTTCCACTGCCCCAAATTCAACTCATTCCACTAGAAGTTTGTCAAAAAAACAAACTTAAGCCCCTGCTTTTTTGTTTTTGTTTTTGTTTTTGTTTTCTTAGTGGTATTGTTTGATATTTTTATATTTTGAAGAACAATTTTAAACATGCTTTCTCTTTGCATATTTTATTGTTAGTCAATTGTTGTATATAATGATCATATATTCAGTTGTTAATTTATCATATCGCTAATTAGAACGTTAAATCCGTAGTTGTTTAATTGTTCTTATATAAGTAGCAAATTAGCATAAATTGATTAGGATTACTTTTCAGTTCAACTTATGAGAATTTTTTATCTAATTTAAAAGTATCGATCGTATCGTATTTGTCAGTTAGAATTGAGTTATTCTCTTCTTAATGTTGTTAATGGGTTAAACCTTATAATCCTATTCTAAGGTTATTATGCTATATTTTGGGCTTTCCGCATTTCAAATAAATCCTAAAAGATATACTATGTTACAATTTGACTTTAAAAAGGAAGTTGAGAATTTTTAGGATGTTCAATTTACCAATTTTATAAAAATATTAACAAAGACAAGTTGGGTTTTAAATAGAAACGGAAATTTTTGGATGCTACTTTTTTAATCTTCCAAGTTTTTTAATTAAAAAAAACATTCCTATTTTAAAATTAAAAAATTGTAATTATAAATAATTTTCAAGTTTGACTAAATATTTTTCGTTAATGGAGTTAAATTTCCTATATCACATTGTTCTTCCAAGTTCGAAATAAAATCCAGTTCTCATATTTTATCTCATATATTATTTCTTAATTATTCAAACAAGTTTTTAAATTACCTAAAAACACTCATTTCAACTCCTTTCACTAGAAGTTTGTCAAAAAAAAAAAAAAACATAAGCCCTCATTTTTTTTTTTTGTTTTCTTAATGGTGTTGTTTGATATTTTTATATTTTGAAGAACAATTTTAAAATTATCGATAAAATTAGAGTAAAAAAATAGTTTTTGTAAGTTGTTAATTTTCGTTATGATTTTGTAATCTCTTTATTTCTATAATTTAGATGACAAAAATTAAAATCAATGATGAAACAAGTTATGTTTTTTTTTTAAAAAAAGCAAAAACTTGATCAACATCAGGTTGACAGAGCTATGTCAGTACGCGGAAACCTTCTTCTGATTGAGTGTTATCTCCCGTCGCGGAACATCTTTATATACTTTGACCCTATCACCTGATCAATATTTAAGGGTTTCCTCAATGAAAAAAGATGGAAGTCGTTGGATTGCACTAACTAGGATTTCTCAGTGTCATCAAAGGGACGTTTTCACCACCACCTTCTGCCATGGCCCTCGAAAGAAGATGATGGGATGGAACATTAAATCGTTAAGACCCTTTTTTCATTCAGAAGCCTTTAACTATGGATTAGGAGTTTTAAGTCATTATCACGATCCTACGCAAGATCAGAAGACAGTCTCTTTTTTATATTGACATAAATCTGTTTATAGGGTTTAGAGTTTAGGGTTTTTAGGGTTTAAGATTAGGGTTTTACGCGTTTAGGGTTTAGGGTTGAGAAGTTTAGGGGTTTAGGGGTTAGGTGTGACGACCCGACTCTTTTAAATCATTTAAAAACTAAAACACTGAGGAAGTTTTTATATTTTAAAAAAGAAACGACATGGTTATGTTTGAAACTTAGGCTAGCCAAAACCTGTTTACATTTTTCACATCAGAAAATTTAAACACAAGGAATTTCAAATTCTTAGTTCAGAAGTTTAAAAGTGTAACGACCCGCTTTCCGTTAAATTCTTTAAATTCAAATGCACAACGGAAGACTCGATTTTTAAAGAAAAACGGCATGGGTTCGTTTAAAAATCGAATAACCAAAACCTATTTTACAACCCAAATTTCAGAGAAAGCTATAAATCGGGGAATGCGCATTCCAAAAGAGAATTTAGTCATAAAACATAGGCATACTTTACACAAACATCCTTTCGGGCTCAAAAAGACATAAGTATGGAAAAAGTAGATGATTTACAAGCATTTCTACGAATGCTAAACCAAAAGAGTTTTAATATTGTCCGTACACCATCTCGACAAGTCACGCGACACCACTTCCTCTACCATGCTTCTTGGCTCGGGGTTTACCTGAAAATTGTAGGTGTAGCACCATTAGCAAACAATGCTAGTGAGAGTAAAAAGAAAGCAAGTAATCCTATGAACTAAATTTCATACCAGAAATCGTGTCTAAAGGCCTAAAATGCTCATTACTACCCATATCCACACTTCCAATTTCCATACAATCAAACGATAGTAACATACTACCCGTAATCGTCATTCGATACCATAAGATTGAAACAAAGACTTAAAGTAAAGTAACATTCATTACTAAGTCTTACTACACAATTCTAAATAATATGTAAATGTAACATTATCTATCTTTGTTACCAAACATCTTTCATCGTAACGTGCTATTGTATGGATCGAAATCAACATACCACGTACGGTCGTACTATATCTCAAGTCACTGTACCATGATACCGTATGGACCAAAATCAACATACTATCATGTACCATATTACCATCATCGTAACTCTCATCACATCGGATATCAGGACTTTCACTATATTACAATTCATCGCACCATGATACGTATGGATCCGAATCAACATACTATCATGTGTCGTATTGCCATCATCGTAACGTGCTCGTATGGATCCGAATCAACATACCACGTACAGTCGTACCATATTACCATCATCGCACCATGATACGTATGGATCCGAATCAACATACTATCATGTGCCATGTCACAAATCATAGTACCATGGTACGTATGGATCCGAATCAACATACTACCATGTACCATATCACAAACCATCGCACCACGATACGTATGGATCCGAATCAACATACCATCGTGTGCTGTATCACAAAAGGTTAAGTTCCCTAATAAGTTAGTTAATCTCAAAGAATCCTACTAAGTTATTAAGAAAGCTAACTAACTAGATTACACGAGTTAACACTCAAGTGTATCTTCTAAGTACTTTCACTTCCAAACCAAACAAAGTAACTTTCATTTCCACTTTCATCTAACATCTTCAAATCACATTACAATACTTCCAAACCACTCCGATGTTCCCTTTTCATCGAATTCATTATAACTCCAAATTCTCTCCACACACTTCCGAATTAAAGTCTCCAACCAAAACTTAATCCTAAGAAGTTATTTCCCTCTTTACCACAATAAACAATTACATAACAAAACTCAATTCATAAAACCACTAACTTTCACTTTAAACTCACCTTAGTTTGAAGACAAGCTCCGAATAATCCGAGGTTGTAAATCCACGATCAATTCACAATCCTACAAACGAATTATTCCTAAATAACATTAATTAACCCGAAATCACTCAAACAACATCTAAACACACAAAACGACGAAAAACCCGGATTTTACCCTTATGCTACTCTCGACCATACTAGGGAAAATAGGGTTCGGGTTTGGTTTTCCGGCTTTTATGCACTTTAGAGGTGTTTCGGGTTAGTTTCGGATACTTTGGAGGTTTGCAAATACAATGGGTATCCGTAAATTAGGGTTTTGCATATTAATCGATTTCCGAAAAATTAAGTAAAAAGCAAAAACACAATAACCCTAACATCCTAAACATGGCCAAGTGAGGAAAATTCATACGGGACGGGTTTCCTGCTCAAACTCGGTTTTAGGGTTTAGGGGAACTTTCTAAAATTACCCACAACGGCTTTCCCGATTGAAATCTTCAAGCTTCAATGAATGAATTTGAAGATTTCAACTCAAATCCACCATTAAAACACTATTCACTTCAAGAATTTGAAACTTTGACATACCTTTAAGCCTCGAGAAAACGAGCGAAAATCACGTTCGGTAGGTTGGAAATGATCTACGGGCCAAGGGCTTTCCGATGGATGTAGAATTGAGACGATCTACCGAGAATAAAAGAAAAACCAAAATTTGGGAATTAGGGTATGGTGCTCTCGGCCTCAAGGAAAGAAGAAGGAGAAAAAAATGATCTAATTTGCCTTAGTCTTGATGTTTAAAAGATGAATGAATAGTAGATTTTTAGATATTTAAGAATTTGGGAAATGACGCCTACGTCCTTTTCTACTTTTACTTTAAAAACGAAACCCGAAGCTCGTAAATAAATCTAAAGGTGTTTAATAATTATTAATTGGCCCGTTAATAATTATTAATATCACCGAAACGAATTCTAAAGAATTAAAACGATTAAAAGGAATTTCGGACGGAAATAATTAATAAAAATGAAATTACTAAATTTAACTAATCTTAAAAGCCTTAATTAAATAAATAAAAAATTACCTCTAAAAGTAACGGGATGTTACAAAAAGAATTAACATCTATAAAAGTAAAACCAGAATCTCTTAAGAGTTATATACAAATTTGCATAACAAAAGATACAAATTAAACAAAAGGAGTCCCTGGACTTTTAAATAAGTATCTAGTTCATCCTTGATCCATCATCTTCTTGATCATGCCGCACCAGATCCTCTCCGACCCCACGGGCATAAGCATTACCTGAAATTGTTTGTAATATCATGAGCTAAAAGCAAGCCCAGTGAAAATAAACAGAATAAAAAGTAACAATAGACCCCATATCCGTATCCGGATTTGTGTCCAAGTAAAACTCACATACCCTTACCTTTCAATCACCAAAAGGGTTTGTATCAAGTATTTCACTTTTACTTACCAATTCTCCCAAATAATTGAGGAACTATCTTCCAAACCTTTAAGATGATGTGTTTCATAACACACACGACATTTATTTCATTCTCTTCAATACCTTATACTATACATAAGGTTTACGTCCAAGTGTTAATCTCGAAATTCAGGATATTCCAATTTGTTGAGAATCTAGTTCTCTTACATATAACATAATAAATATACAAGGTTCAATACACCCTTGTATTATCTCTTTATACAATTCAAAATCATTCCTCTTCATTATAGCACTCGACTAATCATCATATTTCATTCTTTTTCTCTATAGAAATGTATGTTAGACATAATATTTCAATTCTTTTCCCTATAGCAACTTAGGCTATCAAAAGTTTATATAACCTTTACCAAGGCTCCCGAACTTGAGAAACTAACTCTCAAATATTTGGAAGAATGTTTTCATATCTATAATCTCTTCCTGGTTCATCCTTTTGATATTTCATACTATATATAAGATTTACCTTTCCTTTATATTCGATAATAGCTCATTAAAAGAAGTATAAAAAGGAGTAAACAATCTTTACATAAGCATAACATCTCATTCAATAATGTTAAGTAATGGTAGCCGTTAGGAATGATGTCCTAGAACTTGTAATTATTTAATTATAATAATTTATTTCGAATTAAATTAAATAAATAAACATAAGTTCTTTATTATATCTAGATTGATTCAATTGACAATATTAGGAATATATGGAAATATATTAATATTAAACATTCAAATAGTAAACCCTAATTTACTCATATGAAATCACGACTTAGTATGTGAGTCAATACGAGAGGATTAAAGTCGAGATGAGTAACTTAAAAGTGTCTACAGTAAATGGATACGTTTGGAAACCTTATCCTGGTAACACTGTTGAAAGCTTCGCATTTTGTTTATAGACAAATGATCTAATCCTGATCATTCATATAGAAGACATGAAATGGAAGTATCATATGCAATGTTGATTGTATACAACAGGACCATGATATTTGATCAAATTTCTCATTAGTACCATTTACGAGAAATGATCAAACATCAAACTAAGTTTATCAATCGTGATAGATCTCAATCCTGAGTGAAATGCGGACTCCTATTTGTGGAGTTATGTTCTTTGATTCATATAGTTAAGAGCGATTTGTAAGAACGCTCAATACACTCCTGTTTTGGGAACATGGCTAGATAAGTAGCTGGGAACTAATTTTCACGAGATGGAATTCATAACTTTCCTATAAATTAACGGTATCAGTGCGATGCCTAAACATTTTAGGAACTAGGAAACTCCCTTGATGTACTGATTCGAGACATGAACAAGTGGCGCCCCGACTTCTATTGATCACAGAAGTATATTATCTCTAGTTCGACTTAAGATAAAGTTCATTGGAGAATCAGCGGGAACACAAGGATAAAGCGGTAATTACAGGGGCAAAACGGTAAATTTATCCGCCTGTAATTATGAGGGTTCCACGTGAAGGATATATCACAGATATAAATAAAAGATAAACTAAATGGACATAACTCATCTATAGTGAGGGGAGTTCAGCTATGAATCTATAGTGGAATTATTCATAGTTAAATAATAAGTAATTAACTGATTATGAGTTAATCACTTAATTGACTAATTATTAAGCCCATGATCTATAGGTCCATCGGGTCCCTATGCTAGCCCAAATATCATTGTAGCAAAACTAAGTTATTAATTTAACTTAGGAAGAACAAACAATTTAAGTAATTGATTTTACTTAAAATTAGGTAATATTAATTATTTGAATAATGAGATTATTTAAATGAAAATTTGTAACGTCCCGTTATTTTGTGATAAAAAAAAACTTTTATTTATTTTATTTCAATTTAAGTAATTAAAGTTTATTTATTAATCGTAATTTAGAAATTTGTAGTTTATTTTGGTTTTAATCTTTTAATTTACCTTTTTAGTTTATTTTCGTTTTAATGGTATTAATAATTATTAACGAGCCAATTAATAATTATTAATCACCAGCGGGATAGTTTAAGAACTTCGGTTTTCGATTCATAAGTCAAAAGTCATAAAAGGACGTAACCGTCATTTCTAATTTCTTAAAATATCTAAAATTACTATTCATTTATTCTTTAAATATCACCAATTTGACAAAGTTGACATCTTTCTTCTCCTCCATTCTTCCATGGCCGTAGCCTTCACTTCCACCATGGAAGTGGTTTTCTTTTCTTCGTTTCTCGATGGATCGGCTTGATTTCGGTTGCGTTGGATTGGTAAGGACGAGGGCTACCTATCCAACCTACCTTTTCGGAGTTTCCCGTTCCCTAAGGGAAGTCCCAAAAAGTATGGATTTGTTCGTTTTTTATTATAAATGAGTTTTGAAGTTGAAATCATGAATTTCTATCATGGAATTTGACGATTTTGAACCCGGATTTTCGAAAAACACTATTCACCTAAAAACACTATTCATCCAAAATTACTATTCATCCGAAATCCCTATTCATCCAAAAATGCAAACTTGTTTCATATTAGATATGAGTTGTAATATGTTGTGTAATTGATGAATTGTAGGTGCGATTGCTCGGTTGTTGAATTGTGGGAAATCGGAGATTTGGACCAAAACTAATTTGGCTAAGGTGAGAATAGTTAGGATTTAAAGTAAATTTAGAAAGCGAATAAGTATGATGGTTTGTAGAATTGGAAACTAAGACTAGAATTCAAATCTAAGATTAGAGGGAAGTGAGCTAGTGCCCTTAGGATTTGAAGTTAATCCTTTAAATGAGAACTTATGAGAACTTAGGATTTCTCGAAGAAAGCCTTGAATCTTAGAATATTCTAAGTTAGATTCGTTTCGGAGTTTAGGATGGATCATTGGAAGTTAAAAGATCCAAAACTTTTATATAGAACGATTAATAGAACCTCGGATTATATTGGAAGTTTAGAATCCTTGAAGGTTTAGGTTAATCGTTTAAGTTATGATTTTACTTTATTATTGGTAGCGGAGTTCGATTGACATATCGTTTGTCCGGAGTTTCCTATTTATTTACTTTATGTCTTTTACTTTATGTCCTTTACTTTATACCTTTTTCTTTATGTTTGTATCGGCTACTTTAATTCCGCACTTTATTTATTTACACCAAAACATATCATATTGCATCATAACATCTCGTATCATGGAAAAAAAGAGAGAATGAAAGACATGAATTGGAGAATGATGGATCCTACGGGATAGACCACATTACCTTCATAGAAAAAGAAGAGAGAATGAAAGACATGAATGGGAGAATGATGGATCCTACGGGATAGACCACATTACCTTCATAGAAAAAGAAGAGAAAGTGAGAAAAGAAAATGAGGGAGAAGGATGGATCCTACGGGATAGACCACGTTACCTTCTTCATGCATAAGGGCGTATGCGAATCCAACGGGATGTCCTCATATATTCATGCTTATGATCGATGAAATAGAGAATCGAGATGTTTTATGTGAAGGGATGATTTACTAAATTAGCGGAATTTATTTAGTAACACAAATTAACACTTAATTTAGGATCTATTAATATCATGAAAATTGTGATATAAACACGAAGAACATGTAGATTCATGCTTTATTTTCGAAAATCAAAACCGGTTATACTTACATTGAGTAGTTAATGGAGAATCCGTTGGAGGTTTCTTTACAGTATCAAATCCTCAGCAACACCGGATCTTCTACGCTATATCCCGATCGATCAAACGAAATCCGATTGTGGGATCGAACTTAAGAAGAAATTGGGAAGAAGAAAAAAATATTTTTCTTCCCAATAACACTAGGAATTTCGGCCAAGGGAGGGGGAAGGGAAGAAGAGAGAGTTCCAACTTTCTATGGAATTAAATTGTATGATTTATGAATGACCCAACCCTCCTATTTATAGGAAAATAGGAATCCTAATCCCATTAGGATTAATCTATAGAGATAAATACAAAAAGAAAAAAGATTATCTCTTTCCTTTATCTTGCAATTTCGAAAATGCCATAGATAAATAGGAGATTATTTTATTTTCTTTATTTTTATTTATCTTGGGTAAATAAATCTATGTAATTATTTTAGGATATAATTCAAACAATTATCTCTTCCTAAAATACATGTCATTGCCGAAAATTGGCTTAATAATTAATAAATAATTCTAATATATTTAATTAATTATTTTGGGCCAATTTCAATTGGGTTCATTAATCCAATTGGGCTTGAAATTCTCTCTTAAATTAATAAGTCCAACTTAATTAATTTATTTATTAATTACCATTTAAATAAAATATTTTATTTAAACAATTAATAATATTAATAATTTCTCCCGACTAAATATTATCAAATTATATTTAATTATTAATTTCCATTTAAATAATTTTCATTATTTAAATAATTAATAATAAATATTTTAATTATTAATTTCCATTAAATAAACTCATTATTTAATTAATAATTTTATTGATAACATTTTATTATTAAATAATTAATTTTTAATTATTAATTCCATTCAAATAAAATTTATTATTTAAACAATTAATAATTGTTAATTAATTTCAAATTATTAATTACCATTTAAATATACTCAATATTTAAATAATTAATAATATCTAATTAATAATATTTCATTATTAATTTCATGTTTAAATAAACTCATTATTTAAACAATTAATAATGTTTATATTAATTACCGTTTAAATATACTCAATATTTAAACAATTAATATTGCCTATTTTAAGTAATTCACTTTACTTAAAATTTCCATTTCTTCTACTTGATTTCGCGACTATGATATGGGCTAGCATAGGGACCCGATGGACCTATAGATCATGGGCTTAATAATTAGTCAATTAAGTGATTAACACATAATCAGTTAATTAGTTATTATCTAACTATGAATAATTCCACTATAGATTCATAGCTGAACTCCCCTCACTATAGATGAGTTATGTCCATTTAGTTTATCTTTTATTTATATCTGTGATATATCCTTCACGTGGAACCCTCATAATTACAAAGGATAAATTTACCGTTTTGCCCCTGTAATTACCGCTTTATCCTTGTGTTCCCGCTGATTTTCCAATGAACTTTATCTTTAGTCGAACTAGAGATAAGATACTTCTGTGATCAATAGAAGTCGTGACGTCACTTGTTCATGTCTCGAATCAGTACATCAAGGGAGTTTCCTAAAGTTCCTAAAATGTTTAGGTATCGCACTGATACCGTTAATTTATAGGAAAGTTATGAATTCCATCTCGTGAAAATGAGTTCCCAGCTACTTATCTAGTCATGTTCTCAAAAATGGAGTGTATTGAGCGTTCTTACAGATCGCTCTCAACTGTGTGAATCAAAGAACATAACTCCAAAAATAGGATTTCGCAGTTCACTCAGGATTGAGATCTATCACGGTTGATAAACTTAGTTTGATATTCGATTATTTCTCGTAAACGGTACTAATGAGAAATTTGATCGAACATCGTGGTCCTGTCTTATACAATCAACATTGCATATGATACTTCCATTTCATGTCTCCCACATGAATGATCAGGATTCGATCATTTGTCTATAAACAAAATGTGAAGCTATCAACAGTGTTACCAGGATAAGCTTCCCAAACGTTATCCGTTTACTGTAGACACGTTTAAGTTACTCATCTCGACTTTAATCCTCTCGTATGACTCACATACTAAGTCGTGATTTCATAAGAGTGACTGGGGTTTTACTATTTGAATGTTTGATATTTATATATTTCCATATATTCCTAATATTATTAATTGAATCAATCTAGATAATATAAAGAACTTATGTTTATTTATTTAATTTATTCTTAATAAATTGTTATTATTAAATAATTACAAGTTCTAGGACACCATTCCTAACATTATGTTTATGCAAAGTTTATTTATTTTTCTTATTTATGATGTAACAAGTTAATGGATGAGGATTTGACTACGAGTGTAGTAATATCATCCTTTGGGAGAATAAGATTTGAAGTAAACCTTGTATATAGTATAAGGTATATATAGAAAATGAGATATAAATGCTATATGCATTTACGAAACCATAACAGAAATATTTGGAATGTAGTTCCACAATTATATTGAAAAATTGGTAAGTAAAAGTGGAATATTTTGATATAAACTCTTTGAATGGATTGATAGCAAAGAGTAAGTATGTTCTTGGACACAAATCGGAAATGCGAGTTTGAGGTCTATCTTTACTTTTTATTCTTATTATTCTCTCACTGGGCTTAGTTTGTTAGCTCATGATATTACAAACATTTTAGGTAATGTTTGGGATCGTGGGAGAGGAGCTGGTGCACGCTTGATCGAGAGGATGATGATTTCGAGATGGACTAAGTAGTTGTAAAAATCCATGTACATGGTTTTGTGAATTTTATATAATTTTGAGATTTGTACATTTGTATATAGCTCTTAAGAGCTTCTGTCTTTACTTTTATGATTATAATCATTTTGAACTCCTGGATAGGAACTTAATGTTCCTTGTGTATTTTAGATTTTGAAATTAAGATGTAAACAGGTTTTGGCTAGCCAATTTTCAAACATAACCACGCCATTTTTTTAAAAATATAAAGACTTCCGCTGTGTTTTCTAATTTAAATTATTTAAAAGTGACGGGTCGTCAAAAAATTAATATTAATATTATTAATATTGATACAAAATTAATTGTTTAAATAAAAAGTTTATTTAAATGGAAATTAATATAACATATCAATTATAATATTTTATGGCAAAATTAATTGTTTAAATAAATAAATTATTTAAACGGGAATTAATGTTAATATTATTAATTATTTAAATAATGAGTTTATTTAATTTAATAATAAATATTAGAGAGAATTAAATATATTTGGTTTAAGAAACAAATTGGTTTTGGCCCAAAATAATTAATTAATTGAATAAGATTCAATGGTAATTAATATATTAATTTTTTGGCTAAATATGTATTATTAGAAATTATTATTTAAATTTTTTCTAATTTAAATACATAAATATATAATTAAATATGAAAAGTAAATAAAGAATAAAATAAAAATAAGTTAAAATATCCTTACCTTTTACATCCAGAGGCGTGCCTTAGTGGTGTAAAAAATTTAGGAATTTTATATTTTTATATATTTTATTATTTATCTTTTCTATATTTAATAATTAAGAGATAAACATATCTATAGAGATTAGATATCATATTTTCCTATAAATATGACCATTGGGATTCATATTTTGTACACTTCTCACTTGAATTAGAATGTGAAAATTCTCTCTCAAGTTTTTGCCCAATTGCCAATTTTCTTTAGGGAAAAATTTAGAAGAAAATTTTTCTTTTTTTGTTCTTCCGGTTCGATTCCCACAAGTCGGTTTTGCTTTCGATCAGGATATAGCATAGAAGATCCGGTGTTGCTGAGGATTTGATGCTGTAAAGAAACCTCCAACCGATTCTCCATTTATTACTCAATGTAAGGAAACCGGTTTTATTTTTCGAAATTAAGCATGAATCTACATGTTTTTATCACAAATTGCATGATGTTAATAGATCCGTTATTAAATGTTAATAAGTTTACTAAATAAAATTCCGCTAATTTAGTAAATCATTGTAACGTCCCGTTACTTTTGGGGGTAAAATTTTTTTTAATTTTTATTTTATTTTATTTATTTTCTTTAATTAAAGTATTTAAGGTTAATTTAAAAAATAGTGATTTCGATTTTAGTAGCTATTTTCGTCCGAAAACCCTTTTAATCCTTTTAATACTTTAAATTCGTTTCGGTGACATTAATAATTATTAATGGGCCAATTAATAATTATTAATCACCTTTAGATTAATTAAAGATCTTCGGGTTTCGTTTTTAAAGTAAAAACAAAAGAGGGACGTAGGCGTCATTTCTGATTTCTTAAATATCTAAACACTATTCATCCTTCTCCTTTATTAAGCCAAAATTAGACAAAAATCATAAATGTCTTCTCATTTTTTCTTCCCAAACCCGTAGCTTAGAGAGAAAAAAAGAGGAGAGAAAGAATTTGTCACCCCGACTTCGTTTTTTGACCGTTTTCATCGTGCCTTAGCTCGTTGGAAAGCTCTCGAGACGTACTTTCTACTCATTCTAACAATCGACGTTTTTGCTCGTTTTCTCGAGGCCTTAAGGTATGACAAAGTTTCTAAACTTTGATGTGAATAGTATTTTAATGGTGGTTTTGGATCGAAATCTTCAAATTCGTTCACCGAAGCTTGATGATTTCCATCAGGAAAGTCATTTTGATCGATTTGAGAAACTTCCCCTAAACCCTAAAACCGAGTTTGAGCCGGAAACCTGTCCCATGTGATTTTCCCTCACTTGGCCATGTTTAGGATGTTAGGGTTATTGTGTTTTTGCTATTTACTTAATTTTTCGGAAATCGATTAATGAACAAAACCTTAATTTACGGATACCCATTGTAGTTGTGAACCTCCAAAGTATCCGAAACCAAACCGAAACACCTCTAAAATGCATAAAAGCAGAAAAACCAAACCCGAACCCCATTTTCCCTTGTATGGCCGAGAGCACCATAGGGAGGAAATCCGGGATTTTCGTCGTTTTATGCGTTTAGATGTTGTTTGTTCGATTTCTGGTTAATTAATGTTATTTAGGTGTAATTCGTTTGTAGGATTGTGAATTGTTCGGGTGTTGACAACCTCAGATTAATCGGAGCTTTTCTACAAGCTAAGGTGAGTTTAAAAGGGAAGTTAGTAATTTTATGAATTACGTTTCGTTATGATATTGTTTATCGATGTTAAGAGGGAATTAGCTTCTTAGAATTATTGTTTGGTTGGAGACTTTAATTCGGAAGTGAGTGGAGAGGATTTGGAATTACGGTAAGTTCGGTGAAAAGGAAACATCAGAGTGGTTTGGAAGTATTGTAAAGTGACTTGGAGATGTTAGTTAAAAGTGGAAGTTAAGTTACTTTGAGTGATATGGAAATTAAAGTAGCTTAGATGTTACACTTGAGTGTTGACTCGTGTAATCTAAGTAGTTAGGTTCTTTAATAACTTAGTAGAATTCCTTGGAGATTATCTAACTTATTGGAGACCTTGAGCACATTGATTCGGCACATGATAGTATGTTGATTCGGATCCATACGTATCATAGTGCGATGATTTGTGGGGAACTAAATCATAGTTGATTCGGCACATGATAGTATGTTGATTCGGATCCATACGTATCATAGTGCGATGATTTGTGGTATGGTACATGGTAGTATGTTGATTCGGATCCATACGTACCATGGTACTATGATTTGTGACACGACACATGATAGTATGTTGATTCGGATCCATACGTATCATGGTGCGATTGTGATATGGTACATGGTAGTATGTTGATTCGGATCCATACGTACCATAGTACTATGATTTGTGATATGGCACATGATAGTATGTTGATTCGGATCCATACGTATCATGGTGCGATGATTGAGATATGGTACGACCGTACGTGGTATGTTGATTTCGATCCATACAATAGCACGTTACGATGAAACTTGTTTGATAACAAAGATAGATAATGTTACATTTACATATTCTTTAGAATTGGGTAGTAAGACTTAGTAATGAATGTTACTTTACTTTAAGTCTTTGTTTCTATCTTATGGTATTGAATGAAGGTTACGGGTAGTATTTACTATCGTTGATTGTATGGAAATTGGAAGTGTGGATATGGGTAGCAATGAGCATTTTAGGCCTTTGGACACGATTTTCTGATATGAAATATAGTTCATAGGATTACTTGCTTTCGTTTTACTCTCACTAGCATTTTTATGCTAATGTTGCTACACTTACAAATTTTTGGGTAAACCTCGTCCAAAGAAGCGTGGTAGAGGAGGTGGTGCTGCTTGACTTGTCGATGTGGTGAATGGACATTATCGAACTCTTTTGGTTTAGCATCCTTAGAATGCTTGTAAATTATTTCTAATTTTATTAACTTGTGTCTTTTTGAGCCCGAGAGGGTGTTTGTCTAAATATCATGAGATTTTATGATTTAAAGTATGATTGTGAGTTTAAAACTAGATGATGGAATACGTATTCCCGATTTACAGCTTTTTCTGAATATGGGTTGTAAAACAGGTTTTGGTTATTCGACTTTTAAACTAACCCATGTCGTTTTTCTTTAAAAATCGAGTCTTCCGCTGTGCATTTGAATTTAATGAATTTAACGGAAAATCGGGTCGTTACAATCATCCCTTCAGTAGCTCTCGTAAGACTAACATTCACCTTGTCGTCTTACTTTCTATTATAGAATATACAATTCCTTCTCAATGATATAATTCCACCGATGAAAACACCTGTAGGTTCCACATTCACCTTTTATGCATGAAGGTAATGAAAACACTCGTAGGTTTCGCATTCACCTTTTGTCTCACTTTCCATTCAACCGATAATATGCATGAAGGTAATGAAAACACCCGTAGGTTCCGCATTCACCTTTTATGCATGAAGGTAATGAAAACACTCGTATGCTTCACATTCACCTTTTGTCTCACTTTCCTCTCATTTCAATGATGCTAGATGTTTTGCATATGTTTCAAAAGTAAATAAACATAAAGATGAATGTTAAAGTAACCGAAGGGCATAAAGTAAATGGATCATGATGATGCAATATGATATGCATATGCTTTCAAAAGTAAATAAATATAAATATGAACATTAAAATAACCGAAGGGCATAAAGTAAATGGATCATAAACTTCCTTATACATAAAGTAAATAAATAGGGATTTCGGAAGAACAATAAATAAATTAAACCAACGGTCCTTTACTAAACACGATTTCTTTAACTTTAACAATAAAGTCTCCACTTTCAAAGATTCTATACTTTTCAATAAATATCCAAAATTCTATAAACAAGTTCTCAACTTCCGATAATCATTCTTAAACTCCGGAACGAATCTAAACTTAGAAATTCCAAGAGTTAAACGTTTCCTTCGAGAAAATCCATGAGTTCTCTCACTCACTTAGAACTAACTCCAAGCCTAAACATGTTAGCTCACTTACTTTAATCCTTTCGATTCGAATCTTAATCTCAACTTTCGATTCTACAAATCGATCAAGTTATTCGGTTTCTAAAGTTACTTTAAATTCTATTTATTCTCACCTCGAATGCACCCGTGACAACAAAGTTCCCATGAACAACCAAACGAGCAATCGCACCTACGATTCATCAATTGCACAACATATTACAACTCATATCTAATATGAGAACAAGTGAGATTTTCGGGTGAATAGTAATTTCGGATGAATAGTGTTTTCGGATGAATAGTGTTTTCGGATGAATGGTGTTTTTCGAAAATCCGGGCTCAAAATCGTCAAATTCCTTGATAGAAATACGTGATTTCAACTTCAAAACTCATTTATAATAAAAAACGAACAAAACCATATAAAAAGTTTTGAAAACTTACTTTTTAGGGTTTCCCTTAGAGAACGGAAAACATCAAAAAGCTAGGTTGGATAGATAGCCCTCGTCCCGAGCAATCCAACGCAACCGAAAACACGACGATCCACCGAGAAACGAAGAAAAGCCAAGAGTTTTTCTTCTCATCCATGGCTCCCACATCCATGGCAAAGAAGGAGAAGCAGAGAAAGTATTCTTGGTCAATTTGAGCTTTTAAAGAGATGAATAGTGATTTTAGATATTTTTCAGAAATCGGAAATTACGGTTACGTTCCTTTAATGATTTTTGCTTATAAAACGAAACCCGATGATCTTAAACTAGCCAAATGGTGATTAATAATTATTAATTGGCCCGTTAATAATTATTGATACGACCAAAACTAATTTAAGCTAATAAAGCAATTAAAAAAAATTACGAACGAAATAAACTTGAAAATTATAGGTTATAAATTCTAAATTAAATCTAAAATTTAAATTAATCAATTCTAAAATTAAATTAAGTGCTTGACATCAAATAATAATAATTAAATTAAATAATAAATAAATAAATAATTTCTGGGTAAAATAACGGGATATTACATTAGGGGTTAGGTTTTTTTTTTTTGGACACAAAAGGGGTAATATATTGCAATAAAAAATAGTCTCACTGCCAGAGACCAGGGCACAAAGACATCCTCTCCAAACATAGTAAGAAAGGGCACCAGAAAGGCAACAAGCTAAAAAACCGAAGCACAAACAAAAGCTAGGTAAAGGCAACAAGCAAAAAACCTAAAAGAATACTAAAATTAGGCAGCAGAAATAAGCCACAAAAGCAAAACAAAGCAAGAAACAAAGGCAGTGGGACTCTTTATAGCTGACAATTTTTAATTTGGTATGGGAAATGAACCAAGATTCAAATGATTCTTTGAATACTCCCCAAAGAACCATTTTACTCTCCTCCAACCCATTAGTAAGATCAATCAAAAATCATAAATTATTCAAAAACATCATCCCATTTCTTTAAATAACAATCTCATCAAAGTTATCATACTCAATCTCATTGTAATTCCATCTTTCGATATCTCATAACAAAATCATTCCATAATATCTCATCTCATATCATAAATCGTAATTCACAACAAAACACAAACAACAGGCATCAGGGTGTAATGCTCAACTGTCTCACACCGGCACATATATGGGGTTGTCCCTGGGTTTGCTGACCCGCTTAACTTTCAAGGTTTGCTGAACTTGGAGCACTCCAGTATCTCCGGGAATGACCCATCGATTTCACTCTCATATAGTACTTTTGAATTACACCCCACCATATAAGTCAACCAATTTAACTTCAAACAAGAATTAACAATCTTGGCAAACTATAATTGTGACGACCCGACTCCTTTTAAAATCATTTAATTAGAAAACACAGCGGAAGTCTTTATATTTTAAAAAAAATGGCGTGGTTATGTTTGAAAGTTGGCTAGCCAAAACCTTTTTACATCTTAATTTCAGAAATCTAAAAACACAAGGAACTTCAAGTTCCCAATCAGGAGTTCAAAGAGATTTTTATCATAAAAGTGAAATTGAAAAGCTCTTAAGAGCCATATACAAATATACAACTCCAAAGTATGTATAAAATTCACAAAACATAGTCCATGGACTTTAAATAAACCTAGTCCATCTCGAGGTCATCACCCTGCGATCATACAGCACCAGCTCCTCTCCCACGACCTCTAGCAGGCACATTACGTAAAATTGGTTGTAATATCATGAGCTAACAACAAAGCCCAGTGAGAATAACAAGAATAAAAAGTAACAATAGACCTCAAACCCGTATTCCGATTTGTGTCCAATTAATCTGACACAGTCATTCTTAAAGTTCTCCAAACTCTAGGTAATTCCATTCTATAATCTCCAAAGGATGATAATACTAGCACACGTAGTCAAATTCTCATCCATTAACTTGTTAAACAATTTAAGAGAAAAGTAAATAAACATTGCATGAGCATAACATCTTAATATTCCTTTTTCCATGATATATTTCAATAGATAATATGCATGAAGGTAATGAAGACATCCCATAGGATTCGCATTCACCTTTTATGCATGAATGAAGGTAATGTGGGCACTTCCCGTAGGATCCACATTATCCCTTATGAATGAATGAAGGTAATGTGGGCACTTCCCGTAGGATCCACATTCTCCCTTCTTTTTCTCTTTCACTTTCTTTTCTTTTTCACTGAAGGTAATGTAAACTTCCCGTAGGATTTACATTCTCCCTTCTTTTTCTTTTTTCACTTTCTTTTCTTTTTCACTGAAGGTAATGTAAACTTCCCGTAGGATTTACATTCTCTCTTCTTTTCTTTTTCACTTTCCTTTCGAATCAATGATGCAGAGATGTTATGGTGCAAGATGTTATGTGTATGCTTGCAAAAGTAAATAAACGTAAATATGAATGGAGCGTAAAGTAAAGGGTATAAAGTAAAGGACATAAAGTAAATGAATAGGAAATTCGAAAGAAACATAAGTAAATCGTACAACCGATACATACTAAAGTATGATCTTTAACTTCCGAATAAAATCCAAGGTTGTACATTCAAGTTTCTTAACCATTCTATCTAAAAGTATGAATCTTCTAACTCCCAATGATCCATCCTAATCTCCAATTGATCTAACTTAGAACTTCTAAAAAGTTCCACTCAAAGAACTAGCTCCTAAACCTAAGAAAACTACCTCTCTTTCCTTAGATGTTTTGATTCAAATCAAAATCTTAACTTCCAATCCTACAAATCATTATACTTATTCGCTTTATAAAGCTACTTTAAATCATAATTATTCTCACCTTAGTAGAAGTGGTTTTGCTCCAAACCTCCGGTAAGGTGATCAAAACAAAGGTCCAAAAACACCTACAAATCATTACATCTAACAATCAATAATTACCAAACAACAATCAAATGACATCTAAAAGCATAAAACGACAAAAAACCCCCATAATTCACAAATGGTGCTCTCGGCCCCCTATAATAATGGGTCTCAGGTTCGGCTTTTAGGTAATTTAGAAGTGTTTCGGGTTGTTTTCAAGCAAAATGGTAATCTTCAATTTCAATGGGCAACCATAATTAGGGTTTTTGGACAATATGTAAAATCCCGAATTTAATTATAACAACAAATAATCAATATCAAATAACCCAAATTCAAACCCCCGAAGGTAATTTTCAAACAAAACGTGTTTTGGCTCAAACTCGGTTTTAGGGTTATGAGATTGTTTTCAAAACACTTAAAACAACTCTCGTACTAAAAAACATCGAGTTTCCCGGCAAGAAATCGAAGAATCAAAGAGAAAACTCCATTAAAACACTATTTGGAGCTTAGGGTTTGAAGTTTAACTTACTGAGAAGTCCGTAGATCACGGGTGGAAAGCACGATTGTTGGGTGGAAATAAATCGTAGGACCGATACCTTTCCAACGGAACGAGAATCAAAGCGATCCGACGAGAAACGAACGAAACCCAAAATTTGGGATTAGAAGGAAGAGGCTCTCGGCCTTGAGAAGAAGAAAGGAAGAAGATGAAGATGATTCTTGGTCAAATGAAGTCAAATGGCATATTTAATAAGAGCTGAATAGTGTTTTGGATAATTTTAAGAACTTGGAAATGACGGTTGCGTCCTTTTTATGACTTTTGACTTGAAACCCGAAGTTCTTAAACTATCCCAATGGTGATTAATAGTTATTAATTGGGCCGTTAATAATTATTAATACTACCAAAATGAAATTAAACTAAAAAGGTAATTTAAAAGATCTAAACTGGAATAAACTACTAAATTCTAGTTTACCGATTCTAAAATAAACTTTAAATGCTTAAATTAAAATAAAATAAATAAATTTTTTTATTTTTACCTCAAAAGTAACGGGACGTTACAATAATCAATCAGGAACATGATATCGAATCATATCGATACTCTCTAAATGCTTTTTAATTTCACACATAACAATCAAAAGACAATTTACCAATTCTAAGATACCAATTCACATTTTGATCCCATGACACATTAAACTATTTCAAAATACATTCAAGATCTAAAACATGCATAATGAAAAATAAATGCAATTAACCAATCAAATGACCCTTTGGGTTTCCCCAAAGAACCATTTGAATCTCAATTTATCCCTCACCTTAATAATAGCTACTAATTTACCAATTCAACAAAAATCACCAATTTGAGTTCAAGCTTGTCCACCACCTACAAATTCACATTCAATTGCAATCAAAATATGTTTAGCATTAATATTACTCTGAGTAACAAAAAGCGACGAATAAACGAACTCCAAACTCCCACTAGACTTCATGGCAGAAAATCAAAGTGTTTGGGGGGGGGGGGGTTGGCTTTACTACAAAAAGAAGAGATGGAGATCGTTTCTTGATTGGTTGACGGTTCTAGCATGTGGGACAGTCAGTAAGAATTATGAACGTGGTTTTGGTAGTCACTAGAGTCTCGCCGGAGCGTCACTGGAAAACAGTGGCTAAGAAGGGAAGTGAGAAATAGAAAATATGTGTTTCTCTTGTTTATCTATGATTCAAATATCAAATGGGTGGTCCTCCTAAACTTTAGCTTGTGTCTAAATAAAACTAATATTTGCATGAATGGTTTTGGGTTTCTATTCATAAAAGAATAAGATAGCTAGGACTCCACCACCACTATTGCAAGAAATCTAAAAACTCAAGAACAAAGAAGAGAAATTACCTTGTTTGTTCTTATGAAACTTTTCCCAAATAATCTTCCTTCACAAAAATATGTTTGTCCAATGATTTTCTAGCCAAGAAAACAAGAGGAAGAAAAAAAAACACAAGCCCACCCACAACATTTACTACCGGCAGCAAGAAGAAGATAAGTAGGCAGTCCACATGATTTGTTTCCTTTTCATTTGTCCTAAACAAAAATGTTATTCACAAATTTAGTGTTCAAAATGGTTTGGGATTGAAATCTCTTTCTCTTCTCAAAGGGTGGGGGCAGCAGAAGCTTTAGGAGAAGGGAAAAATAAAAACTTCAATGTTTCGTTGTGGGTGGGAGGCTTGCCACAACAATGAAGGGGAAAAGAATTTTTCCCCCCCTCTTTTTTTTTTTTAATAAGGTTCAACATAAATTCTAATGGGTAAAGCCCTAACCCCTTCAAATTGAAACAAAACCTATTGGATCAAAATTAGACAATTACCCACTAGTTAAGTCTTTTCTTAATTTTAGTTATTCTAGAACTATCCACTCTTACTCTGACGACCCGACTCCTTTTAAAATCATTTGATTGAAAAACACAGCGGAATTCTTTATATTTTAAAAAAAAATGGCGTGGTTATGTTTGAAAGTTGGCTAACCAAAACCTGTTTACATCTTAAATTCAGAAATCTAAAAAAAAACACAAGGAACTTCAAGTTACTAATCAGGAGTTCAAAGAGATTTTCATCATAAAAGTGAAATGAAAAGCTCTTAAGTGCCATTTACAAATATACAAATCCAAAATATGTATAAAATTCACAAAACATAGTCCATAGACTTTAAATAAACCTTGTCCATCTCGAGGTCATCATCCTGCAATCATACAGCACAAGCTCCTCTCCCACGACTTCTAGCACGAGCATTACCTGAAATTAGTGGTAATATCATGAGCTAACAACAAAGCCCAGTGAGAATAGACAGAATAAAAAGTAACATTAGACTCCAAACCCGTATCTGGATTTGTGTCCAAGTAACTCTTACAACTTCCTCACTAAAACTTCCAAAACTAGAGAATAATAACTCGCAAAGTTTAGAAGAAAGTTGTCATACCCAAATTTTCCTTAATACCTCCATCGAGATATATGGTTTATATTCATTTGACCTTAATAACTTATATTATCTTCTCTCGGTATAAACATATTCAAATAAACATAAAGTGTGATGAATGACAATAATAATAGCTCCCGCAGGCTATGTGTAAGCTCCCGCAGGCTTTGAGATAGCTCCCGCAGGCTATGTGATAGCTCCCTCGGGCTATTTGTAAGCTCCCGCAGGCTTTGTGATATGATAAGTTTATCTTTACTTTTACTTTTCTTTGTCTCCCACTCTTGTCCCCCACTTTCTGTAATCTTATCCCTTTATTACTCTAATTAAGTTAGTTTAACCTTAAGATATCAGTCTATAAAAGGACTGAAGTTTGTAATTGAGGGATCATCGTCCTTATTATCCTTAGATCCTTCAACTTCCGATAACCTTAGGAAACTCCGAAGTTGTCTAAACTTAGAACTTCCAAAAGTTAATCATTTCCTTGAAACACCTAAGAATTCTCTCACTCAACTAGAACTAGCTCCTAATCCTAAGAAAACTAGTTCTCTTTCCTTAATTGTTTTGATTCAAATCAAAGTCTTAACTTCCAATCTTGCAAACCGTTCTACTTATTCAGTTTCTAAAGTTACTTTAAATCCTATTTATTCTCACCTTGGTAGATGTGGTTTCGCTCCAAACCTCCGGAAGAGTGGTCAAGAAAAGAATCAATAAATACCTATAAATAATTACATCTAACAATTAATAATTAAACATACATCGATCGATTGACAACTAAAAGCATAAAACGACGAAAAACCCCGAAAATCCTTAAAGGGTGCTCTCGGCCAACAATGATAAATAGGCCTCGGGTTTGGTTTTCTGGCATTTAGGCAATTTAGAGGTGTTTTGGGTTTACTTCAAGTACTTTGGAAGTTCCGGTTTTAATGGGTAACGATAAACCGGGTTTTTGGTCAATATGCAATTTCCCGAATTTAATTACAATAAAAAATATATCAATAAGAATAAACCTTAAAACAGCCCCCAAAGATAGTCTTTAACCATAGGTTATTCTTTAACCATAGTTGTAAATAGAGTTAGTTTTACTTCAGTTAGCAAGTTGTTAGTAGGTGGTTAGCTGTTAAGTTGACAGCTGCCAAAGATAGTCTTATATTACTTGTAATCAAAAGCTGTTCATACGGTTCATTCTTTGGTAATGCAAAATCATATTCTTGATCAATTTCTCTCAAATTCTTCTTCTCTTTTCTTTGTTCCATGTAAATCTAGCAATACATGTTAACAATTTGGTATCAGAGCTGTTGAATCAAGAGAAAGGGCGTGCGAAAACGATTCTGGAAATCTTGAAACCTTGAGTTCTTGAAGCTCGAATCCATGGCGGCCAGATATGAATTAGAAAAGTACGATGGTAAGGGAGACTTCGAAATTTGGAGGAAGAAGATGAAGGCTCTTCTAGTTCATCAGAAGGTAGCCAAAGCCATCGAAGATCCAAAGAAAATCCCTGATACCGTGAAGCCAGAGCAACTGTTAGAAATGGATGAAATTGCGTTTAGTCTGATGATTCTCTACCTCTCTGATACTGTTCTTAGAAGATGGTTCCTTGAAAATCATGAGGGAAGTCAGATATGTGCCTGATATGTCAAGAAATCTGATTTCTTTGAGCATTCTTGACAAGGCTGGTTATAGTTACAACTCAACTGGTGGGATACTCAAAATCTTTAAGGGATCAACTATGGTGATGAAGGGAACCTTAAAAGATACATTGTATCACTTGAATGGTGTAACAGAAACTGGTGAATCATTTATAGTTACTCAAAGGAAGATTTGAGATGCTGAACTTTGGCATAGAAGACTGGCCCATGTAAGTGCTCAAGGGCTAGAGGCACTGAGCCAACAGGGGCTGCTTGGCAAAAACAAGATAAGTTACATTCCTTTCTGTGAGTTTTGTGTTCTAGGTAAATCCATTAGAACAAAATTCAATAAAGGGAATCACACCACTAAAGGGAGACTAGAATATCTTCATTCAGACCTATGGGGGCCTTCAAGGACAACAACACATGGTGGTGGAAGGTATATTCTAACAATTGTAGATGACTATACAAGAAGGTTGTGGACCTTTATCCTGAAGCAGAAGAGAACCAAATTTGAATATGAAAGTTAATGTGTTAAATTCATTGTCTAAACTTACATTAAACGGTAAACAGTTCAAAACGTTAGTTCACTGATTTACCTAGTGAGTTCGATGGATCTTTACTAAGGAAGGTTCAAGGCGAAAGCTACCTATCTGGACAAGTTATCTTTCAACAGAAATAATTTTCTATTTTAAGTCGTCTTCTTCCATGTGGGGGATTGTTGGAAATAACATATTAAATGGCTTACTTTGAGGCATAATAATTTGTGGGTCCCATCTATATTAATGTAATTAATGAATTGGGAATTAATATTTAATGCAAGGTTATTAAATATGAACTTTTATTAGGCCTTAAATATGTTTGTATTGATTGGAATAAGACTCCAAAGTACCTTCATTGAAATGTCATCTATGTAGTTTCTAAAGTTGTCCCACAATGATAAAAACCAAAAGACTCCTCCTATATATAAGTAAGGAGCTTCCTAACTTCCTTACTAATGTGGCAAGTCAATGGTTGTTTGACCAATGGCTATCACAAGGTGGTGCGAAGCACCACCCTCGCGGGCTCAGGCACGCGCACGACGCACGTCGCAAAGGTCGCATTGGGCGCTTTAGGGCGTACTTTGCACTTCGCATGTACGCATCGTCCCGAGGAGCTAGGGAGCCTTTAATTTTACCAAACGACACTGGGGTGACGGTTGACCCTCGAACGGTTAACTTCGAACAGTCATTAGGCGGCGGTTGGGGAGGGAGGAGTTGCAACTTACCGGCGGCGAGACGCGACCGTTGACACGTCAGCGGTTGTACAGACAAACAGCTAAGATGTGAATAGCCACTGTGAACGGATGCACCTGATCAGTCAAGGGACGCGATATGGATCATCCATTCCGAAGTAGTGCGATCGTACGGTTCAGATTAAACCGTATGAACAGCTACTTCAAACAGTCACTATACTGTCTATAAATAGGCAGTCTCACATCAGGAAAATACTCACTCGAAAATCAGAATTCCTATTCAATTTTCTCTCTGTTTTCTTGCTTTCATTTGCTGTTGCTCTGTTCGTTTTGCTTTCGGAGTCAAGAAGTTCTTTTGTTCAAGTATCTGGTTCGCCCGTCGAGGTTAGTACAGTGCTGTATTAATTTTCGGTTAAAGTGTTGTATCTTGGGAGACTATCGTTCATAATCTGTAGCACCTTAGCAGTGAGCGAATATTGTCTTAAGGAAATTTGCATATCTGCATGCCTCACTTTGTTCTAAATTTCCTTCGTTTATTTCTTTATTTATTTAACAGTTCCTACATGCAATTCTATGTTATTTTTATGTTTAGCTTTGTTTAGAATTTTCCAACATTTAATGTATCAAGACGAAGTAAGAACGGTTTGAATATGCCCCTCATTAATTTCAGGCAGTTCTCTTTTGTTGCTGTAATCATGTAAATTTGAAAGAAAATCTTGGTTTTAGCAATTTTCTAATTCTTCTGCTACCATCTAGATTGGACTGTCTAATCTTTTAGGTTTATTTATGTTTTATTGTTTGTGTGTGATTGGATTTGTAGTTTTACTGAATAATCATTTTTACATCTACTTATCATTTGTAGCTACAAAACTATGCAAGAACTGAGGAAGCTAAAGTTGAGGAGCTGATAAAAGCAGTTGCAGATTCAGGTGCTAAAAAATACCCCTAAAGTAGTACTAGTACATTAATTCCATTAGGAGTTATGTCACGTTACACGTACTTGCTTTAGATCTGTTTCTTGGTCTTATGTTGCTCATAGAAAGTAATGAGATCTCCAAATTTCCCATTTAGCAAGTTGAATCATCTTTTCATACTGGGCAATTATATATATTTTAATAATTAGATTGACATGCCCACACGTTCTCTCTAATTGAGTCGCTATTCTGAGTATTAGAGTTATTGTTACTTTTTATTTGTTTGAAGAATCCACTAATTACTTTTTTTTGGTAATAAACAATGCTTTTCATTAAAATATGAAAAAGCCCAAAAAGGCAAGGGATGAACTACAAAAAAGCCTTCCAATTAAAAGCTATACTAGAGGGATCATAATTACAAAAAAATTTACAATCCACTAATTACTTTTTCTTGACTGTTTCTAGATTGGATCAGTATGCCATTGCAAAATTTGCAGAGAGTTTTAAGATTGTTCCAAAAACTCTTGCTGAAAATGCTGGACTAAATGCAATGGAAATAATATCCTCATTGGATGTTGAGCATGATTCTGGCAATATTGGAGTTGGCATCGAGTTGGAGGAAGGGGTTTGCAAGGATGTTTCCATGATGAATATTTGGGATCTTCACGTTACTAAGTTAGTCATCATTCTTTTACAACTTGAGTATTTCTTTTTTACAATGAAACCTTTTCTTGGATATTTTGCACATAATTTCAACGGCCCTTATTTTTCTAAAATAAAGTCACAAAATTTTATCAATGAGGAAAAATTACAAGAAGAGGTTGAGAAATCCTCAAGATACAAAATGAGGGCCAAAAATCCTCAAGAACAGAAAACGAGGGAACCCTTAAGTGTCTGCTTGGTGTGGAGCTCGAGGAATGGTATATTTGTTGTTTAAAACACTGCTTCAGAGGTTTTGTACTATTGGCTGGAAGGAGAGCATTCATCTGATAAACCAGCCCCAATGGTTCCTTTTGGATAAAGTTACCTTGCATATGAACAATATTTTGTACTCACTGATTGAACGTTTTGCACGTAGAAGCTTTAGACTTCTGGGTTTTCTATTCAAGTCTTGTTTAGTCCATAGAATAAGGACGGACTGTCACTGTTGCACTCATTTAAAAACTGCACCTCCACTTCCCGCGAGAAACTACCATTGATGGTCTGAATTCTTCTTTCCGTATTCTTCCATTCTTGGAAAGGTACAATACTGGCTATGAAGCTAGTACCATCTTCTTTTCTTACTTCTAGCTTCGCTGGCGTAAGAGACACTGGCGAGGGGAGAAGGAGGTGAAGGATCTACTTAGGCAAAGCTAGGTAACGGCTTGGAAGAAGAAAAGGGTTGGTTTGGCTGAAGGAAGGCATGGGAGGGGAAACGGAAAGCATTAATGGAATTAGCCTCTCTTTAAAAAATATCACTTTGCTTGGAAAATGGATTTGAAGATTTTTATTTGATTTAAGCTCGTTTTGGGCTGGTTTTTACTTAAAACAGGTATGGTCTTGATTGTTAAGAATGATTCTCTTTCCCAGTCTTTGGAAATCTATTTCAAGATGTGTTTTATCCTTCTCATCTTTTGCAAAACTTGTGGTGGGTAAATAAATTCGTTTTTGGGAAAACACTTGGCTCTACCTGTGAGTATATTTTGGTTATTTGGGATACTATTGCATCATGACATCCTTTTATGTCTGGGCTTTTATTTTTTAGGTTCTTTGCTCTCAAATATGCCGCAGAAGCTGCTTGTAGTGTCCTTCGAGTTGACCAGGTACTCTTCAATCAATCATTTCCTTCAACTATATTCTTCTTTTTTTCTTGCCCTTCTTTCTAGATACCCTTTATTTCTCTTTCAAAAACTTTTTGGTGTTTGAAATTTGAATGAATTGCACGGAGTGTAAGCTTTTGTTCTTTTTTTCCCTGTATATTTAAAAAAAATTACCCCCTTGACATTTTTTTTATCACTCTACACGTTTTGATTCCCTCTATGATCATTTCGTTTTTGGCTCTAGCCTTGGAAAACATGACTTTGGATATTTCATATAGTCTTACAAGGTTGAAGTCATTGACTTGTGTTGCATGACTATTTAGTATGATGCTCAAGTTTTCTTATTCTGTTTTATGCTTCTTTTGGGGTTTATTATTGCTTTCTTTTTTTTGGTGATTAACGTTTGCTTGGGCAGGAATTTGTTAGCATTGTCGTTAGAAAAATTTGATGCCGTTATAGATATTGCTTGTAATTTTGTGAGAATAAAAGAATACCTTTTTTGTCTCGGCAAATTGTGTTTTTGACTGGACATTATTTATCACGTTGCAGATAATAATGTCAAAACCAGCAGGAGGTCCCAGGAGAGAAGATCAGCCTGCGGGGATGGATGAGGATTAATCCTCGTATTGGCATAATTGTCTTCTTATTTTACTAGACTTTTACCATGTGCTTTGCACATGAAAACTCCAATTTTTGAGTTTTGAATTTTTACAAATATCTAATTATCTGTTTTTTCGTTTTTCTTGAAATCTCTAATGTTGATGTCATTGACCATCTTTCTTTAACTTTTTGAATTTATGATTGACTAATTTCACGCATAAATCATATTATATAATTAGCATAAAAAATTAATCATCAACACCGATTGAAAATGGAAGCATTAAATATTGTTAAATTATAACAGGTCAATGCTAATATTTTTTTTAAATAATTTTTTTTTTTAGATATAACATCAAATTGGGGGAGGGGGGACTCGAATCTTCGACCTCGAGAAAAAAGAGCACATGTCTAACCAATTAATATATATATATATATATATATATATATATATATATATATATATATTAATGAAGGTTGAAAGTGTTTTTTAAATTATGTTATTTTTTAAATTTGTTATTAAAAAAGAATCATAGTTTTAAAAATACTATTTGTTTTTTGTGGTGTTTATTGACGTATTTTGAATTAGAATTCGATAGTCCTGAAGTTTGGTTAGATTGTACTATTTTTTATAAATTCATAATGATATACTTTTATTATATTAATGGTTGTTAAAAAGTGTTTTTTTCTAATATGGTATTTTTGAAATTTATTATTAAAAAGATCTTATTTTTAAAAAGACATCATTTTAATATACTATATATTCCACTGCTTTAATTTAAATTATGATTTTAAGATGTCCTTGAGTTTATGTTTATATTTTTCTAAGCACATAATTTTCTTCATCTCTCTTTCTTTTGATTGATACGTATTAACTAACACAATATTTTTTTCTTTTTCTTGCATCCAAATATTTTTTTTAAAGGTAGTCCATGAATCCCTATATTAAGGGATCAATTAATTATAATGAATTTACCATGACAAAGAAAACTATAGCTGAAATAAATTATATCTAGAATGTAATGATGGATAAATTTATAAAGGGTTATTTACAAAAATCCTTTAAAATTATTTGGCAATTTAAAAATAATAATTTTAATATTATATTTATATTAAATAAAAATTTAATTTTACTATCAGCTTGCTCAAAGTATATACTAACAATTTTTTTTATTATCTTATTTTTATTGTATAATTAGACAACAGAAACTACAGAAATAATATATAAACTTAAAAATTATAATCTCTATCAATAATTGACTCAATAACAAAATTCATTACAATATATACAAACAAATAACTGAACACTTATCTTTAAAATTTAATCAATTGTACCCTTAAGCTCATATAAAGCAAAATCTAATCGTCCACAATAATTTATTTTGTTCGTTACTTAACTTCCATGCTCTATTAGCATCTTCTTCCTTATTTAACAATCACATGTTCACCATTATTATGGATGAAATATCGTTAAGAGTAAAATGACCACGTGTTGAGCGTACTACGAGCACACAGAATTATCAAACTCTTTCGGTCTACGCATGTGAGCCTAGTTATTTGAGCATGCCACGCACGACGGACCTGACCTCCACTGCTAGCGGATAATGTACCATCAAGAGTTGTCCGTAGTCGTCTCAAGTGTCAAGGACCGCGAGGCACAACCATCTAATTAATGATGGAGTGTCAAGCTCGCAGGTGCGTATAGACGCGGACCTATCTCGAAGAAATATCGACTAAGTGTCCAAGCAAGAAGCTCCGCTGCTACACTAAGCGTATCTACCCCCACCTCAGAGGAGCGTAGGTGCGCACCAGCCACCTACACACCTACATCCAATCAAGACCCAACACATGGACCAATCCGTGTGTGACACGTGGCTTGATGACATTATCCATTTCCACTCCAATAAATAGGAGATGAGAAATGGCCAAAAGGTAATTCATTTTCATTCCTCATTTGCTCTAATCACTAGCTCTGCTCTGCTCTAACTTAAGCATCGGAGGGTGTTAGGCCGGCACCACACCGATGCTAGTAGCTCTATTTGCGCAGGTGATCGCCCACATAGCGGACCACCTCCATAGGTAACCACCTACGTAGCAGGACACCCACGCAAGTTACCTCCGACGCGGATCATCGCCTCCAACTCAATACAAATTTATTGTTCGTTGCACACGTGGAAGCGAGAGCGGTATTTGCGCGGAGCACGCCCGCGCGTTACACTTAGTACCATTTTCACGCAACAACAGTTGGCGCCGTCTGTGGGAACGTATTCTTTATTACGTGCTCTATCATCAAGAATGAGTCAGAGAAGTCATACAGAGCACTGTGGTGGTGATGAAGGAGTGGAAAACAACATTCCTCGCACTAGAAGGTACCCAGCTCGCGGGGACAGAGACCGGGTTCAAGAAGAGGAGCCCGAGAGAGTTGAACCCTTTCCTGATAGAAGGGTGGATGCCTTGGAGGAACAAGTTCGAGCTGTGAATCGAGACCTTTCAAAGGTACTTGAAATACTCAATCAGAAGTTTGTGGTCGACCGCCAAGAATCAAACCCCGGTAACGGCAAAGGCAAGGAGCATGTGGAGTATGTAGATGAGTCGCGAACCAACGGAGAAGGTGGCTCGAAGAGGAAGCAGGGGACAAACAATCTGAAGGGATGATTTACTAAATTAGCGGAATTTATTTAGTAACACAAATTAACACTTAATTTATGATCTATTAATATCATGCAATTTGTGATAAAAACACGAAGAACATGTAGATTCATGCTTTATTTTCGAAAATTAAAACCGGAACTTACATTGACTGATTAATGGAGAATCGGTTGGAGGTTTCTTTACAGCATCAAATCCTCACCAACACCGGATCTTCTACGCTATATCCCGATCGATTAAACGAAATCCGATTGTGGGATCGAACTTAAGAAGAAATTGGGAAGAAGAAAAATATTTTCTTCCCAATTTTGAATAGCAAAATCAGCAAAGGGAGAGACAAGGAGGAAGAGAGATTTTTCAATTTCCAAAGAATTGAATTGTGTGATTTATGAATGACCCAACCCTCCTATTTATAGAAAAATAGGAATCCTAATCACATTAGGATTAATCTATAGAGATAAATACAAAAAGAAAAAAGATTATCTCTTTCCTTTATCTAGCAATTTCGAAAATGCCATGGATAAATAGGAGATTATTTTATTTTCTTTATTTTTATTTATCTTGGGTAAATAAATCTATGTAATTATTTTAGGATATAATTCAAACAATTATCTCCTCAAAATACATGTCATGGCCGATTTTATCATCATAAAATAATAAATAAATACAATTTATTTAATTAATTATTTTGGGCCAATTCCAATTGGGTTCATTAATCCAATTGGGCTTGAAATTCTCTCTTAAATTAATAAGTCCAACTTAATTAATTTATTTATTAATTACCATTTAAATAAAATATTTTATTTAAACAATTAATAATATTAATATTTTCTCCCGACTAAATATTATCCAATTTAATTAATTTTAATTATTAATTTCCGTTTAAATATAATTATTTAAAGAATTAATAATTGTTAATTAATTTCAAATTATTAATTACCATTTAAATACACTCAATATTTCAATAATTAATAATGTATAATTAATAATATTTCATTATTAATTTCATGTTTAAATAAACTCATTATTTAAACAATTAATAATGTTTATATTAATTACCGTTTAAATATACTCAATATTTAAACAATTAATATTGCCTATTTTAAGTAATTCACCTTACTTAAAATTTCCATTTCTTCTACTTGATTTCGCGACTACGATATTTGGGCTAGCATAGGGACCCGATGGACCTATAGGTCATGGGCTTAATAATTAGTCAATTAAGTGATTAACACATAATCAATGATTCCACTATAGATTCATAGCTGAACTGCCCTCACTATAGATGAGTTATTGTCCATTTAGTTTATCATTATTTATATCTGTGATATTATCTTTCACGTGGAACCCTCATAATTACAGACGGATAAATTTACCGTTTTGCCCCTGTAATTACCGCTTTATCCTTGTGTTCCCGCTGATTCTCCAATGAACTTTATCTTTAGTCGAACTAGAGATAAGATACTTCTGTGATCAATAGAAGTAGTGACGTCACTTGTTCATGTCTCGAATCAGTACATCAAGGGAGTTTCCTAAAGTTCCTAAAATGTTTAGGTATCGCACCGATACCAGGTTAATTTATAGGAAAGTTATGAATTTCATCTCGTGAAAATGAGTTCCCAGCTACTTATCTAGTCATGTTCCCAAAACAGGAGTGTATTGAGCGTTCTTACAGATCGCTCTCAACTATGTGAATCAAAGAACATAACTCCACAAATAGGAGTCCGCATTTCACTCAGGATTGAGATCTATGACGGTTGATAAACTTAGTTTGATATTCGATTATTTCTCGTAAACGGTACTAAGGAGAAATTTGATTGAACATCGTGGTCCTGTCTTATACAATCAACATTGCATATGATACTTCCATTTCATGTCTCCCACATGAATGATCGGATTCGATCATTTGTCTATAAACAAAATGCGAAGCTATCAACAAGTTTACCAGGATAAGGTTCCCAAACGTTATCCGTTTCATCGTAGACACGTTTAAGTTACTCATCTCGACTTTAATCCTCTCGTATGACTCATATACTAAGTCGTGATTTCATAAGAGTGACTTAGGGTTTTACTATTTGAATGTTTGATATTTATATATTTCCATATATTCCTAATATCATTAATTGAATCGATCTAGATAATATAAAGAACTTATGTTTATTTATTTAATTTATTCTTAATAAATTATTATTATTAAATAATTACATGTTCTAGGACACCATTCCTAACAATCTCCCACTTGTCCTAGATCTTTGGATGACTACCCAATTAGTCCTCAAATACCCTAATGACTCCATTGTATTTGCGCGTAAAATGAGGTCCTATAGAGTTTGTACAGCCTTGGTCTAAAAGAAACCAGTGATGATATCGAAAATCCTGTTGATGCGACAAAAAGTGGTCACATCATGGCCTTTTGCACGTTCTTGCCACTTAGCGATCTTATTTAATGCAAACCCACAAGTATAATGAATTAAATCAAAGCTTCGGATTAATACAAACCTAAAGGCATACTGCAAACCTAAATACCAGTGATGATATTTACCTGGTGAATCTGTCTCTTCTATTCAAAGCCTCTTGTGCCTCAAAGCGTCGGATATTGAAATACCTCACAGTTCGATAAAAGGTCATCTCGACCACTGCAGTGATCGGCAACGAACGACCGCTTTTCAAAACACCATTGATGCATTCAGCGAAATTAGTCGTCATCCAGCCGTATCGATGGAACCCATCATGAGAAAGCGTCCATTTTTCAGGAGGGAGAAGTCGAAAAAACTGCATGGTAGCCTCGTTCATCCGTTTTAGATCATCCATGGCCTTTTCAAACTTACGAACTTGAAATGCAGCACCAGCACGATACACAATATTTTTCATCAACTTACTCTTGAATCTCTCATTGAAATTACTCGCAACATGACGCAAGCAAAATCGATGAAATGCCCTAGGCTATACCCAACCATTAATAGGATCGTTAACAGCGGAGATAATACCTGCGTGTCTGTCAGACATCAAACAAATACCATCTCTGTCTGTAACAATGTGGCGTAAGTTGTACAGAAACCAGCCCCACGTGTCAGAACTCTCCTCGTTAACAATAGCAAATGCAAACGGGAAAATATGGCCCTCTGAATCGAGAGCTGTTGCTATCAACAACTTTCCCTTATGCTTGCCATATAGATGAGTCCCATCAATTTAGATTATGGGACGACAATGTCTGAATCCCTCTACAAATGGTCCAAATGCCCAAAATATACTGCGAAAATATGCATTACCCTCGCATCCTGGCATAGGATGATAACTCCACGCAATCTGAGTCTGAGGGTTTCTTTGCTTCAAAATATTAATAAAAAATGGCAACACCGTAAATGAGTGATCATGGTCACCAAAAACCTTTTTCAATGCTTTCCTTCTACCATCCCACACCTTCCAATAACTGACCGTGTACTTAAACTTTTTTCTTATGATTTCCTGCAGTGTGACAATTTTTATATGTGGTTCGTCCCTCACAAAACTCTCTACCTCCATAGCAATGAGGTTAGCATCTAGTCCAATATGAGCTTGATGTAAAGTAGCGAACAAACATGTGTGTTGGTCATTATACTGCGTAATCTCAAATTTGCCAGACCATTTCCTTAAATTGCCACGGAGTCTCCACTCGCATATATTGTTGTGTTCCTTACATCTAACAACCCAAGCAGTGGTGTTAGACTTGACTACTTCAAACAACTGATGCTTCTTTACACAATACGACTTGACAGCATATTGAAGCTTCGCCTTCGTCTCATACATTGATCCTTTCCTCATTTCACTAGATCCATCATCATCAAACCCTACATAGTCAGTAGGAACTGTTTGGGATATGGTATTCATGATATCCATATCTAACTGAGAGAAAATAGACGAGGGAGGCTCGTGCTCACGATCATCGACATCCATATCATAGTCACCCTCATCATCCGTCAATGTGTGCACATCCATATATTCATTGGATGCTAAAATATCATCAAATATACTAAAAGGGCCGGATTCGAGATGGACATCTCCTAATACGGGATTGGTATTTTCCATATTTTGACAATAAGCTGGATAAAGTGGACAACCTAAATTAATTAAAGACAAAATACAATTTCATAAAATAAAACATACAATTTAAAAAAAGTACATTCCACTAAATATTTCAAAACTTTAGACATATACTTGATTATACTTTAAAAAAAACCTAACCTAAATCTAGGTTAACATTAATAAAATAACCATAAAAAACATATCAAAACAGCATGAACGAATTTATTCTAATTTTATGAACATATTTATTCATAATATATTAAAAAACATATCATTAACAAAACATGCTTAACATTAAAACATTTAAAAAAAAAAACAACATTACCCTAATTTCATGAACATATTTACTCTTAATATATTAAAAAAACATATCACTAACAAAACATGGTTAACATTAAAACATTAAAAAAATAATAACATAACCCTAATTTCATAAACATATTTATTCTTAATATATTAATCATAAAAACCCTATTCTTACGTAATGGAAAAAAAAAAAAAAAAAAAAAACTAACCACAGTCTTCTAAACAGCCGCTGGAATCAGTGATTCACGTTGAAAAATCCGTTTAATATCGCCCTAATTTCATAAACATATTTATTCTTAATATATTAATCATAAAAACCCTATTCTTACATAATGGAAAAAAAAAAATAGACATATAGTCCTATTATTTATTCTAACCCTAACAAAAAAAAACTTAAAAAAAAACATTATGTATATGCTAATTTATGTAATCTGCCTAAGAAATATTAAAATATATAATTAGTTTAATTATATGTATATTATATACTATTTTACCTTGTATCTTAAAATATATAATTATTTAATATTTTCACAAATGAGTTTAATTATTTTATTTTATAATCAAAGTGAACTTATTAACTAAAATAAGCTAAACAAAATTAATTTAATAAGTTAATACTCATAAAAAACAATATCTAAATTCCCTTTCATACTCACAATAAAAAAAATCATATAAAACATAAAACCCATATCAACATTTAACAGTCATGTGAATTATATAAACAAGTTTATATTAAAACCCTAATTTCATGAACATGTTTCATTTTTAAATATATTAGTAAAAATAATTCATACTCTTAATGAAAATATACAAACACAAGTAAACTAACCACCAATGTCGTTTAAACGCCACCTGAAATCGCCGCTCCTCGCCGAATATTTCGTCCCAAATCGTCTAAAATTGGCAGAAAATAAAGGTTAGAACAAAAACTAATTACATATGATCAACTAATTTAATGGAATTAAGTGGAATAATATAGCATTTTGAAAGGATTGGAAAAACAAAAACAAAAAAACCTACCGCGACGTAAGGCTGAACCGCAAGAAGAAAGAAGGCTGAACTGCTCGCTAGGGAAGAAGAAAGAATCAGGCCGGAGTATTTAAAAAACTTGAAAACAAGGGTTCAACCCCGTCTTCATTTAACCACCTACCGATCAAAAAAATTACCGTTCGAGGTAATTAATTTTGATTAGACAGAAGTTCGGTCTTGAAGACCGGACTTTAAAGACAAGGATAATGGAATTGAAGACCGTTTGTTCATAGACTTGAGCTTAATTGTTTTTGAATTATTGTTGGATACAAACAATAATATTTACACAATCCTTCTCCTAATTCGTTCCCACAAATAAGTAATTTCGCCTAATCAACAAAAACAATCCCATATTTTCCTTTGGCAACTTGGGCGGGGTCCACTTTGCTATTTGCTACACACACATACACTATAAAAAAAGGTGGCCTCATCCTCGTTATAAAAAAAAGAGATCAATGCAAAATACACCACTGCACTTTGAGTTATTCTTAAATCATACCCCTGCAGTATTTTTTTCGTCATAAAATACCCTTGCACTTAAGTAAAATTGCAAATCACACCCCTCAGTCGATAATTTTTAACGAAATTTAGACATATCTATATTCTACACATACCATGTGTTCCAAAACCATTAAAAAAAATTTAAAATTTCGAAGATTAGAGTGTGATTTATAGGTTTTACATATTATTAGCGTAAGAGTTTATTTTAAAATTCAACACATCCGTCAAACTTTTTTTGTTATTTTTCATGAAATTATAATACATGACATACATAGAATATAAATATATCTCAATTTCGTAAAACCTAATCGATAGAAGGGTGTGATTTACAATTTTACTAAAGTGTAGGGGTATTTTATGACAAAAGAAAATGCAGGGCTATGATTTAACAATAACCCAAAGCGCAGGGGTGTATTTTACATTTATCTCTAAAAGAAAATATCAGAATCAGGAGTCAAATGGCAAAAGTAGCATTAAATTATGCAGTAGTAGTGGCAATGATATTAAGAGAATTATAAGTAGAGTTAATAGTATTGGGGATAGGGCATCCGTGGTTATGAGAATTATAGTCTCTTGACTATTGTAAGGGAGAGTTCTAATCCTTTCGAATGCTTAGTAGTTTCGTTATTGTTCTATTTTCGTATTAATATAGATCGGATTCTATCAAGTTCTTCCTTGGGTCAGGTGGACTTACTAGAAGGAAGGAGATGAGTTGTCTTCTTTGACAGATTCTGAACCAGAATCGGATGATTCCTCAGTAAATAATTATTCATGTGGTGATCAAGGGCTGTAGGCAAGAGGATAGCGTTCCCTTTGCCGCTAATCAGCAATTTGAGCATAAAGAACAATGTAGTGTTCTTTTTCTTCGGTATTGTAGGCTACTTTGGCCGATTTGCAAATCTTGATGAACTGTCTGACAATGAAACAAATTTTTTAATAATAGTGAGGAAGAATTTTTTAATCCTGTCTTCGTACGGATCTTCTACTTTTCATTGATGTATAAATAAAAATGAAAAAGTATTTTCTTTTCTTTTTGTATCAACCCATCAACCAGGCACATTGCCTATTTTATAGAGCGTATTTCTGGAAATGTAGTTGAAATAAAACGTGCCCATGCCTAATCTTCTAAAAAAATAGAAGAGAACAAGCCTTAAGGCGTGCCCACGCCTTAGGTCCATGAAATCAGACAGATGTGTTCTTTCCATAGGGCGTGCCCATGCCCTGCAACATGAAATTGGAGTGAAAAAAAAAACAGAGGCAAATTAAAAGTAAGGCGTGCCCATGCCCTGAAAATTGATTGAAGATAACAGAGGCAAATCAATAGTAAGGCGTGTCCACGCTTTAGGTAAGTAAAATCAGATAGAGGCGTTCTTCCCATAGGGCGTGCCCATGCCATGTGACATGAGTGCAGAAAACATAAGCGAATTAACAATACCACGCTTTTTTTCCCCTCTCTCTAGATAAGATAATCAAAAATGAAATTAAATAAGAATAACAAATCATGAAGCAAATGTGTGTTTAAGAGATAAATGTAAGTGTTGTGTTTATACTAACGTATAAATGTGTGACCTTTTGACTTAAAAATATGAGTGACATAGGGACGTTTTGTGAGCATTTAACAAATCATCTATCTATTATCTATTATCTATTATCTATTACTATTACCACTTAAAAAGTGTGCTAATGGGAGAAACTTTTTTGGATAATAATACCCTCTTACTTTTAGTTAATATCTAAACAATCATTAATCTTAAAATTCAATAAATATCATATCTATATTTTAAATACAATCCACATAAAATAGCATAATTATTTTTTTTTTAAATCATTATTATTAAAATAATTATGTGATTAAATCTAATAAAATATTACCTCAATAGAATAAATTAACGTAAATATTTTAAAGATAAGTATACAAAATTATGAAAAAATACTTTTACAAAATAGATAATCGAAATAAAATAACATAATTTGAAAATTATATCTTTAATCTTTATATTTATTTAATTAATTAGGTCCAATCTTGAAGACATGTTAAAAAAATCAATAGTTTTTATTTGTTTTTCTTTTCTTTTATAACATAAAAAAGTTTAATTATCAAGTAAGATGAATATTCATTACATTATTTAGGAGTTACTTATCATAACTTACAAAAGGTAAATAGTTTATATAAGAAATTGAAGAGCTATATTGTTCCGTTTATTCATCCTTTCCACTTCATCACATTCATTACTAATTGTTAATTAGGTGACTAAATGATAATAACTAATTGAATACATGAATTTAAAAAAATCATTCATATGCTAGCTCTAGTCTATTTATATAGAATATGACTGGATTGAATAGAGAAGAGAAAAAAAAAGTCCAATGTGGTTTATTAAAGAAATCAATGGTGGAATTATCCATCATAATTCTCACGGCAGGGTGATTATGCTCAATCTTGAAAAAGAAGTATATGTAAGACTATAATTTGTTTCATGGTAGGATGAATATTGTACACTATTGGAAATTATATTTTCTCTAGATTTTGAAGAATTAATATCAAGTTTCTATCTCTTTTCTCCCCCCCCACGCCTCAATATTTTGGATCAAATCAATGAGTAGAAGATTTGGGCAACACATTTTATGGCTAATATGATTTGGAGCTCGCTAGATGAGATGGCTTCTGCATTGGAGTTGTGGGCGGATGGAACTCAATGATGAAGTTCTAACTCTAAGGTTGTGAAAACATTTGGGTTAGTATAAATAATTATTATAATTGTTCTAATTTAATATTTGTTGGATAAATGTTACTATATTTTATTTAAATAAATAATTCATATTCTTTTTTTTTTTTTTATAATAATAAATCATATTCTTTTTAAGAAATCGTTAAATTAATATTAATAAATTTATAAATAAAGTAGATAAAATGAAGACAATAATGAAATAAAATTAGTGAAAATGTTTCATAGCTTCCTTAAAAAGAGATGTTATATTGTCTAATTTAATATATATCGCTTGAAATGTTCAAATATGAAGAGTTATAATATTGTGTAATAGATTAGATGAAATTGTTTATCGAATCGTTATAATACGCAGGTTATTAGCTATAAAATCAATAATTTATAGACTACTTAATTTATCATCGAGTACTCTTAATCATTTTCAGTTAAATTCTATACAAGTCAATTTTTTTATACATACATAAAAAAAAAGATATAAAAATGGTTAGAAACTTATTAAAATCTTAAAGGGTAAGTTTTTATCACTATAAGAAATTCTGGAATAGGTGACGTTTTTTTGGCATCACCTTTTCGAATAGGTGACGGTTATAAAATACCATCACTTTTTAGAAAAGGTTACGGGAAAAACCGTCACCTTTTGTCTAAATTTTGAAAAAAAAAATATTTTTTAATTAATTGATTTTCAAATAATCCCATTTATTACACCTATCAAATTTAACTAAATATTACAATAAAAGTTAAAATATCACCAAACGCCTACATAAATTACAATAAAAGTTAAAATATCACCAAATGCCTACATAAATTACAATAGTTTTAAACAAAAAACAAATTACATTATACTTCACATATGGGGATATTAACTAGTCAGCACAATTTATTCTTACCTATCAACATATTTCTTTAGGAGTTCTTTGACCTGAACCAACTTTGAGAGCAGGTTACGATATACATTAAGGCCTAACAAGCGCTATGGATACGAAAAAACTAATCTACAATAGAAATCAAATGAGGCAACAGACCTTAACACCAAAAACACATATAAAAAAGGTACCTTCAGGAACAAGTCAAAATTCCTTCCTCTGCTATTTTCCTTATCTCCATTGGTTCAGGCTAAAAAGTAAAACAAAGAATAAAATTCAGAATAAATCAAACAGGTTGCACCATTTATCCACACTTAACTGTGCAAAACAAAGAGTGCATGCTTTATAAAAACCAACAAGATCATATAGATAGAAGATGCCAGGTGGAAGTTTAATTCGCATAGTCTCCAGGTGCATGATGGAGTAAAACATATATATCTTGCATAAAAGCAAGTTGGCTCCCACCTTTTCTTCCTAACTCTCGAGCCACGAAATTGTTTTATGAAAATCATCAATAGCCCACTTCTTTAGTTTCAAAGGAGAAAAGTATTCTCTTGAAGAATTAATATCTCTACTCTGTAGAGAGCACACAGCCAAAAAGTACAACATACTACTATTAGTCATCATTAATATGAATATGAAGATGAAAAATGCAGCTAAATAATAATAATTTTCATTCCAACATAAGGTCATTTGTTATTGGATCGGATGCCATAAAAAGCATTCAAAACAGGATAGAAGAAATATTATAAAATTTAGAGCTTTCAAGCACCAGACTCTTTACCTGAGATATCACTTGCTCATTTGGTTTTGAATGCAAAACTCTTTCAACTGGCTTTTGAGGTTTCCTAGATGGCAACACAATTTTAGCTGCAACACACATTTCATGAATGAGTTTGGTGGGAAATTTAGAAATCCTTCTTCAGCATCCAGTGTAGGATGAAAGAAAAATCACATCAATACATACAAAAAATAAGGAAACCAATAAAATATTATGATTGCCAAGTCCCAAGTCATCATAATTGACATCAACCAGATCACATTCATACAGCATATATAAATATTGCTCATAATACAATGCTATAATATAAACAAGTAGGCACTAAAATATATTGACTCTTGCTTCTCTCTTTTCAACATCACTTGTTGTCTCTACTTCATTCTTAGGCTCTCAAATTCATTGGAATGTGGATACACAATAGTAGGTTGTAATCAACAAAAATTATACACGATGTATAAATTTATTTCTAATAGAAAAATCAACTTCCATTACGAAGAATGATAGAACAAAAGCAACAACAACAAAAAATACATTCATGAACCCAATAATTGGTGATAAGAAACAGAGAAGTATCACAAAAAAGTTTAGAAGTGAAGCATGGGTGACCTCCCAAACTTATTTAACATTTACCACTTACACTCATTTTCATTTCCTTCTTCTACAGACCCAAAACTTGTTGACAATCATAAGAGTGTGAATGCTATCATGAAACTAAAAATAAAATTGAAATATTATAAGTTATAAACCCATGAGACCAAAAATGTATTGATAAATCTAACTAAATAAAAGAAGACAGTCTCGATTACTATAAAAATTTAAAAAAGTATGCAAGATATCTGGCATCCAAATGTACTTAAACCCACTTTATTTCCATTTTTGTTCCCAAAACTAAACTTACTTTGTACCATGGGAAGGAGTACCAGTTTCATGGTCAATCATCTTGAAGTCTCAATCAATAAATTTTGCATATAAGCTCTTTACGAGATCTAAAGACACCTGAAAAATGTAAATAGTTTAGTTTTAACAACACTACAACCAGCTTTACTCAACTTTTGTCTACTGCTTCAAGAAAATAAAAGATAAAGACAAACCAATTAATTATAGTAAATATACAGTAGTAATTTAAATGTTCATAATGACATACAATTATGAAGTCATCTATATGTTTCATTTACTTATAACATTTGACTTGAATGGATTACCCGCCCTCATCCTAAGCATGTACCATAGCTACAAAAGTACCAAAAGATCAATTTATAATGACAGAAAATGCACACATTATTAATACTAGACAACACTTGAGGGGGCAGAGAAGAGGAGCTGGGGGATTAAAAACTGAATAACCACAAAACAGACAGCTTTGATGTGATTGCAGAGGTCAAAGAGTCACTCTATCACACAAAAATGGTTAGAGAGAGAATAGATTGTCATGAACCGTTCTGGCTTCAGAATCCTTCCAAACATTACCAGCTATACCTAGAACAACAACCACCACAATTTGAAAAACAAATATCGCGCCAGTTAACTTGTCAATCATTGCATCCATAGCTGTGAGTTTAGGTTCTGGAACACATAGAACTGACTAGTTACACCGTAATACATAGATTAATTTATTTGGTACACCAACTAATGATAAGTAACATAATACTATGAACAAACTTAATTAATCATAACTAACTATTCAATAACTTCCTAAAAAAATATAAGTGCACAAAACAAAACTAGAAGATTTTCAAGGGATGAAATAATGCTTGCATATAAATTTACAGATGGTAATAAAGAGTGCAAAAAATATTCAAAGGCTCACTTTTGCTGTGACATTTGGATTTCCATATATATATATATGGAAATCCAAATATAATACTGAAATGTATTATATTTTTAAACTATATAGAGTGTTGATTTTTCACTAAAATCAAGAGTAAAAATATAATACGTTCAACGCACGCGCTAAAAAACTAGTACTACCTCTAAAAGGGGCTTGATACTACCTCTAAAAGGGGCTTGAGGGGAGAAACTTTTGATTTCCCCTTTTGCCCCTCTATAATCATATATAAAATATTATAATAATTTAAAAAATCAAATTTTTAATGTATGAAATTTATGGGGAGAAAAAGTTACAAATGCTCGATATTATTACTCTCTCTTTTGCTCTTCCAAAATTTGAGTTTTGCATTGTTTTCATTTCTATTCCATACTTTCTTCGTGTTGCCCTCATTAATTCCAGGTTTATGAAAGATTTATATCGTGAAAAGGATTGTAAGAGCAATTGTAAAATTATGTGGGATTGTAAGAGTTATATTTTGTAAAACCGTGTGCACATCAGAAAACTAAAAGCCTATTCTCTATTTCGATGGACAAAACGATAGTACTGAATTTATGATTATGAATGATAAGTAGACGAAAGAACATACCCAACTTAACTATTATGCCAATCAATTCTACTTCGTATAAAGAGGTTTCAATTCTAAGAGAGAGAGTTTGTTGGGATTTGGCTGCTGCTAATGCTATGGACATAGGATGTTACAAAGAATGCTTGAGAAGATGGGATGCTTCAAAAGTTTGGTTTGATTATTTGATTTCCAACTCAAATCAATGGTGTCTGTTTGTTGTTACATATTGATATTGGTACCCACAAATTGTCACCTTTTTTATGGGTTTTCAGGCACTATTTAAAAGTATGGAAATCTTTATGGGGTTATATAATTTTAATTTTATCGCTATTTTTTATTTGTTCCTTAATTCCCGGTTCACTATCTTGAATTTGTGTAGGGTTTTTTTTTTTAGTTCTTACTATTGCAATCTCATTTAGAGATACATATATTCTCCTTTAACCTATTTTGCTTTTGAAAAAGTAGGGTGAAACCAATTCGGTTCGGTTTTTTAACTGAATTTCGCATATATAATATTTAATATATATCTCTTTTCTGATTTTTTGTTTCAAACGGAACCGGTTCTATTAAAACCGAAAACCGAAAACCGAACCTATTTTTCCGGTCTGGTTCGATTTCGGTTTTTTATAGGAAAAACCGAAACGTTCCGGTTTTAATTTCACCCCTATGAAAAAGTACTCTATGGAATGATTTTTTTTTTTTTTTGGATTTTGTAATAGCCCTTATTTCTAGAGAATAAGTCACAATAATCACACAAAAGCAAACATCATAGGGGTGATTCCCATTCGATGATTTCTTATTTTTGAAGGTTCAAATTGCAATCCCAATGTCGCGAAAAACGGGCTTAATTAACGAATCACAGTTGTCACATATGTGATTTTTTGAAAAAAAAATACTAAAAGTAATTAATTGGAAAAAAAAAATACAAAATATGGGTATAACGACTTTTGTAATAGTAATAACGAGATTATAACAGCAGTAACAGCTGTTACAAACTATAACCTAACAATAACGACTTGAATTTCCTTAATTACGATATAACAGCTTTTAACGCTATCAGTTCGTTCAATACTGCTACGTAATTGTCGTTATAATGTCGTAACTATCCTTATTTTAAACCATATTTCTAATGCAAACTTACTTTATTCATTATAGGGGTGAGACATTATTGTAAGAGTTGTGTGATTCGGATGATATACCATTAGGAGTCGACAAACCATAAGTGAATTATCAAATCGAGTCGACTAAAGGTTTGATTCCACAAACATATATGTCAAATAAATTCAAATATTTGGGTTATTCATCGTGGAATTCAATTTTAATATCTAAAAAAGATGTAAAAACATTCCTTGAAAAATCATAAATAATACATATAAAATTGTAATATCAAAATTTCCACAAAAAAAGCTTCTTAAGTTAGAAGAATCCGCTGGGAAAGTAAAATAAAATATCATTACAATTTTTTACTCTTATACTTTCATTATTTATTGAAGCATAAATATTTTCATATATTTTTTATATAATTAACATAAAAACGATACATAATCACGTGCAACACACGTCATTTCTACTAGTAAGGACTAAATTAAAACTTATAGAATGAAGAGGATGAAATTGACACAACTTTAAACCATAGGGACCAAATTGAAACTTTTAAAACCGTAGGGGTTAAATTGAAACATACTCCAAACCATAGGGACTGAATTAGTAATTAAACCTTATTATCTTTTCGAGTTCATTGAATAAATTAAGGGGCAATTACTCAAATAGCATATTTTTATATATTAATTACTGAAATGTCAGAACTTTTTAAAAATTACTCAAATAGCATAATTTTAGTTCAGTAATTTATTGAACTATAGTTCAATAAATCACTTAACTAAAACAAGTGAAAAAACTAACAAATTCATTGAAAATAATAATAAAAAATATCAAATAGTTAAATAAATTATTGAAGTTGAACTTAAAGAAGAAAGAAAAAACAAACAAATTCATTAAAAATACTCATGAAAAATAGTTCAATAATTTATTGAACTAAATTTATGCTATTTGAGTAATTTTTGAAAAGTACTGACATTTTAATAATTAGTAGGCAGATTTATACTATTTGAGACAATTTCTAGTAAATTAATATGTGGGCAATGAAATTTAAGTGGGGATCAATTTGGTTTTTAAAAGATAATGCTTTGAAATTGGCGAGGAATTTGAATGTAGAAGCTTCTGACAACAATGGATTTTACTTGGTTTGGTTTAGAAAATTTCTCCTTGGTTTGAAAATCAAATGAAATCAAAATCAAAATCTTGAATTATCAACCATGAAATAGATATAATAATAGTAAAAAAACTAGGGAAATTTCATTGGGTAGCAGAATTTTCTTCAATATTTAAAAATTTAGCAGTTTTTAAAAGTATTTGCAAATATAGCATATTTTTAAAAATCCTCATTAAAGTGAATCGGAGAAATCAATGATAAATTGGAGGAAATCAGTGATAACTTATCAGGTAATCAGGGATTACTATAATTTGATTATATAGTGAATCAGGGAAATAAGTGATTACTTGTGCGAACCAATGTTATTTTTGTAATATTTTAGACCCGAATTTGAGTTTTTTGCTATTTTTACAAATATCTTTTCGGGCTGCTATTTTTACAAATATTGAATTTTTTTTAGCTATATATGCAAAAACCCCAAAAAAACTAACATTTATTTAAATTTAAATTTCAGATATCATCCAAAACAAAAAATTTAAAATATTATTAATCCAAATAAAATCATTTATTTGAAATCATTTCTTATAAATTCTTAGCAAGTTGAATTTGTGGATGAAATTAATCTCTCTCTTTTTTATTTGACCATATATAAAATTTATGCTATTCGATTCACATTTTGAAATTAACACTTGTAAAGTAGCCATCTTTGTAAAATTTTATTATTTTAATTTAGGGCTAGTATGGCGTTGCCTTAGCTTTTGAAATAATTGTTGCCAATTGTGCTTTAGAAAAAATCTGCTATCTTAAGAATCAGATTAGTGTTTGGTAAATTTAACATATTATGGATATATAATTATTCAAGTAATATTTAGTAAACTAATTTGAAGAGTACTTATCTACTTTATATACGTGATTATTATAACAAACTTTAAATTTTTCTAAATTAAAAGAAGGTTTGTAAAATTTTATAATAATTGGACTATAAATTAAATTAATTTAATCATAATAGTTCATAAAAACAATTCATTATAATAAAAAAAAAGGGAAAAATACACTTTTGATCCCTGAGTTTTCACTTTGCGTTCGATTTGGTCCCTATGTTTTCAAACTCGACAAATATGTCTCTAAGTTTTAGTTAAGCGTTCTATATTAAGTTTTGTGAAATCGTTAACTGAAAGCTAATATGACATAATTTTATTCGTTTTATATTTATTTATGATGCTTATGTGGCATATTGTACGATAGGAGAAATTATTCCATGAGTCGGGAGTAATGAGGCGGTTGCCTTATATGTGAATTTATTACTTTTTAATTTTGTTTCGACATTTATTTAATTTTGTCTCTCTTATCAAAAGATTGTTAATAACAAGAAATGATTTATATTTATAGAATCATTGTTTTATTCTTTTCTGCTGGCAGCCTTGAATTCAATTGGGGTAACATAGACCAATGAAAATAAAATAATAAACTTACGTAAGTTAAATTTAGAAAAAATTATAAACTAAAATAAAAACATATGCAAATAAAAATAAAATAGAAAAATTTTAACAGATGACACTTTTTTATGAGTTATTTTAAATTAATAACTATTTTAAAATTCAAAATTGTCATTTCTTAGATTGAGATTCCCCAATCTCAATTTGAGATCAGACCAATTTTAATTTGAGATAAGTAGATATCAGTATGAGAAATGTCATTTTTAAAAAAAATTATTGATAAAAAAGTTATAATAGGACTACTGTGTAAGAATTTAAAATCTATAACCATATATCTAAACAATGAAAATTATATATTATAGATATTATATCATTTTTAATTAGACTAAATTAATAGTGGGGTTTCTTCAGAAAGATTGCAAAAAAAAAAAAAATCCTGATAAATGGGTGGAGGGAAACTAATTCCAAAACTACAGTAAATCGTCTGTTCAACAGACGATTTATAGCTTAGTCAGCATAAATCGTCTGTTCAACAGACGTTTTATGCCACCTACGCTAAAAACGTCTGTTGAACAAACGTTTTTAGCTTTTGGTCTTAAAGCGTCTGTTCAACAGACGCTTTATACCAGCATGTGGTAAAACGTCTGTTGAACAGACGTTTTTCCTTCTTGGCCTAAAAACGTCTGTTCAACAGACGTTTTTGACCAGAGGGTTTTTATTTAACGTCTGTTGAACAGACGTTTTTTACCAGAGCGTTTTTTTAAAACGTCTGTTGAACAGACGTTTTTGACCAGAGGCGTTTTTAAAGGCAGAGTTTCTCTAATTTCATGAAATCAATTTCCGTTTTTGGCAATTTTTTTCAAGCGTAAACATGATGAAAACAAAATAACAAAGTAATGTAATTTGTTAAAGCTGAAGGGATGATTTACTAAATTAGCGGAATTTTGTTTAGTAAACTTATTAACATTTAATAACGGATCTATTAACATCATGCAATTTGTGAAAGACATGTAGATTCATGCTTATATTTTCGAAAATTAAAATTAAACCGGAACTTACATTGAGTAAAATCGGAGAATTGGTTGGAGGTTTCTTTACAGCATCAATCCTCAGCAACACCGGATCTTCTATGCTATATCCCGATCGATCAAACGAAATTCGATTGTGGGATCGAACTTTAGAAGAAATTGGGAAGAAGAAAAAATATTTTCTTCCCAACAATATGAGAAAATCGGCCAAGGGAGGGAGAAGGAGGAAGAGAGAGTTCCAACTTTCTATGGAATTGAATTGTGTGATTTATGAATGACCCAACCCTCCTATTTATAGGAAAATAGGAATCCTAATCACATTAGGATTAATCTATAGAGATAAACACAAAAAGAAAAAGATAATCTCTTTCCTTTATCTAGCAATTTCGAAAATGCCATAGATAAATAGGAGATTATTTTATTTTCTTTATTTTTATTTATCTTGGGTAAATAAATCTATGTAATTATTTTAGGATATAATTCAAGCAATTATCTCTTCCCAAAATTACATGGTGGCCAGAATAGCATATTAATTTAATAAATAATTCCAAATTATTTAATTAATTATTTTAGGCCAATCTCAATTGGGTTCATTAATCCAATTGGGCTAGAAACTCTCTCTTAAATTAATAAGTCCAACTCAATTAATTTATTTATTAATTACTATTTAAATAAATATTTTATTTAAACAATTAATAATATTAATATTTTCTCCCGTCTAAATATTATCAAATTTATATTTAATTATTAATTTCCATTTAAATAATTTTCATTATTTAAATAATTAATAATAAATATTATAATTATTAATTTCCATTAAATAAACTCATTATTTGATTAACAATTTTATTGACAATATTTTATTATTAATTAATTAATTTTAATTATTAATTTCCGTTTAAATATAATTATTTAAACAATTAATAATTGTTAATTAATTTCAAATTATTAATTACCATTTAAATATACTCAATATTTAAATAATTAATAATATCTAATTAATAATATTTCATTATTAATTTCATGTTTAAATAAACTCATTATTTAAACAATTAATAATGTTTATATTAATTACCGTTTAAATATACTCAATATTTAAACAATTAATATTGCCTATTTTAAGTAATTCACTTCACTTAAAATTTCCATTTCTTCTACTTGATTTCGCGACTACGATATTTGGGCTAGCATAGGGACCTGATGGACCTATAGATCATGGGCTTAATAATTAGTCAATTAAGTGATTAACACATAATCGGTTAATTACTTATTATCTAACTATGAATAATTCCACTATAGATTCATAGCCGAACTCCCCTCACTATAGATGAGTTATGTCCATTTAGTTTATCTTTTATTTATATCTCGTGATATATCCTTCACGTGGAACCCTCATAATTACAAGCGGATAAATTTACCGTTTTGCCCCTGTAATTACCGCTTTATCCTTGTGTTCCCGCTGATTCTCCAATGAACTTTATCTTTAGTCGAACTAGAGATAAGATACTTCGTGATCAATAGAAGTCGTGACGTCACTTGTTCATATCTCGAATCAAGACATCAAGGGAGTTTCCTAAAGTTCCTAAAATGTTTAGGTATCGCACCGATACCTGGTTAATTTATAGGAAAGTTATGAATTCCATCTTGTGAAAATGAGTTCCCAACTACTTATCTAGTCATGTTCCCAAAACAGGAGTGTATTGAGCGTTCTTACGGATCGCTCTCAACTATGTGAATCAAAGAACATAACTCCACAAATAGGAGTCCGCATTTCACTCAGGATTGAGATCTATCACCGGTTGATAAACTTAGTTTGATATTCGATTATTTCTCGTAAACGGTACTAAGGAGAAATTTGATCGAACATCGTGGTCCTGTCTTATACAATCAACATTGCATATGATACTTCCATTTCATGTCTCCCACATGAATGATCAGGATTCGATCATTTGTCTATAAACAAAATGCGAAGCTATCAACAATGTTACCAGGATAAGGTTCCCAAACGTTATCCGTTTACTGTAGACACGTTTAAGTTACTCATCTCGACTTTAATCCTCTTGTATGACTCACATACTAAGTCGTGATTTCATAAGAGTAACTTAGGGTTTACTATTTGAATGTTTGATATTTATATATTTCCATATATTCCTAATATCGTCAATTGAATCAATCTAGATTATATAAAGAATTTATGTTTATTTATTTAATTTATTCGAAATAAATTATTATAATTAAATAATTACAAGTTCTAGGACACCATTCCTAACAATCTCCCACTTGTCCTAGATCTTTGGAGATTTGACTTGTAATTCCAGTTAACTGGATGACTATCAACTACTTAGCCATGGTAGTCATTTTAATACTTTATCGATAACGTTTTCATCTGTTTAGTATGTATTTCTTTTGTCGATGTTAGTTTCATTAAGTGTAATAGATTCCATATTTTATCGCCATAAAATAAACTCTATCAACTATTGATTTGAAACCATCATGCTCAACCACCTTTTCATTTACTAACAACTTAGTAACCACGCGAATCTAGAGTTTAGTTAGTAAAAACTCATTTTACTTATACTTAACTCATTTGATGTTTAATTCGCAAAGGTCTTTTGTTGAATTCTTACATGGAAGTAAATTCATGTTCGAATTTGAGCCCGTGCAACTCATAAAATCTCACATTTTATCTATGTGCACTAACATACTATTTGTAAATTTTATTTCAATCACATTTGTTCTAGGATTCTCGAAATTCTTAAGCTCCCACTACAAAGTAATTCTCCATTACTTTCATTTGTTTAATGATTACAATTCTATACTTCTTATTATTTCCAAAAATAATGTATAAGTATAAGTGACCCTTTTCAACTCAACTATTGAAAATTCGTGTCATTTTTATTTCACTTATTTTGAACTTTATTCATTGATTTTGAAGTCAATGAGTTTCACTTGGACTTCAAAAGTCCTTTGGTTCGTATTATGACGCTCCCACTCAAATAAAGTTCTACAAGTAGTTTAACAATTTAAACTTTTAAATAACTACTTGTTTTTATTGTGAAATAAAATCATTGTAATTTTTTATATCTTAATTAAGGTTTAAAACTTTCAGTATCACTGATTTACTGAACTTTTCCTTAATAATTTGTGAATTCAATAATTCACTAATTATTACTTTCAATTTCTATATTGTTTATTCCATATCAGTAAGTGCTCCTTTAAAACATCCTTTTAAATAACTGAATGTTTGGAATACTAGAAATTGATTCTTTGTTTATTTTTCACTTAAGTTTAACATCTAAGTGTTGTACTTTAGTGATTTTAAGTCCAGTTATCTTTGATAAATCAAAGATGCTCAATTTCACTTATTTCTTTAAGTTTGTAGATCAACATGGTTATCATCTCAAATTCTTTGAGAACCATCTTTAAGAGGTTAATCCTTTAACTTATTTAAGTGATTTTAGACTTAAACATTTAAACATTTTTTAAACCTTCATAACTTGTTTAGATATTTAGTAGTTTAGAATTTGGATTTGGAATTTATTTGTTTTATTCTAAGTATTTTGAATAACCATCCAATCACACTTTGGAACGTTGTAATAAAATTGCAAAGGAATATTTAACTAAACGACTTTTATTAAAATATTCCTAATTTGATTCTTATAAGGTGAGAATCAATTTTTATTACATAATTCAAAATTTAAAACAAAATCTAAAACTAAACTAAACTAGAAATATGAAAAATTAAAGACTGAAAACAGTAAATCCAATTTACTTCTATCTTGACTCATCTTCAAACCAGCAGTGTTGAAGAATCAAGCTGCACCTGTAAAGTTTTAAAAAACTTTGTGTTAGTGACTATTGAATCAACCATTCAAAATAAATTTCTCAAATTTTTCACTAAGTAAATCTAATTTACCTTCTTTCCCCTTTTTCTTTTCTTCGAGATATTTGGGGCAATTTCTCTTCCAATGTCCATCTATGTTGCAATGAAAACATTTCCCCTTAGGCTCTTTGGTCTCAGCCTTAAATGCTTTCTTCTTAGCATTGAGCTTGGTCTTTTTAGCAGTAGAGCTCTTTTTCTTCTTAGAAGCATTGAAGACAACATTTGCTTCTCCCGACTTCTTGTTTTCCTTTTTCATTGCTTCGAAGGTTTGAAGTTCGTTTAGCAATTGAGTGAGGGAATAGCTCAGTTTGTTCATGACCAAATTGCTTTTAAAACTGAAAAAACTTCGATGGGAGAGATTCCAATATAAAGCTTATCCTGGGACTCGTCATCAATCATGGCCCCGGTTCGTTTGACCTACGTTAAAGTAGTTCATCATTGTCAAAACATGATCACGAAGGATGTGCCTTCTTTCATTTGAGTGTTATAAACCGACTTTATAGCATCATGACGTGCTTGTTTTGATGGTTGGCCAAACATGCCCTGCACGGAATCGGCTATTTCCAAAGCCGTTTCCATTGGTTCATGTTTCTTGGCTAAGACGTCACTCATCCCAGCCATCAAATAAACACGGGCCTTTTCATTTGCCCGGGACCAGGCGCTCATATGCATCCTTAACGACTTTAGGAGCATTGGTAGCAGGTGTATCAGGTTTAAGTTCACTAAGAACGAATTTCAAGTCTTCTACCACGAGAATGGTGTTCATTTCATTTTTCCAGGAGGTGTAGTTATCTCCATTTAGTTTGTTCTTTCCAAGGATTGTGACTAAAGCGAGATGCCATTTCCTGAAAATTTAAATAAACCTTATCTTAGTAATCTAACATGCATTCAACATTCAAATACTCAAAGTTTCGACATATAATTAAATATGATGCATGAATGCGAACATATTAATGAACAGAAAAGCCCTAAAACATGTTACTATGTCACGATATTTTAATGATACCGGTGAAGTGCCGTCGAATGATAGGTCAGTTACCATCATTAAAACGAGATGCCACTCGAACAATTGACAACTCCGAATAACTCATATTCCTATGTCATTGTTTACCGGTGTATTTGGTCCAGAGTTTTGATAACACAATTTATCAAATTTCTTTTAAGTGTGACCCACTAATTTAGTCTTTTAAATAAAATTGAAGAGTGTCTACGAAGTGTAGATTCAGTCTTCAATCAATCTCATTTAAAATTCTTTATCCCTTTCGGGAGACCCAACTTGATATTGATTTATACAATAAACCTTCCTATGGGAATGAACACCTGCAGCAGTGTTACGAGGTCATGTATAAATCTCACATTTCGAGCCCATTAGTGGAGACCATAGGATTCATTGACATGTTTCCTTCTCCCACTTAATATTTTGAGTTAGGGTTTCATAACTTAGACTAATTCAGGCTAACTCATTAATCCAAGTTTTAATTAACCTAATCAACTTTAACTCTTAAATTGGTTAGATTAATTTTATAAAGTGATTGTTCAAGTTTTCCTAATTTAAACTAATCACATTATGCGCCGTCTTAATAATTTTGATTTATTAATTTGAACTTTTCTCCCAGGATCGCTCCCGGTTAGAGGCGCTCCGTGTTAGGGGAACTTTATGAAACCTCATCGCCTGGGCGAGCTTTCTGCCAGAGATCCGTTCAATTTAATTAATCTCAATTATTAATTTTTAATTAACCCTTAATTAAAAGTTTCTATTTGTTTATCTTATATGGATTTGGCCCAATTGTTTAAACAATAATTCCATATTACAAATAATTCATTTAGTTTCTATTCAACTTTTAAACTAGATTTAACTTTTGAATTTTAACTAAATAAGCATGCTTTTAATTCTAAAACAATTAGAATATAATTTTCGATAATAACATTTATAAAATAAAATTATAGCATGCTTCACATACATTAGCATATAATAACACATATTATATCATGATGCATGTAGGTACAATTAATTAAAATCATACAACCTATGGTGGGATTTTCTACATGACATACTCTTATGCATGAATATTATTTAAAAACAATTATATCATACATATAAACAATTTAAATAATAAATAGCTAAATTGACCAGGTATTCTTGGCACTATTTCTAAAACGGAAAATTAAATTACAACTTAATTAAATCTTCCATTGTAGATCTTGAGGCTTCATCTTTCTCTCTCCTCCATGGTGTAGGCGTGGGCATGGGTATTTATGGGGCAAATATTATCTCCTTAATATTTCCATAAATACTTGTTTTAAAATAATTATCTTTTAATTATATGGAAAAATAAAGAAAATATTTTCCATGTAATCTTATATCAATTTCTAAATTTATAATTTAAGATAGGGATATAATCTTTTAAAAAAAATTTAATCCTTATCTTAAATATTTAAATTTTTAAATTGAGATAACAAGATAATTATGTTAAAATATCTTACCTGGTATCTTACCTTATCTCATCCCTTTCTCTCCTTGGGCGTGGGCATCATGAATGATGGAGAAAAATTTTCTTTCTTCCTTCCCTTTGGTGGTGCCGATTTTTGCCTCATATGGTATGGGAAAATTACAAATTTTTCCTATACCCTAAAATTAGGGTTTACAAATTTTCTACTAAAATTTAAAAATCCTAAGTGCCTCAAGAATACCTAAACAATCAATAAGCAAACCTCCACAATTTATATAAACATACATAAAACAACTTTTTATGCAACCCACCAAATTTTCGAAAAACACAAATTTGCATGATAATTAAAACCACTCGATACCAATTGAAGGGATGATTTACTAAATTAAGCGGAATTTTGTTTAGTAAACTTATTAACATTTAATAACGGATCTATTAACATCATGCAATTTGTGAAAGACATGTAGATTCATGCTTATATTTTCGAAAATTAAAATTAAACCTGGACTTACATTGAGTAAAATCGGAGAATTGGTTGGAGGTTTCTTTACAGCATCAATCCTCAGCAACACCGGATCTTCTATGCTATATCCCGATCGATCAAACGAAATTCGATTGTGGGATCGAACTTTAGAAGAAATTGGGAAGAAGAAAAAATATTTTCTTCCCAACAATATGAGAAAATCGGCCAAGGGAGGGAGAAGGAGGAAGAGAGAGTTCCAACTTTCTATGGAATTGAATTGTGTGATTTATGAATGACCCAACCCTCCTATTTATAGGAAAATAGGAATCCTAATCACATTAGGATTAATCTATAGAGATAAACACAAAAAGAAAAAGATAATCTCTTTCCTTTATCTAGCAATTTCGAAAATGCCATAGATAAATAGGAGATTATTTTATTTTCTTTATTTTTATTTATCTTGGGTAAATAAATCTATGTAATTATTTTAGGATATAATTCAAGCAATTATCTCTTCCCAAAATTACATGGTGGCCGAAAATAGCATATTAATTTAATAAATAATTCCAAATTATTTAATTAATTATTTTGGGCCAATCTCAATTGGGTTCATTAATCCAATTGGGCTAGAAACTCTCTCTTAAATTAATAAGTCCAACTCAATTAATTTATTTATTAATTACTATTTAAATAAATATTTTATTTAAACAATTAATAATATTAATATTTTCTCCCGTCTAAATATTATCAAATTTATATTTAATTATTAATTTCCATTTAAATAATTTTCATTATTTAAATAATTAATAATAAATATTATAATTATTAATTTCCATTAAATAAACTCATTATTTGATTAACAATTTTATTGACAATATTTTATTATTAATTAATTAATTTTAATTATTAATTTCCGTTTAAATATAATTATTTAAACAATTAATAATTGTTAATTAATTTCAAATTATTAATTACCATTTAAATATACTCAATATTTAAATAATTAATAATATCTAATTAATAATATTTCATTATTAATTTCATGTTTAAATAAACTCATTATTTAAACAATTAATAATGTTTATATTAATTACCGTTTAAATATACTCAATATTTAAACAATTAATATTGCCTATTTTAAGTAATTCACTTCACTTAAAATTTCCATTTCTTCTACTTGATTTCGCGACTACGATATTTGGGCTAGCATAGGGACCCGATGGACCTATAGATCATGGGCTTAATAATTAGTCAATTAAGTGATTAACACATAATCGCTTAATTACTTATTATCTAACTATGAATAATTCCACTATAGATTCATAGCTGAACTCCCCTCACTATAGATGAGTTATGTCCATTTAGTTTATCTTTTATTTATATCCGTGATATATCCTTCACGTGGAACCCTCATAATTACAAGCGGATAAATTTACCGTTTTGCCCCTGTAATTACCGCTTTATCCTTGTGTTCCCGCTGATTCTCCAATGAACTTTATCTTTAGTCGAACTAGAGATAAGATACTTCGTGATCAATAGAAGTCGTGACGTCACTTGTTCATATCTCGAATCGGTACATCAAGGGAGTTTCCTAAAGTTCCTAAAATGTTTAGGTATCGCACTGATACCGTTAATTTATAGGAAAGTTATGAATTCCATCTTGTGAAAATGAGTTCCCAACTACTTATCTAGTCATGTTCCCAAAACAGGAGTGTATTGAGCGTTCTTACAGATCGCTCTCAACTATGTGAATCAAAGAACATAACTCCACAAATAGGAGTCCGCATTTCACTCAGGATTGAGATCTATCACGGTTGATAAACTTAGTTTGATATTCGATTATTTCTCGTAAACGGTACTAAGGAGAAATTTGATCGAACATCGTGGTCCTGTCTTATACAATCAACATTGCATATGATACTTCCATTTCATGTCTCCCACATGAATGATCAGGATTCGATCATTTGTCTATAAACAAAATGCGAAGCTATCAACAGTGTTACCAGGATAAGGTTCCCAAACGTTATCCGTTTCTCATGAGACACGTTTAAGTTACTCATCTCGACTTTAATCCTCTTGTATGACTCACATACTAAGTCGTGATTTCATAAGAGTAACTTAGGGTTTACTATTTGAATGTTTGATATTTATATATTTCCATATATTCCTAATATCGTCAATTGAATCAATCTAGATTATATAAAGAATTTATGTTTATTTATTTAATTTATTCGAAATAAATTATTATAATTAAATAATTACAAGTTCTAGGACACCATTCCTAACAAAAGCAATATATACAAAGTAATGATTAGAACAAAATAACTAACATATATTAAAGCAATGTAATTTAATTTGAACAAAATAGCTAACATATATACAAAGTAATGATTAGAACAAAATAACTAACATATATTAAGCAATGTAATTTAATTTGAACAAAATAGCTAACATATATATAATGTTATAACTAAATAATGTGATCATAATAAACTAAATAATGTAATTTGAACACAATAATGTATGAATGTTATGTAAAAAAACAAAAATCATCTAAATAAGCTAATGAGTGCCGCAGGAGGGAGGTCTTCTATTTCGAGTTGGGTTTCGTCTTTGCTGTGGGCGCCTCTGTTGTTGGCGTCCTCGTGGAGCTCGAACTGTGGAAGGTCTCGCGGAAGATCCTGCCTCATGATCATAACCGCCCCTAATAATGTGAGATCCCGGAGTCGATATGAAAATGGGTGAAGAGGGTCCTGAAGCGGGAGTCGGTGATGGAGAACGGGGTGGAGTACCACCTGGCATCATGTCATACTCCCGCTCAATGTCATCAGGCATATGGGGGTTTTCTTCAGTACGTCGTCTTGCCCTTGGCACAATCGGTGCATTTGGCACTATATATAATTGTTGCATCTCATCAACCATGGCCAAATATTCATCACATAATTCAGGGATCTCACCAATGTCCGTCACAGCTCGAATGCGTGTAAATCCAGACGCCTAAGATAGAAATATGAGACATTAGTGATATGTTGAATTACACTAGTGTAAAAGAAATAATAAAATCATTACCATGGAGCCAATAGCTTTCCCCAGACACGTCAAATATCGTCGGGTGATAGTATTATATCATGCCATATATCCCGCATAAACATCTGGGCCGCCATCAACTGGATCACCTCGAAGAAGATGATCCCGACGAGATAACCACTCCTTAACATAGTGAAAATGTTCACTCCTCCAATCTACGACACGAGTCCGAAGATCCATACCATGCAAACCTCCTGGGTTAGTGTTACATGGTTCTGGCACGACCTGTATGAGGCCAAACTGTCGCATGACCCTAGAGGGAAAAATGAACTCGACTATGCTGAAGCATATCAATGGAGCTTCTGCAAGCCAACTATCCTGACCATTACGACAGTATGCAGAAAGACCGTCCAAGATAGTGGTATATGGCTCCCAAATGACCTACATAATCAAAAGGTGATCGTCACTTAGAATAAAAAGTGTTGATAAACATTAATGTATCAGTTTAAACTTGTGACTTACCTTCTCTGGCCGTAGAAGATCAAACATGTATCGATACTGGACCAAAATATGAGTGGGAAGAGCGGTGACGCAGAAATCATCTGTCCATCTACAGAAAAATGCCAAGTTAAGTGTTTGAGATATATAAAAACAAATAGAACTTCTAAAACAACTATACATACCGAGAGCCTGCAGGACGACCAACTAACTCATGATCGCGAGCGTGAGTACGCTGAGGGGATATCGTAGGAAAACGATCCCATGCCCAAACCTGAAGTAAGACGAGTGGGCCAGCAATGTCCAAAGCATCTGAAAATGAGGCGCGACACATCTGTCTATATAGCCATGCCAAACATGCTGACCCCCAACTCAGTCCTCCAGCAGTCTCAAAATCCTCTAATAATTGTAGAAACATAAGATGCACTAACGTATTAGATTTGTCAGCAAACAGGAATCCATCGATCAGCTCCAAGATGTAAGCACGTGCATATCTAGCTATGGTCACATCGTCTGCATGACGTGGCAAACTCCTGAATGTCGTAGATAGTCATGTCAAACTAAGTCTGGCTCCATGTAAATGTTGAGGAGGTGGTATGACCCCCAATAAACGCTCGCATAACGCCACCCAGTTAAGACGCGCTCTGCCAGTCACAGGCTCTCCATCTACTGGGAGACCAAACTGGACTGCAACGTCCTGTAGTGTGATGGTGCACTCTCGCACTGGTAAGTGGAATGTGTGAGTCTCAGAGCGCCACCTCTCCACTAATGCAGTGATAAGACTCCAATCCAAGCGTATGAAACCTAAAGTGGCCACACCATAAAAACCTGACGCTCGTAGATGTGGCACGATACGAGGATCTATAGGTCCAATAACACCCTCCCTACGTCTACAATGGAGGCTCGCCCCAGCCTCATTATCCCAAACCAATCGTGAGCGATGTGTGGCCTGTAAGTGTAAAACAGACTCATCCTGTGGCCCGGGATCCATATCCTTCAAATTTAATAAAAGACATGTATAACTATCAAGATTAATATAATAAAATACATTAATAACTCAAATTTAGATTACAAATACAATCAAATTACAAATACTATGAAATTTAAATTACAAAGACCATCAAATTATATTCTACTATCAAGTATTTTTAACAATTACATCATAACTAGGGTGGTGCAACAACTTGTCTCGAAGGACATTTTCTTCTATTATGACCTTCTTGCTTGCAAAGGCCACATTGATTCTTCGTGCCTGGTTCTCTCCAATCCATCTCATTTCGAATTCGTGTACTTTTTGGTCTACCAGGTTCACGCAATTTCGTCTTATCAGGATGAATAATGGGAAAGTTAGGATTGGCAATCTTGCTTCATGTGGAATCGGTTGAAATTGGGGAGCGTAACACTTGCTAAACTCGGATACTAAGTACGTAGGCTCAACATGTGCCCAATAGTCAATACGCCACTTAGAACATGCGGCAATGACATGTGAACACGGAATGCCATACTCTTGCCACTTTCCACACGTGCAAGTGCGATCATTCAACCTAATGATTTGTTTGTTCCCTCCTTTTGAATTAAAGTAATGATATCCTGTTCTTACTTCAAACAAACCGCTAGCTCGATCAAACATTTCAACATCATGACTTGATGCCCTTGCTTCATTATGCTCTACTTTATCGAGAGCATACCTACAATACAAGACATGTAAATCTCCAACCAATTGACATATTAAAGAAAATTACTGACAACATGACAATGCTTACCTTGTATACGTTTGCCCGTTGTCAAGTGCACTTCTCAATACATCTCGTTGTTTGATAAAGTAATACACGCAACGATAGTATGTGAGTTGGACTAGTGCGGTGATAGGCAGCGATCGAGCCCCTTTTAGAACACCATTAATGCATTCTACAACATTGGTGGTCATGTGTCCATACCTATACCCACCGCCATGTGCTTTTGTCCACTTTTGAATTTCGATATTGTTAAACCATGACAAGCAATCCTTGTTCAAAATTTTAACTTCCTCCATCCACTTCTCAAATTTATGAATCTGACTCGACTCGCGACGACGATAAACTAGATTTTTCAACTGCTTACTTTTGAACTTGTTGTTGAAATTACTGACAACATGTCTCAAGCAAAATCTATGATATGCCAAGGGTTCCGCCCAACCATTATTCGGGTCATTCACAGCGGCTATGATACCCGCATGTCGATCTGAAATCAAACATATGCCCTCTCTTTGTATAACCCTAGTTCTCAAGTGATACGAAAACCACCCCCATGTGTCTCTACTTTCCTCACCAACAATAGCCCAAGCTAGAGGAAATATGTGGCCGTCGAGTCAATAGACGTTGCAATCAATAATTTCCCGTATACTTAGCATATAGGTGTGTTCCATCTATTTGAATGACAGGCCGACAAAACTTAAATCCTTCTATAGACGGCCCATATGCCCAAAACACGCATTCAAAAATTTTATGGTCTCTCAAATTAGTGTTCCCGAATCTCCACTCAACTTGAGTCCCGGGGTTTGTTAGTTTCAAAATATGCATCCATTTGGGCAACAACTGATACGATTCTTCCCAATTCCCGAACACTCTCTCTATTGCTTTGTTTTTCCCTCCCCACACTCGTCGGTAGTGTACATTATATCCAAAAAATTTCTTCAAGTACGCTTGCAATACTACAATTTTTACACTTGTATCTTTTTTCACCATATCACTAATTTCTATGGCAATCAATGTCGAGTCAAGTTGGGGGTGATCTTGTGTTAAACTTGCATAAACACAAGTATGTGGCCCGACATACTGAGTAACTCGTTTCTCAGACGTATAACTTCAAACTCACCAAAAGGTAACGTATTTTCAACCTCGTTATTCTCACGTAATTCATTTGAGGTCCCTCCAAAGCCACTACAAACAATGCTTGGATTGTCATGAATTGAAACTTGAGTGTCACGACCTATTAGGTTCTCATCTCTACTCCTAATGGACACATAAATATTTATCTTATTAGGAGGAGGTAATGCAGTAGCGAAGATGAAATTCAAATTTGCATCATTACGGATTGGGAAAGAAGAGAATTTAGTTGATCCATCCGATAATTGGGTGGGATATCTATACACAATCTCTGCTTGGATGGTCCTAAAATCAATGGATAATGTCTCACTAAATAGTTCAACAAAACCATTAAATTTAATCCCATAGTCCATTAAAAATCCTCCACATGGGGGTTGATCATATTCTATTCCTTCCAAACCATTGACTACATGACCATTGGCATATACAACAATTGCAAGAGTTCTTTCCGTCATTATCTATAGAAGAATAATTTTCAAAGTTCAAATAAACATAATTGCTCAATGAATTACAAGATCAACCTAACATTGAGAAATAAGATCAAAATAAACTCAAATATATCACATTTAGCTATATTACAAATGTAACTAATCTCACAAAGTCAAAATGTTCACTATTTACATATATAAGAGATCTTCTTTCAATTTTCAAGTTAAATTGATCTCCTTCAATCAAACACAACAAGCAGCTTAAACAAACCATCTTACATATTCATTCCAAGATCAATTCCAAAACCCAAAACCCAAAGATTTCCAATTCCAACTTAATAAAACAAAAACCTCTTTCCAAAAACCATAACATAGTAATCTAAAGTTAATCAAGGCATAGACAAGACCACATTTATAAGCTAACCTCAAGCAATCCAACCAATTCAAAATTTCATAACCATAAAATTCACATACCTTAAATATGCAAGCAAATTCGAACAAACCCACCGGAAATTGAAACTTGCACCGGCGAAGAGAGCGAATGAGACGATGAAGAAGAAGAATTATGGTTGGCTGAAAGAACTATTGCAAAGAAAAATACAATTTCATAAATTTTCAATTTCAATTCACAACCAAACCCACACCACAAAAAGTAACCATTAGAAATCCGTCATTTATGTCAATAGAAGTGTTACCTTCAATATCCAAATAAATTTGGACGAAAACCACCGGAAAATATGAGGTTGCGCCTGCGAGGAGAATTAGGAGGCGAGAAGGAGAGGGGATTTCGAAAATTAGGGCTGTGAGAATGAGGAAGAAGAAGGGGTTTTCCCCCTTTTTGTTTTCGGATCAAACTCGTCTTTACTACAGACGAGTTTGTATATTTTAGTTAAAACGTCTGTAGTACAGACGTTTTATCAACAATTTCGAATTGAAAACGTCTGTACAACAGACGTTTTATCAATTTCGAATTGAAAACATCTGTACAACAGACGTTTTATCACTTTTGAATAGAAAACGTCTATTGTACAGACGAGTTAGCGCCACCTGCACATCCATGTCACCAATCCGCGCCCAGTCATTAAAAACGGCAATACTTTTGGAATTACTTTCATTTTTACAATATTAATATCATTAATTTAAAATAAAGTAATATTCCTAAAAAAAAATAATTAATAGATAGTATTACGTTTTCAGACTTATTTAAAAATTTCTTTTTAAGAATTTCACAAAATTATATAAACTTGTATTAAATTATATATCTATCTATCTATTACATAAACACATCCCTCACTTTCTATTTCAATTTCAAACAAACGAAATATAATATGAATTTTGTTGGTTTTATTTTTTCTTCGAGATATGGGTGTTTAACAACTTCAGGCGAGATTCGAGTTTTGGGCTCTTTTCCGATAAGATGGCTAACAATTTCTAACCATAAGAAAATAGATCTATTGAGTTTCGAAGCATTTTCATAGAGAGAAATTTTTTTGAACGAAATGGGTGAAATTTTCGAGCAGTTTTGGAGTTAACCTTCTGTTGGGAAGGGGCTGTGAGTTAGAACATTGATGATCTAAGTGTTTGTGGGCTGTTAATTTGAGCATTTTAATGCCAAACAGAGCCCAATCTTATTGGGCCAGAAGATTTAGATGGCCCATTCCACGTACGAGATATATATATATATGTTGATGCCTGTAGTCTAATATTCCTAACTGAAACCCTAACTCCACCGCACAAGAAGTTGTCAGAAGCAGAGAAGAGGCCTTCGCTCCACCACCGTCAAGAATCTCTACCAGTTATGTTGGTAAGTGAGAAATGATGATACTTGATTACATATATATGTAATGTAGACACCCATTTTCGTTCGGTAATATTTAAAATTTACAAATTTTACATATTTCGAAAACTTAAAAAAAATTGACTTTGTTTTGAAATTTGGTGTTTTATTTGTCATGTTTCTTTAATTTGGATTTTTGAAAATAAAAATAAAATTTTAATTAGGATTGTTAAAATTGATAAAATTGCATTTTTAAAATTTGGTTTTGAAATAAATAAATTTGAAAAAATATTTTTTAAATTAGGATTTGTTTTAATTTGGAAAGAGTGAGTAGGAGAATAATTTTAGGTCATCATATAAAATAAAATATTTATTTTGGAAAGAATAAAAGATCTTATTTTATTTTGATTTTCATTAATTAAATTTTCCTTGTTTGCTTTTCCCCCTTGGCTATAAATAGAGCCCTCCTTCAACCCTAAAAGCACACAAAAAAACCGAGCCTCCCTAATCTCTCCATACAGAAATCATTCAGAAGAGCCTCCCTCACTTTCATCTAAACCAACCATTCATAAGAGTCTCCCTCCCTCTCAATAGTAAACCTAAATCCCTACCACCAAACCTTTGAGTCTCTTCTTCATCTTCTTCATTCATCGTCGGAATTCGGAGCTACACATTTGTAAGGTTCTATCAAACCAAGGTAACATCCTTTTCCATTAAAAATGTAGTCATTCGTATGTTACTGTTTTAGTTTATTTAATTTCGTGATTTTTGTACATTGATTTAGATTTTTTTGAAATTTTTATTTGAAAATAGACTTAAATATGAACCAACAGAAAAAAGAATCGACTCATTTGGATATGTGGTTATTAAGTTATGATTTTTTAAAGTTTAGTATTGAAACCGATTTACTGTTTCGGGATTTTTTACACACCTTGTCATTACATGATTTTTCGGTTCTGATTCTTTGAAAATAATTATTTATGATTATTTTTCTATAAAATTAGACTCGTAATTAAAGATTTAGGAACAAGAATCACCCCGTTTCGATGAGTATAAAAAAGATATGATTTTTCAAAGTCAGTGTAAAATCTGCAGAAATTTGTGTATAAAACCGAGAATGAGGAATGTTTTTGACATAAAATCTAATTTTGTTTACAAGTGTACATACTTTTTATTTTAGTAATCAATCATAGATGAAATATAGAATATTTAGAAGAAAGAATCAAGTTAAAATATATTTTAGTTAAGAAGTTATGAATTTCCAAAGTTGATGTGTTTTGTTTGGAATAATTATGCTAATTTTATTGGTTTGCCTTATTTGTAAAATTTGATTGCCATATTTTGTGTTACTACATTCCTTTTTATTGTCTTCATATTAAGGTCATAATTTAATGAATTTGTATAAATATATATTGATCATTATTGGATTTCAAAAAAAGAAAGGAGTTTGAATCTATTAGGATACTAATTTTCCAACTTCCTAAAAAAAACATAATTTGATTAAATTACCAAATTTTTGAATATAAAAAATGGAATTAATTAGGATACTAATTTTCCAAAAACATAAAAATTAACAATTTAAATATATTGGAATTAATTAGGATACTAATTTTCCAAAGCATAAAACTTAACAATTTAAATATAGTAATTGGAATTAATTAGGATACTAATTTTCTAATATATAAAAATTAACAATTTAAATATAGAAATTGGAATTAATTAGGATACTAATTTTCCAAATCATAAAAATTAAAAATTGAAATTTTAAACATTAATTGGAATTTACTAGGTATAAACCTACCAACTTTCTAAAAATACAAAGATTAATAATATAAGCCTTAAATAAAAATTAAAATTATTCGGATAATAATTGGCGATTTATACCATAAATAAAAGATTTGTCAAATAAAATTTTCTTATTTAAAACCTAGGGGCTAAAAGTGAAATCTACCCTAAACCTAATTTTGAGTTAAATAATTTTAATAACAAAGATAAAAATTCATAATTAATTAAAATATTCATATTTAAAACTTAAACATAAAAAACAAACAAACAAATCGTTTTCGAAAACTCCGACGACGGAATATGGGGGCGTTGGGATACCATGCTCCTAAACATTCTTGAGGTAAGGAATTTTTCTCGGGATACTAAGTTAAATTCCCGACAACATTTTTTCTAATGGCTTTACGCCACTCATACTTATTTAATCATGCTTTATTACTAAAGTATTGATTAATAAAACATGAGACATTTAAAAATAACCAAAAAAATAATTTTTGTTTTATAGATAAAGGCTTTCATTAATAATACACCAAAATAAATAAATAAACAGCAATCGTTTTAAAACGAACATAATAGGGTGCTAATACCTTCCCTATGTGTGAATAAACTCCCGAACCCATTATCAAAAGTTAGTAGACCATCCTTAGTTAATGAATAGGTGACTAATCACACCCAATTTAGAAAACCAATTATTAGTGGCGACTCCCTTTTTATTTTTCCGCATCGCGTTTACGTAGCGACATGTAATAGGAAGAATATCAAATATACTTGATTTTTAAAATTACCCTATTACAAATTTCTACCCTAAATTGACAGTTCTCGTATGATTTATCCTAGTATTTCATCAATTAATAGATTATTTTCCTTTCATTTTGAAATACCTAATAATATGAGGATTTTTTTTTCTTTTAAAATTTACATTATCAAAAGGAATTTTGAAATTAGGGTTCAACGGAGGATGTGGTTAATATTGATAACAGGATTCTAAGGCCCGGATTTTAATCGACTTCTTGAAATTTTTTTAACTTTTTTTGTGTTTGTTAAAACTTAATTTTAACAAATTTTGAAAAAATCTCATAAAATTATCAATAATACCCTCACATTATGTTATAAAAAAAAAAAAAAAAAAACCCTCACATTATAAAATGTTTCGTAATTGCCTTATAGTGAGTAACCAACTTTCCTATAATACAAGGAAAAAACTGGCCCAATTACCTACCGCTTCCTACTTAAGAAAAACATTCTCTCATTTTCTCGTTACTCTTCTTCCTCTATTTTTTTTTCTCCCACTTCCTCCATGTTTAGGACTAGGGCAATTCAGAGGTTATTTTTCTTGATTTTATTGATTTTGATATAATTTCTTGATTTTGATATAATTTCAGAGGTTATTTTTCTCGATTTTCTTCATTTTGATATAATTTCTTGATTTTGATATAATTTCAGAGGTTATTTTTCTTGATCTTATTAATTTTGATATAATTTATTGATTTTGATATAATTTCTTGATTTTGATACAATTTCAGAGGTTATTTTTCTTGATTTTATTGATTTTGATATAATTTCAGAGGTTATTTTCTTGATTTTATTGATTTTGATATAATTTCTTGATTTTGATATATTTCATTGTAGTTTGCGGCGGTTGTCCGAGAGCTATTGCACTACCGTAAGAAAAGAAGTAATTGATTTTTTTTTAAAATTTGATATTCTATTTAGTTTATACTCGTCTGCATGTGGTTTCTTGTTTATGGAAGTATGAAATTCACTTTGTTGAAATTGCTCTCCAAGGGTTAAATAAGTGTGTGGATGAAGATTCTTAGTTGGATTGTGAGGGGGCTAGGGGCAGCCTCTAAACGTAGCCTCGTTAGGGATTTATTTCGTAGCAATGACCCTGTTTTTGTCATTTTGCAAGAATCAAAGCTTGCTTTTGTGATAGAAATTTGGTTAAATGTTTTTGGAGCAGTAGGTTTATCGATTTTTTTAATTATGCTCCTTCAATTATAGCCTCTATTTGGAAGGCTTTTTTGTATTTCCTTGTTTTGGCCTTTTGTGGCTTTTTCATACATCAATGAAATTGCTTGTTTATTATCAAAAAAAAAAATCCACTTGTTGAACACCATTTTTAGCATTTAGTTTATACTCGTACTATCTTCTCTTGACCAGTGTACGCTTTTAATATATAGCAATCTTCTATTTTTTTTAGGTACACTACGATTTTATCAAAGTGTCTGAACAATGGTAGCCCGCTGTTGTAAAGAAAGCAAATTCACATTTTCTGCCTAAAAAAAAGTTTTCCATACACAACATGGATTTTTGTCTATTAAAAAATAGGAATGTTGTAAGCGAGAATACGGTTCCATTCAACCGAGAAATGGTAATTTTTAATTTTCTAATGTCATTTATTTAAGAATTATTTAATGCCTTGTGGCTGACCTTTTTTTTTGTGTGTTTTACAGATTATGCCTCTACTATATGATAACATTTTAGAAGAATTTCGAGATGTTGAAAATGATAATTTTTGGGACTTTTATGGTACGAGTATAATCGTCATTTGATACACGGCGCCTATGATTTCAGTCAATTCGAGTGTTTTGCTTTTTGCCTTGAAAGTCAAACGGAAATGGGACTTCTTGGCGGCGTTGACATCATATGGTATTTACCCAGATGGATCTACTTATGATCTAGGAGATATAGAGGATGCAATTCAAATCGTGATAGGAGCGAAACCAGTCACTACCTTGTTTGAAGTTCAAAATTCGCGTGGAGATACAGAAAATCACCTATTTAATAGGTGTCTGTTTGGGAGATAAAAAAATAGAAGTACTCATGCCTCATCCTGAGAGATATAAAACAGACCCAGAAACAAAAGTAGTTTTTTCTACTTACGAGCATGATATCCCATACATTGATAGCCTTTCGGACGTTGATATTGGTAACCTGGATGAAGCGTCGCGTGTGGTTACTCATAATGGAAAAATTATAATCTTGATGGTATGTATATTTCATTTGAAACTGGTATTGGGTTGATGTATGTATGTATGTATGTATCTATGTATCTATGTATGTATGTATGTATGTATGTATCTATGTATGTATGTATGTATGTATGTATAGGGATCTCCTCGTGTCTATGCGGAAGCTAAACGAGCACTAGTTGCAGCAAAATGCATCAAAGGAGTATCATATGAGGTTGGTTTTCTCATTATTTATGAGGAAGAGATTGATAATATTATCATTTTAAATTATCTTCTTATGGAACTAATGCATCTTTGACTTTCCCTTAGGGAGTCGATCTCGCTGCCGAAGAAGCAGAGATTGCAGCCGGAACTTCCAGAGGACGACTTTATTGAAGCAGGTTGGAAAGCTTCCAGGTTGTAAGATATATCTGCAACCTATGATGGATACCTGGTAAAGTTAGGTGACTTGATCTTTTCCATGTGGGAAATGGTTGAATTTTGGAGGAGAAAGACATATAGGGTTTTTGTTGATATTAAAAAGTTTTTTTTATCCTGATACTATCAATTGTTTTTTAAGCAAGTCTAGGTTCATCATCTTGCAACCTGGAACAATAGGAATAGACTGAATTGCAGCAACTCTGATGTATACCTTTTGATAATGAGAAACTTGAAACTGAATTGTTGACGACCAGCTAAGACTTTATAATCTGCTGTTGTAGCTTAGGAAATGGTCAGTTATCTTCTATCTCTTTTAAATATACGACGATTTAAAAAAAAACATTGACATTTTCAAGGTAGATTCTCAACATACCAATGAATCAAGTTAACAATAAATGCATTTAAAAGAGTATAAACAAAATCGATGCTCAACACTGATTCTATTTGTTAAATTCTTCATCATCAACCATCAATCATGAGGTAGTGTTAAAATTCATAATCACAAATTCCTTAATAAATCAATTTAAATTAAACTTACACTAATGAGCCAAAAAACATAACAATTAAACTTAACCTAATCAAGAATAAAGTAGCAGTTGAAACTTAATAAAAAAGAGTAATGAAATCGAAACGTGATCATCTCGTGAAAACCAAAGGAAAGAGATAGAAGATAACTGACCATTTCCTAAGCTACAACAGCAGATTATAAAGTCTTAGCTGGTCGTCAACAATTCAGTTTCAAGTTTCTCATTATCAAAAGGTATACATCAGAGTTGTTGCAATTCAGTCTATTCCTATTGTTCCAGGTTGCAAGATGATGAACCTAGACTTGCTTCAAAAACAATTGATAGTATCAGGACAAAAAAAAACTTTTTAATATCAACAAAGACCCTATATGTCTTTCTCCTCCAAAATTCAACCATTTCCCACATGGAAAAGATCAAGTCGCCTAACTTTACCAGGTATCCATCATAGGTTGCAGATATATCTTACAACCCGGAAACTGCTTTTCAACCGCTTCAATAAAGTCGTCCTCTGGAAGTTCCGGCTGCAATCTCTGCTTCTTCGGCAGCGAGATCGACTCCCTAAGGGAAAGTCAAAGATGCATTAGTTCCATAAGAAGATAATTTAAAATGATAATATTATCAATCCCTTCCTCATAAATAATGAGACAACCAACCTCATATGATACTCCTTTGATGCATTTTGCTGCAGCTAGTGCTCGTTTAGCTTCCGCATAGACACGAGGAGATCCCTATACATACATACATACATACATACATACATACATACATACATACATACATACATACATACATACATACATATATATCAACAAAAATAAGAGAAACAATGATAAATCAACCCAATACCAGTTTCAAATGAAATATACATACCATCAAGATTATAATTTTTCCATTATGAGTAACCACACGCGATGCTTCATCCAGGTTACCAATATCAACGTCCGAAAGGCTATCAATGTATGGGATCTCATGCTCGTAAGTAGAAAAAACTACTTTTGTTTCTGGATCTGTTTTATATCTCTCAGGACGAGGCATGAGTACTTCTATTTTTTTATCTCCCAAACAAACACCTATTAAATAGGTGATTTTCTGTATCTCCATGCGAATTTTGAACTTCAAACAAGGTAGTGACTGGTTTCGCTCTTATCACGATTTGAATTGCATCCTCTATATCTCCTAGATCATAAGTAGATCCATCTGGGTAAATACCATATGATGTCAACGCTGCCAAGAAGTCCATTTCTGTTTGACTTTCAAGGCAAAAAGCAAAACACTCGAATTGACTGAAATCATAGGCGCCGTGTATCAAATGATGATTATACTCGTACCATAAAAAGTCCCAAAAATTATCATTTTCAATATCTCGAAATTCTTCTAAAATGTTATCATATAGTAGAGGCATAATCTGTAAAACACACAAAAAAAAAATCAGTCACAAGGCATTAAATAATTCTTAAATAAATGACATTAGAAAATTAAAAATTACCATTTCTCGGTTGAATGGAACCGTATTCTCGCTTACAACATTCCTATTTTTTAATAGACAAAAATCCATGTTGTGTATGGAAAACTTTTTTTTAAGGAGAAAATGTGAATTTGCTTTCTTTACAACAGCGGGCTGCCATTGTTCAAACACTTTGATAAAATCGTAGTGTACCTAAAAAAAATAGAAGATTGCTATATATTAAAAGCGTACACTGGTCAAGAGAAGATAGTACGAGTATAAACTAAATGCAAAAAATGGTGTTCAACAAGTGGATTTTTTTTTTTTTTTTGATAATAAACAAGCAATTTCATTGATGTATGAAAAAGCCACAAAAGGCCAAAACAAGGAAATACAAAAAAGCCTTCCAAATAGAGGCTATAATTGAAGGAGCATAATTAAAAAAATCGATAAACCTACTGCTCCAAAAACATTTAACCAAATTTCTATCACAAAGGCAAGCTTTGATTCTTGCAAAATGATAAAAACAGGGTCATTGCTACGAAATAAATCCCTAACGAGGCTACGTTTAGAGGCTGCCCCTAGCCCCCTCACAATCCAACTAAAAATCTTCATCCACACACTTATTTACCCCTTGGAGAGCAATTTCAACAAAGTGGATTTCATACTTCCATAAACAAGAAACCACATGCAGACGAGTATAAACTAAATAGAATATCAAATTTTAAAAAAAAAAATCAATTACCTCTTTTCTTACGACAGTGCAATAGCTCTCGGACAACCGCCGCAAACTACAATGAAATATATCAAAATCAAGAAATTATATCAAAATCAATAAAATCAAGAAAATAACCTCTGAAATTATATCAAAATCAAGAAATTATATCAAAATCAAGAAAATCAAGAAAAATAACCTCTGAAATTATATCAAAATCAAGAAATTATATCAAAATCAATAAAATCAAGAAAAATAACCTCTGAAATTATATCAAAATCAAGAAATTATATCAAAATCAAGAAATTATATCAAAATCAATAAAATCAAGAAAAATAACCTCTGAAATTATATCAAAATCAAGAAATTATATCAAAATCAAGAAATTATATCAAAATCAATAAAATCAAGAAAAATAACCTCTGAATGGCCCTAGTCCTAAACTTGGAGGAAGAAATGAGAAAAAAAAAATAGAGGAAGAAGAGTAACGAGAAAATGAGAGAATGTTTTTCTTAAGTAGGAAGCGGTAGGTAATTGGGCCAGTTTTTTCCTTGTATTATAGGAAAGTTGGTTACTCACTATAAGGCAATTACGAAACATTTTATAATGTGAGGGTTTTTTTTTTTTTTTTTATAACATAATGTGAGGGTATTATTGATAATTTTATGAGATTTTTTCAAAATTTGTTAAAATTAAGTTTTAACAAACACAAAAAAAGTTAAAAAAATTTCAAGAAGTCGATTAAAATCCGGGCCTTAGAATCCTGTTATCAATATTAACCACATCCTCCGTTGAACCCTAATTTCAAAATTCCTTTTGATTATGTAAATTTTAAAAGAAAAAAAATCCTCATATTATTAGGTATTTCAAAACGAAAGGAAAATAATCTATTAATTGGTGAAATACTAGGATAAATCATAAGATCTGTCAATTTAGGGTAGAAATTTGTAATAGGGTAATTTTAAAAATCAAGTATATTCTTCCTATTACATATATATGAAATCATATGTATGGAATAACAAAAGTAACAAATTGTTGAGATATTCTTATATATTTTTAAAAAATATTTTTTAATATTAAAAATAACCAATAAATTTCTTATAATCATTTTTTTATATGTATACAAAATTGAGCTTCATATTTTAACTATAGAAATTACAAAATTATTTATTTAAATAAAATATAATCGAGCAAATAAATAATTTTAAATAATTATGATGATTCAATATATAAACCATTCAAATAAAAGAAAAAGTAAGCTTCACATTTTATCTATAATATATAATCTTCCACACGCAGGGATCTGTTTCAAATAATTTTTTTTTAATATATCTACTAATAAAATTTTATACTCAAGATTTCTATCCTAATAAATTAAAATACTTTTTAGAATGAGCGGTTGAACTTCCTATACCGCGTGATAATTGCAAATTAATATATAACAGTGAAACAAACCATTAATTGAACACTTAAGTATTGTTTTTGTCTTCTTAATCAGGTCATGAATTTTGAATAAATGAAAATTTAACCTACGATTTTTTTTTTGAGCGAATTTAACTTACGATTTAGAAAGCTCTCCAACTTCTATTTCTTCTTTGGTTTTTCACAAGCAAATCTAAATATAAGGGAAAATTCTATAGTACAGGGACTAAAAATCCCTGTATGATATAGGGAGTGAGTTATGGTGGTTATTTTTTTTATTGTGTATTTATTTTAATTATTTAAATAAATTATAATTTTAAAAATACTATTTTACTAACAAAAATCTTACGAAAGATTTTCTTTGAGTTTCCCTCAATCAATGGACACCTTTTTTTTTTTTCCTTTCTAAACTATCAACTCTACCATCTCGCTTTCAAATTTCCACAGTCATTTGAAGATCCAGGTATGTCATGATTGATTTTTTTATTAAATTTTTAAATTTGGTGTTAGATCACATATACAATCACAAATATAATGTTTACTGATTTTGCGATCACATTCACAATTGGTTACAACATGATCACACATACAAAATAGTCGATCACGACTTTAATTTTAAGTGATTTTGTGATTACATGTTTAAAACAATAGTGATAAGTTTGAGTGAATATGCAATCACATGTATCAAACAATCGATCACAAAATTAAGCTTGGGATGGTCAACAATCACCATTTATATAAGTTAATCAATCATATAAAATAATCAATTGCATGTAAATTTTATTAATTATATATAATTTTTATTTAAATCATTTAATGAATATTATATTAAAATAATTAAATTTATCTAGTATATTATGTTATAGCAAATTTTAATTGTTGACAGGTTCAAAAGACTCTAAAGGGAAAAAAAAAAGATTTTATTGATTGAAGTTTATAAAACTTATGAGATGAGTATGGGAAAACCAATTATTTTTATAAGACTAATGCTAGAGATGAAAATGTTTCAGGTAACATTTTTTATCAATCTCAAAGTTATGATAAATTAGATTCATATCCACAACAATCTTTTATCAGTCATGATGTATCACATTGAGATGTAATTTAAGGATTGTGAACAAATTTGAATCTCTAACAATAGACGATGTTATTGATTATGAGTTTGATTCAATAGAAGAGTCTATAAAGTTTTACTCTTTGTATGTAAAAGTAATGGGTTTTAGCATAAGAAATGATGAATTACAAAGAAATGATGAATTACGAAGAAACGATGATGGTAACATTATTTTGAGACGTTGAGTATGTTCAAATCAAAGAGAAAAGTATAAAAAATGTCTAGAAGGAGAAGAAAGGAAAAAGAGAGCCAAGAGCCTTAACAAGGACTAATTGTCGTGAGACATTTCGTATCAATTACGATAAAAAGTATGATAAGTGGATTGGTCGATAATTTGTGACTGAACACATGCACAACATGGCAGAAGTTTTTGAGGTACATTTTCTTCGTTCTCATCGACTTGTAAAGGATGTTGATATTGTTCAAGCAAAAAGTATGTTTAAGGTTGGAATCAAAACGAGTCAAATATCTATATGGTTGATCAGGCTGAAGAAAGATCTATATAACCACATAATGGTTGGACTGAAATTGTTGATACAGATGCATAAACTACCACTTCTTTTTTTCATGCTAAGGTTGAAATTGATTATAATTTATATTATAAATATTCTGTTTGTTGTAGTTTTAAATACTATTTCATAAGTTGACACTTGAAAATGACTTGATTTTCAATCTTCTGGTCTCCGAATTATAATTGGATTGCGCCTTGTGGATGAACTAGCTTTATATTTATCGATTTCATCACTATCTCCACTAGTAATAACCTGAAACAAATACAAACAATCGATCATAAGTTTGAGAAATTAACAAAAATTAAAATAATTTTATAAATACTTAACTCTATTATGGTTGATCAATAATGAATGCTAACTTTTTTTTCACATTCAAATTTATACCAGATTACACACATTTGATACTGCTAGTTGACGTGTCTTCATCTTTCAATTCGACCTTCATAACATTGATGCTTGACATCTCCTCCTTATTTAAATAATTCTCCTTATCAACTATATTCTTTCCCACCATCCTCAATATAAGTCTTTACATAGTTTTGAGTACGTCTTATCTCCTCTATAATTTCTTTTTTTGAAGGATTTTAACGTATTTGAAATAGGGATAAACTTTTGATAAAAAAAATCTATGCTTTAATATTTTCAACATTTGATTTTATTTGAATGACTTCCCTTAGCTATATTCTTCAACCGATCATTGAATCACTTTTCACTTACATTGTCTTCCATTGATTTATATGTTCGCAAACTTTTTGAATAAATGACACCTATATGACATTAAATAAATAATATCGATCAAATTAAACTCAATCAAATTCAAAATACGACAATCACATTTTAAAAAAAATCAATTGAACTCAATAATATCAATCAGATAAAAAATGACAATGATCTCATTTAATCACATTAAAAAAAATTATCACGAATATATTTTAAAAAAAAACAAAGATCACGATTAAAAAAGAACGATTACATTTATTAGGAAACGATCACATTTGAAAAGGAATGATCACATTTCAAAAACGACAATCACATTTAATCACATTAAAAAAATTACAAACAGATATAAACAACGACGATCACATTATGAAATATACATACGATCAAGAACGATCACGTTTAAAAAAGAACGATCTCATTGAGTAATATTTGAATAACAATGATCACCATGAAAGAAATGTGATCAGTCAAAAATCTCAATATTTCAAAGTCTGAAGTTTCCTAATCTAATTATCCGTACGTTACATTTAACAAAAAAAAAAAATCTAAATGAGTTTATTTGTAATTCAAAATTAATTTTTGAGATTTAAAATTATAAACTAACGGTTAAAATTAAATTAAATTTTATAAAATAGTTAAGGTAAAAAAGGTAAAAAAAATAAAGAGATGAGATCTAATAAGTTAGATCTAAGGGTATATAAAAGTCTTTGTACCATACAGGAACTTTTAATCCCGACCCAAATATAAGAGGCAAAGTCCATGAGATTGTTTTTAAGATTCTTATAGTTTCATCTCTATAAGACTACAACCATCAATATTTGTCTAAAATGAATGCCGAAGAGAGATTTACAAATACAAGGGAGAAAATGATTGAAATTGGGTAAAACTATTTGTCTTCCATTAATTATTCTGGAATTAAGTAACTATTTGGCTTTAAAAATGTATGTCTCATCATTCTCTTCATTTTTATAGAGTGAATTTTTTTGGTTTTGGTCATCCCATAAACTAAACTTATTTATTATTTGATCAAGTAATCAGAAAAGTTAAATAGGGAGGTGAATGTTTTGGAGACTACCCGAATGGAGGACGAGGCACAAGTGTTGAAGGGAAAAGGAATCTGAATACTTACCATTTGGCGGAAACCGTTATTATGGAGACGAGCGAACAAAAAATATTGTTTTCTTTTTCTATAATTAAGGAATTGAGATTGGGGAGAGAACATAGTTCATTATAAACGACTATTTTTTTTCCTTCTATTTCTATGTATTAAAAATATTTTCTTATTTTGTATTTTTTTTATATGAAATTAAATTGGTAAAAAACTTTTGATATTTTAATTTTTTTTTCCTCATACCTTTAAATGCAACCATCATGTTATATGAATATTTATAAAGAGTTTTTTTTCATCACGAATGTATCTAAGAATTTTTGAAAAACTGTGTCCATCAAATCCATTAGTCAATCCAAGGAACATGACAATAAACTCAAAATGCCCATACATCGTTCTGAAAGCTGTTTTAGGGATATCGACCTCAAAGATTCTCAATTGGTGATATCCTAATCTCAAATCTATCTTCGAAAATACGGTGGCTCCTTTCAACTGGTCAAACAAATCTTTTATCCTAGGCAAAGGATATTTGTTCTTGATAGTTACCTTGTTAAGCTCACGATAATCTATACATAACCTCATCGATCCATCCTTCTTTTTCTCAAATAGGACAGGTGCACCCCATGGTGATACACTTGGGCGTATGAAACCCAAATCTAAAAGCTGTTGTAACTGGGTCTTAAGCCTTTATAGCTCAGCTAGAGCCATTCTATAAGGTGCTTTTGATATTGGGGCGGTTTCAGGTATAACTTCTATTTGAAAATCCATTTGCCTAGGGGGGGGGTAGTCCACGTAATTCACTAGAAAACACATCAGTTTACTCGTTCACAACAAGCACGGATTTGATGGGTGTCGAAACCACAAAAAATAATAAGCTTACTCTTGGAATCAGAAATTTGTAGTAGTGGCGAGTAAGGTCGATCTCCACAGGGAATTGGGAATTAAATTAAAGTTAATAAAAACGGGGGGTTTTGAGATTGTTGAGCATAAAATAAAAATAAAACAAATAAAAATAAAATAAGAAATCAAGAGAGAAAAGCTTCCAACTAAAGATTAATCTCGGTTATGGTTCATTAATTTGATCATCGATTACTAAACATGCATTCCTAAATTCTTCCCTAAATTGTTTGGAAGTCGTCAAAACCAATCAACAACTTATAAGAGCTCTTCCTTAATTTCTCGATAGCCAAGATACGATCTAATGACTACTTCCCTAATTAACAGATAATCTTAGATTATGAAAATAAGATTTAACCCCTCAACAACATTAAGATGAGAAGAACCCAATTCTAACTAACAAACTTTGTACGATCGGTTCATTTAAGTTGGATCATAAATTCTCATAACATAAATTAAAAAGTGTCAATAATCAATTTATGCTAACATGCTACTTGTATTAGAAATAATTAAACAATTACACGGATTCAATCATTCTAACTAGCAATATGAAAATTAATCAATGAACAAGTGGCCAATTTGAACAAGAATAAATCAACAATAAAATATGCAAAGAGAAAGGATGAATAAAGAGAAAATAGAAATTAAATTAAGAACGAAAGCTCACAAATTCATGAACCTAACCTTGAGAAATCTCTAGTTGCAGTAATAAAATTAGCTAGAAAACATAATTAAAATAATCTAAAAGTCCTAAAGAAAATAGGGGGAGAGGGTTTTTTGAATTTGGGTGCAAGAGGGGCTTTAAATAGGAGAAAATAGGTTAAAAATTGGGTAGAAAATACATTCTAAATATAAAAATCTGCTATCTTATCTCTTCAAGCCGTTTTCCGAGCCAAGCCGAGCGCCAGCCATCCGTTTCTGTCTCTGAAGCTGTTCGGAGCCACGCCGCACGTGAAGCTGAGCCGTTGAAGCGTCAGGCGCTTCCTTCTTCACACGCAAGCGACGTGTTGCCATTGACGGAGCGACGTGTGGAGAGAAATCTGGCGACGTGTCACCACACGTTGGGCGACACGTCGCCCAGTCCCTTGCATTAGCGCGGACTTATTCCTTCATGCCACTAACGTCATCACCGCATTTTCTTCATTATTTTATTATTTTCTCGTCACCGAGGCCACAGGACTCTCGCCGCAACGCCCACTCTCGGGTTTTTGGCCCAAAATTCAATATTTTTGGTGCAAGCCGCAACGGCGGGCCACAGCCGCGACCGTGGGTCGTTTCGAACACTAAAATGGGCATAACTTCTCCGTTTTAAGTCCGATTTGAGCGCCGTTTTTCGCCTACGTTCATGAAATTCAACGATTAATAATATTTTGCACATTTAAACTAATAAACATTCATATTTTAATTATTTTGGGAATATTAACACTAATATTTACGCTGTAAATTACGAGTTATCAAATACCCCCAAACTTAAACAATTGCTAGTCCCTTAGCAATTCTAGCATTAAGCACAATTAAGAATCAATCATGAAAATCTTTGAAGTTATACAATCATCAAGCTTGTAAACAATTAATACCTAAACAATCAGAAGTTCATACAAAACCCCTAGTGTGTGTGTGATCAATCATACCTTTTGCAAATTTTATAAAACCATGAAGAACAAATGCTTTCACAATTTCACAAGTCATATCAAGAATAGAAACCTAAACAATCTTTTCAAAATTGAAGCATATAGGAATAGATGCCCTCACTGGATATTCACTCAAATCACTCAAAGTGTTTAAGGGAGTCAAAGAATATCGCTCAAGTCAAAACATGGATGAAATTTACCTTAGACTTGCAAATATATCAAATCGAGGCCAGTTAATGCAAGAAATCGAAATATGAATCCAAGGGTTGTAATGGGGCTTAAGAAAGGGGTGGATGGAAGATATTTAGGCTAATTAAATGACAGATTACTACGAGCATTTTCAATAAATTCAAACATAACTCAAAATCAAACTTGAAGCACAAACTCTCAAAAATCAAAACCAACTTTCTTCACATCTTTCTTTTCATATTTTTTTTCAACTTTCTAATTTCTTTTTGAATTTTGAATTTCGTACTTTTTCTTGCACTCTTCTTTTTCCACAATTTTCTTTCTTTTTCAATGAACTTGAAAATCAACTTTCTAATTTCTTTTTTAGACATAGCACATAAATTTAGTAATCCTTTTTCATTTATGAATAAAATGTTTCTTATAAAAAAAAAGGTGAAATTTTCATTCTAAAATAAGGAAATAACAAACTTAAAATTTTATGATTTGATTTTTACATCAAATTATTGATTCCGGATATTCTTAAATCAGTCTTTTCAATGACCTTACTTGATTACCAGTTAGTTATTTCACTTTTTCATATTAGCTGTGATGTAATGTGGATGAACTTGTACGCTTCATGGTCCATCTGTGATTTGAAGTCCCAAATGAAATCCTACTTGAATGTTTAATGATCTACAGTTTCATGCCTTTCCGCAATGATTGGGTTCTTATTTGTTTCTAACCCCAGCTATATTAATTTTGTTTCATTGAATCTTCAGATGGTGTGTTTCAGTTTTTGGACCACGAAAGATTGTCCAAGAACTTTTTATTCACAATAGTGAGACGGTCCAATACTAGTTTTTCTGGAGTTAAGGCAATTCATTAAAGAAATATAATAGCGCTAGACTAGATCTCTTGCTTGTACTACTTGATGATGAACATTTCTCCGACCTATGGCATTCTGTTATCAGTTATGCATTTGGAATCTGGAGCAGTTTCTATAGCTCAATCTCATGCTCCCTTTGAAGCCTCGTTTGCTGATTTTTTTTATGGTAATGTAAACTATTGCTCTGTAAAAAAAATAGATACTATCACTTGTGAAGACTATTATTTTTACAGATTCAAAGCACACACATGGTACCATTTCATTAACACAGTTTTTCTTTTCTAAACCCTATATTTTACTAGGATGAACATGAAGTGATATGAGAAAAAAAGCATTTTTAGTTTACTTGCTTTTTTTAACATGCAATTTTTCTGTTTCCCCTTTGCTTATTAACTGCTTAGTGACACAAAATGAGTGGAAATTATCTTTCACAACTCAATTGACAATAATAATTTAGAAATTTTCTTCTTGCTTCTCTGTCGAATATATATATATATTTTATAATAAACGTTGCAATTTTCATTGATGTGTGAAAATGCCCAAAAAGACAAGAAAAACTACAAAAAGGCCTCCCAGACAACCTCCCACGCCTTACTACAGTCTCTAAAAATTCTACTATTACGTTCAATCCACGTATTCCAGAGGATTTCTCTAGTAGCATTGTCCCAAAGAATTTGTTTCTATCCTTTAAACATAGAACCTCCCAACAAAGCTAACACATTGGAGCTAGGATCTTTGTGACTGACCCATTTCATATTAAAAATGTTGAAAAGCCGAAACCATAATGCTTGAGAGAAAATGCAGTCAAACAAGATGTGTCCAGTAGACTCCGAGTTGCATTGACACAGACTGCACCATTGAGGTTGAAGGGAAATCCACGGCTTTCTAGACTGACATTTTTTATTAGAATTAAGCCCATCGTTAAGTAACAGCCACAAGAACACCTTGATTTTTTTTGGGAAGATCCCTTTCCAGATGAGAGACTCTGTCGAATATTTTTCTTCTTCTCAGGATTGATGGAGGGCACTATCTCTTGAAAAAGCTACAATCATCTAGTATCAAGAAATGAAATAGTATAAATATATTAAATGTTGTTGTGCAAAAAATAAGAAATATATAAATAAATGTTTCCAATGGCTACTCAATTTCCAACCTTTTCAAATCTATATAAAGACAAAAAAAAAGTTGCTTGTTCTGTAGAAATGATAATTACTATCAAATTGAGTCTTACCCTTGATAGAATTCCATTATAAAAAATCTAGTCCACAATTTGATTTGGCATATTGTAATCTTAACTATTTGCATTATGTGCAGTGCTGTTATGGGTGGTTCAACAGAAAGCAATCGATCTTCTTTTGTGTCAAGTAATGCTTTGATTGCCATATTTGAGGCAGTATTTCAGAAATTAATTTGTTTTTTATTGCACTCTCCCTTACATTGGGCAAAAAAGGATAGTTCTTTATTGATAGCTAGGCCTGGCAATTTTCTCCTCAATTCCATAAATTCTTCAGATGTAGTCGTGATGGCTCACTTTGCTCTAGAGGTACTTGAACGCAGCATCTTTTGCTTATTCAACATAGGTGAAGAAAATAATCTAATTCCTTGTAATTTAGCTACTATATATGCTATTGACTGGGAATGTAGTATAGAAGCAAGACAAGGTGATATACTTGATGAAACATTGAAAGAAGAAACGGCCACCAGGTTGCATTTTGGTGAATGTGTGCGTGCTCTACGTTATAAGATAACAGAACAATTTTGGAAGTGCTGTAGTCCAAACAACAGAAAAAAGTATGGGAGTATCTTGATTCAGTTTATCAGGTCTGCCATCTTTAGTGAAGACACTGAAGAAATTACGTCTTTATGCTGCCAGTGGATGCTTGAAATTCTGGATCATATCTCTCAAGATCAATTCGATGAACAACATATGTTAGACCAGCTTTTGATCAAGGGTGATACATGGCCTTTCTGGATTTCTCCTCACTTCATGGCCCCAAATGCATTGGCTGCTTGCTTCAAATGAAAAAAAATATTGGCTTGGATATTCACGTGAGTGAGCCCTGTATAATTTGTACCATTTCTTTCTTGATAACTGTTTGAAGTTTGAAGTTTGAACGTATTGTGGAAGACTGGATGCTTACAAACTGAACTTTGTGGTCTGAAGCTTGTAACAGTCGAGGCTCATTTGATTTACCATCTTTTCATTTTACGTTTGTCAATGTCGTTATTTCTTTTTTTGTAATAATTTGAAGTTATCTCCACATATTTCAGTATGTGGGATTTTCCTTGCATCTGTCAAGAATATAGTAAATTGTATTCAATGCTTACTCTTACTATTCAGCCATAAAAAGAAAAAAGAAATTTACCATGAAGTATATTATCTTTATTATTTTAGAATTTAATTCAAACAAATAAAGGTATTGAACTGGGACCTCTGCCTCATCCTGGTCTGGTCCTTTTAGGAGTATTTGGTAGTCATATACTAGTACCTGTCAAGCATTTCTGTGGTTGCATTTTGTTTCCTTCTACTCGAGAAAATATTGTTGTTGATTATCGGACCTCTTGGCTTTTGATGTTGATGTTGATGATCTATGTTCTATATCTTAATTCTGATCAAGATTGTTCTGTTTACTCTGTAAATTGTCGATGTGAAAGTTGTAATAAGATTAAGTACTGAATATTAAATATATCAATGTGCCCTATGCAGAATTCTGGAAATCACAAACTTATCTCCTTAGTTGACAAGCTTATGTTGAAGGTTGGAATCGAGAATTTTTTTTCTGGTCAAGTTGAAAATTCTTCACATTGCCTTGGAAAGATAACAAATGATGAGGTTACTTCCCAAGCTTGGCTGGTTGCCGAAATATTATGCACTTGGAAATGGCCAGGAGGTAGTGCTAGAGGCTCTTTCCTTCCTTTGTTTTGTGCCTATGTTAAGAGAAGTACTTATTCACTTGAAAGCTTGTTGGATTCCACCTTCAACTTGTTATTGGATGAGGCTCTTATTTATGGTAGCAGGGCTGCACAAAGCATTATCAATATTTGGTTCTATCCAGTCTCTATTCTAGAGAATATTCCCTTCTTGAGAGCTCTTGCATCTTTTCTTTTCAGTTTATTAAAAGAGAATATATGGGGCAGAGATAAAGCTAGTTCACTGTTTGAATTGCTTGTTAATAAACTTTTCATTGGTGAAGAAGTCAATATTAACTGTTTAAGGATTCTTCCATCGATTGTGAGCTTTCTTGTTCGCCCGTTGTGTGATAGAAGCTTTACATCCAGTGAATCTGGAGCATGCTTTGGTGATGATTCCTTAAAGGAAAATCTTTTCCAGAAAACAATTGAGGGTTGGCTCCAGAGAGCCCTTTTGTTTCCACCATTGAATGAATGGCAGACTGGGCAAGGTATGCATTGAACTATTTTCCCTTGGACCATACATGGAAATAATTTATATATATTTTTTTAAATTATATACTCTTAACATAGGTGTTTTATTTTTGTTGTATTGCATTTATTAGGGATGGTTGTAAAATATATTGATTAATGCAATTTGCAAACACAATTTCAGTCTAAAAAAGGATCTATTATGCCCGCAAAATTTGGTAATTAGTAAATCATTGCCTTTTCAATGATGGTGTGAATAGTTTATTGACCACTAAAGCTTTCACTGTATGTTTTATCAGTATGGATTTTTTTTATAATAATTTTATTATCGTGAGATTTTTTGTTGCATGGACATTACTGATGGGTTTTGATCTCCTCTTCCTGCAGATATGGAAGATTGGCTTTTGTTGGTGCTATCTTGTTATCCTTTTAGTAGTTCGATGGGGGGTGTACAAATGTTGAAGCTGGACAGAACTATCAGCACTGAGGAGAGAAGCCTCTTATTGGAATTATTTAGAAAACAGAGACAAATGAGTTAATCGTGTGCCATGGGTACAGATGCTGTTGTCAGAGCATATGGTTGTTTCTGTTGGTTATTGCTGGAAGCAATTCAATGATGAAGACTGGGAGTTTGTGTTGCTCTAGTTAATAAGTTGGATTCAATCAGCTGTTGTGGTAATGGAAGAAATTGCTGAAAGCGTGAATGACACCATTGTTAACAGCTCTACGTCTACGAACTTAAACGCAATTTTGGAAAAGCTTGAGCAAATTGTTTTGATTACAGACCCAACCCCCTTCTGCATTTCTAGAAATGCCCTTCTATCATTTTCTCTGTTTTACAGTTCTTTTGGGCTACAGGGCCTGGAAGATATGGAAAGTATGAATCCCTTACGATTAGACAAATTGAACCATGTCAAGAATCGGATTGTTGAAGGTATTCTTCAATTGTTTTTTTGCCCTGGAATTTCTGAAGCCATTGCACACTCCTGCTGTGGGAAGGCTGCATCCATTATATCATCCTCAAGACTTGAACTTCCTTATTTTTGGGACTTAATAGCTTCAGGTGTCACTAAATCCTCAAAAGATGCTAGAGATAGGGCAATGAAATCGGTTGAATTTTGGGGACTCAGTAAAGGGCCTGTTAGCTCATTATATGCCATCCTCTTTTCCCCTAAACCTGTTCCTTCATTGCAGTTTGCTGCCTATGTTATGCTTTCAACTGAACCAGTTTCTTACTCTGCAATTATGCGAGAAGATATTTCTTTTGATATTGATTTCGATGCCACAACTGAACAGGGTTCTAGCCTAGTTGATTTTTCATCAGAAGATAATGTCCTTTTGAAGGAGGAAATTTCATGTATGGTTGAGAAGCTCCCTAGAGATGTTTTTGATATGGAGTTGATGGCCCAAGAAAGGGTAAGTATATTGAACTTAATATTTGTTTCCCTTTGAATAGTCAAAGTCAATAGTGTCACTTTCTTATTTCAGTTGATAGTTATTTCTTCTTCTGATGTTTAAGGATTTAATCTTTGTAGGTTAATATGTATCTTGCTTGGTCTTTGTTGCTATCATACTTATGGTCATTGTCGCCATCCTCACCTGCAAGGGAAAGATTGGTCCAATATATCCAGAACTCAGCTAGTTCGGTGATATTAGATTGCCTTTTCCAGCATATACCTGTCGAAGGCATGGCACTTCAGAAAAAGAAAGATGCTGAACTTCTAGCAGGGCTACCAGAGGCTGCAGCTGCAGCAAACCAAGCCATTGCCACAGGTTCATTATCTTTTTTAGTGGAATCTCTTTGGCCTATTGAACCAGTGAAACTTGCTTCATTTGCTGAAGCAATATATGGCTTGATGCTTCGTGTTCTTCCTGCTTATGTTCGAGGGTGGTTTAATGATCTATGTGACCGTTCAAAGTCTTCTGCAATTGAATCCTTCACAAAAGCATGGTGCAGCCCCTCCCTCATTGCGAATGAATTGTCCCAGGTGTGTATTGCTCTTGACCCCTTTTTTGCAAGGCCAGTTATTTTTGCCTACTCGAAAATCTAGTGGTGATTGAAGTTTCATTTTAGCAGTTCAAATATCTTTTCCTTTTCAAATTTTACTACCGCAGTCAAATTGACTTTTTGATTGATTGAGATTGAGGAAAAAAAAAATTGAAGCTCTTTTGAAAATCTACCTTGAACTTCAATCGGATTCTTTTCCTAGGAAAAGCTTTAGAGTTTTCCTCTCAGTATGATCTATTATTTGAAATTTTTTGGGGTATGTTGACTGCACTGTTTAATATGCTTAGGAAATTTGAATTCCAAACATCATAATGTATTTTTTCTTTGTGGAATTAACTTGATGTATCTGGACGTCTCTATAAGTAATTTATGTTTAAATATTTGGTGCCCGTCTCCCACTTCGTCTTTCTGAATGAAACTTCGGGTATATCTTTGCATAAATGATTTCGCTAGAAATATCATAATGACTAAAACACGCTGATACATCTTCAAGGAATAGGCATAATTGGCCCCTCCTTAATCAAGGAGTGATGTCGATTCAAATGTGAAGGTTTGGATTTACAGATAAATCGATGTCGACAAAATATTTTGGAAAAATCATGAAAATCACAAAAACTTGTATAAATTTTTAGAATTGATCATTGGGGCTTAGATCAGTTGTTCAAATAGGCTATACTAAATCATTTTAATGTTTATATCAATGAACATCAATAATATACATAAATTTTATTTGCTTAACGAATATTTAACATCGATATTTGAATAAAAAAAACTTAAAAAAATAACTTAAATGATTTAACAATATGATATATATATTAGATTATACTTTTTTATAATAAATAAAAGTTTTCTAATGATAAATGAAAGAGCCAAAAAGGCGAAAAGGAGGATTACAAAAAAGCACCCCAATTAGCTGCAATATTAGAGAGACTAGAGAGACTAGTTACAAAACCATTTACAATTTGCACTCGAAGCGGAGACATTGAGCACACGTAAGTCCAGAATATTCTCCCAATTATCAAGCTTGTTTTAAAAAAATCTCCTATTCCGTTCTAACCAAACATTCCAAACAATAGCCCTAATTGTGGATATTGTTTTTTGAGTGGGTTCTGATGATGCAATTCTTTACATAAATATCTTCTTTTCTTGCTTGCAGATAAAGAAAGCTGAATTTTCTGATGAAAACTTCTCAGTCGTTGTTAGTAAATCGGCCAATGAGGTTATTGCTACTTAAACTAAAGATGAGACAGGAATGGATCTTGTAATTCGTCTTCCTCCATCATACCCACTAAGGCATGTGGATGTTGATTGTATGAGGAGCCTAGGAATAAGTGAAGTCAAGCAGAGGAAGTGGTTATTGTCTATGACGTCGTTTGTCCGTAATCAGGTATTGTTTTTTGTCTTTGATGTCATTTGTTTGTAATCTTGTATTTGTCTACATTCTTTTCTTACCGTAATAAAACTTAAAATTTGAACCTTATCCTTTAGATGTGTGTTGATTTTGAGATATGCATTGACATGATAACTTTATGGATTTAGGTAGGTTTGTAACAGATGAAAAGTTAGTTTCTAGTAATTGATTCAGTAGAGATACGGTTCTGGCCTTAAAAAAACTAAGCAAAGTAAAAGAGTGCCTAGTATATTTCTTGCTAAGGTGGCCAGAGAGAATCAACTGCTAGCGAGGAAAATTTGCATGACTAGGATTCACTAATAGGGTCTTCCGGGGCAATGTTGATGATGCATAACTTCTCTTTTGTGATGCAGCATGGTGCTTTAGCAGAAGCAATTGGAATATGGAAGCGTAATTTCGACAAGGAATTTGAAGGTGTTGAAGAGTGTCCGATTTGTCACAGTGTTATCCACACTGTTAACCACAGCATTCCTCGCTTGGCATGCAAGACCTGCAAGCACAAGTTCCATTCAGCCTGCCTTTATAAGTGGTTCTCAACTTCTCATAAATCAACGTGCCCATTGTGCCAATCTCCATTTTAACCCGGATTTCAACAGGAAAGTTTAGATGATAATTATTGCATCAACCGTTAAATAATAGAGTCAAGGCACACAATCACACATTTAAAGCATGTAGCTCTCACTCCTCTGCAGAGATGATATGTTCCAGAACTAAGATTAAAAGAAAAGGAGAAAGAAGGTGAGATCATTACTTTCAATCTCTCACCATTTGAATGACATAATGGATTTGTAGGACGACTGAGCACTGATGATACGGTTGTTCGCTTTGAAGAATGTGCTACCATTATTTGTGTTTCTTTTCCCAAAGGGATATAGGCTGAGTAGAATGTGCTCTCCTAGTTTACTAGATTTGTATATATACATCTTCTGAGTTTTTGTTAGGGCTTTTTGAGAGCTAACCTTTGATACCTATAAAGTTGGGATGCTAAGACAGTTCGAGGCTTTGCTTTCTGAGGTAAAAAAAATCCTTGAAATTGTTGAAAATTTTGAAGCTGGAATGCAGCTTTGACTTTTGGAATGGAGATGGGAAAAAATATCAAGTTATTCCAGTGAGCTGGAGAACTGAAGATTGAAGTTGGTCAACATGATACCTTCTAAGTTGTGGTTTGCAAATGAAAGTAGTCAGGGGCTTGTCAATGAGGTGAGTTGTCAATTGCCATTCATCTTCAATCTGCAATTTCTATATTCGCATCAAATCCAAATAGAGAAGATGAATGTTTTACCAATTTCATTACTGTACTGTACTCTGTTCCACCAATTACTTGTGCTTATAGAGATGTGTAAACTCTAATCTCTAATCCCATTGGGATGCTTTAATGCTCAAATATTTCATCAGGGTTAAAGATTTGATCTATAATTACATTTGAGGTGGGATTGTGGGAAAAAAAAATTCAAAACTCATTACTAGCATTTCGATCATGGAACATTAGAAGAATAATCACTAAGCGACATACTGGGCATTATATGTTGCCATTTAATTTAAAACGGGTAAAGTATGGATTTTTTCCACTGTAATTGTAATTTTTAACGTATTGGTTTTCATATTTTTATTTATTTTATTTTTGTTTTTGTATTTTTATAAACGGAATGATTTAATCTGTGATTTGATTTTTTTTTTTTTTTTAAAAATCATTGTTTCAAGGGGAAGGGGTTTGAGATGATCCCTCCATCTCAGAGAGTTATAACATAAGAAGTGGTTTTTAACCACTGTATCAATTGAAATTAGATTAGATTATAATTATGAAGTGGCAGAACGAAACTGATGGGATGGATGGGTATTACATTACAACATTACTGTCCGAAAAAGAAGGGTAAATATAGTAGTAGTCCAGTACAGTAGAGTAGAGTTAGTAAGTGAAAGAAAGGAAAAGAGACGAATTGGACTTTGACTAATTTGGTGGGGTGGTGTTTGTTTGTAAGTAAAATCATCGCATCGCATCGCCGTGTGTGTCTGATTACCATTGGAGGCTTCTTCTATCAGTTGCTTCTATCTAGGATACTTTTAAATACACTTAAAATGAACATTGGATTAACAGTGAACAAAATTGCTGCTTTTCTAACATCCTTAGTTTAGTGCTTTTGTTGATAACTTTCCATGCTTGTGACTCTGATGGTGAGATGAAATAGGATAGCTATGTTACTGCATGGTGCCAGTTATCTTTTTTTCTTTGAGAAAAACCTTCTCAAATGAATGATCTCTCTAGGCTATGACTAGGGACGGTGACTACTGGAAATTTCTCTCATAAAGGATTTGTTGCAACTGGCATTTCTCGTTTTATCTAAATAGACATATTTCTCTTATATCATTGAGGATTTGTTGCATTGCAATGGGCATTTCTCATTTACATCAAAATTGTAATATTTCCTTTTTCTTTTTCTTCACCAGTAGAAATACTCACCACTACACTACACTACACTACAACGACTTTTCCTTTTCCTTTTTCTTCAAAAATCATATTTTTCAGTGTGTCGGAATGCCGCAGTTCTTTTTGTTAATTTCCTTTTGCTACTAAAAAATGATTACTATACCCCTCAATTTTATATAAAAATAAACCCGACCCATTTTATTTCAGAAAATATATTCTCCAATTTGTTTGGATTTGCAGCCCATCCATTTCACTTTCTTTTGCTATACACCAATGTTTGTATTCAATTTATGTTATTGTGACAGCAGGATTTACACATTAGTTCATTACCATTCCTGTATAATTAGTGCTGCGTAGCTTCATATGTACTTTTATTTCCTTTGATTGCAGAGCCGGAGAGATGAAATTTCTAATGGATTTGATGCAGCGACAGTTGGAAATGTTGGCCATCTACAATCTTCTTTGGTTGAGGATCGACTGGTCAGAAATGGTATTGACGAGGAAAAACTTTTACAGTTGTGTAGTATCATGGAGGCTAATGAAACAAACCATTTTCAGCAATCTCAAAGAGTCGACACTGGTGCGTCTGCTGTTAAGAACAGAGGAGAGAATCTCAGGACCTCATTTGGGGAAGTTGGAACAAGCTTTTTAAAATGTGACTAAACCACCTGTTCACTCCCAACCATCTGTTGGTTCACTAATGTGTACCAAAGTGAATACTAGCAGACCATTCTTAGTGCTGAAAGATAGGCATGAGTCTCCTAGTCAGCCATCATTAAATATAACTTTGGGAGTTCCATCAGGTACACCAAACTTTGTGGTACCCTTTTCAGGAAGTTCTTGGGCTAATAAATTCTCCAAGAACGTACACCACTAGGTTTATTTGAGTATTTAGTTGAAACTTTGTTAGTTTCATGAAGTCTGTTCTGAGCTCAAATTTGGGCTTATTTAGTTTCTGTTGAAGTGTGTTGTCCATTTGAAGTTTTCATGTTGTTCACTCTGATTTCAATATTATGTATTGAATCATTATTGCTGATTAGAGCAGAACTATCCAGGGAACAGAAACAATGGGCACAGTGTGATGATTGATCAAAATGGCGGAGGTTGCCGATGGATGTTCTTCTCCCCCCAAAGTGGACTTGTTCAGAGAATGTTTGGGATTTGAGCAGGTATTACCGTCATCTATTTGTTTCTTTTCCCCCCCAGCAGTTTAAAGGTGCCATACGTAAATTTTTTATTCCCTTGAATTGGGGGGAGATTATATAACAAAATTGAGAAATTACAGTTACACTTTTTCTTACCTTAATTTCCAAAATTGCAAAAGTTTGATTTATTTTATAAAATAGTTACTTTTGCTTTTATTAAATTAATGAATTTATTTACATGATTTTTATCTTTTTTATTGTTAAATGATGAATCTCATTGTTTTTTTTTTAATATTTATTATTGGGATGTCTAAAATAAAAATTAATAATTTTTCAATTTAGGTTAGTTTTTACGATTTTGATAAATTTATTATATAATGAATATTAATAAGTGCTATTTTGGAAATTTTTGCTATTTTTGAAAATTACAATTAAAAAGGTTCTTTTTTTATGGGAGAATAACCAAAATAGCCAGAAAAACATATGTAACTATTCAAACAACACAACTTTTAAAATTTACCAAAATAGCATATTACTTCACATTCAATAAATTATTGAATTGTCGACTTTTAATACTTGTTATTTTAACTTTTGTTTTGGGTTGAAATATTGTCCTTTAAATGAGTTTTTAGGAATTAAAACTTTCATTTTATGATACTTGTTAATTTAATTTTGATAATCTATTCACGATTGCAATAATTTTTGGCCTTGATTTACATAAATTATTGAATAATAAATCTGTTACTTCAAGAAAAAAAATTAAAAGTAATGATATAAATGGAAATACATATTCAAAATCTTTCATTTGAGTCAATTTCTGTTTTTTTTTTTAAAAAAAAAAATACCCCTGACAAGTTTTAACATTGCACTCCAAGGTGTACATGTTCTGCAGCAGAAGTGCTCAATCCAAAGGAACAAGAGAATCTTCTTAGAGCGAGTAAAGGTACCAACAAAGCCTTCTGGTTATCTCTACATGCTTCTGGCTTAGTATAATTTGGAGAGAATCTTATAATAATTCAGCAGTGCATATTTTCAAATGATAACATGCCTACGGAACGTGATATTGGGCAGGGTTGCTGGCTGTATTTAGGTTATTTTATATATATATATATTCGATCATGTCATTATGTTTTAATTAGAATTTAGATGCTTCCGTGCATTTTGGCAGTAGTTTAGGCACATTTTAGTCATGTGCATGAATGTAGACATATTGCATAAAAGCTGGATGAAACTTCTCTGTCCTGTGTGTTTCCTGTAGCAGAAGTCTGTCAAGAGTGAACGCCTCAGATGACTGACTTGTTTATATAAGTTGAGATGCAAGAAGTGGAGGGGGGGCCAGTAATCTGAATACAGGTTGTTACCCATGAAGTCAGGCTCATTGGAAGTCAGTGGAATGGTTATGATGTCATTATTCATCAAGTTGTTACTTTTGTCCTTTGATTACTGCACTTCATTGAGCTGTCATTTGAAACTAAATTGTTTATTTGTAAATAAATAGGTATGTGTTGATTAATCGTCTGTCCTCTATTTTTCCCAGATTTTAAGAAGCGCAGAATTATGGAGAGCCAGAAGCCTTCTCGAGATCAGCTTGAGCCTTCTGGTTTGGATGCACTGGCCAGTGCTGCAGTTCTGGGTGATAGTGTGGGTGACTTGCAAGAATCATTGGTTGGTGTAACCACTAGACATCCTAGACACCGACAGGGATGCACTTGCATTGTGTGTATTCAACCTCCAAGTGGGAAGGGAAAGCACAAGTCCACATGCACTTGCAATGTTTGCTTGACTGTAAAGCGTCGGTTTAAAACACTCATGTTGCGGAAAAAGAAACGCCAATCAGAACGTGAAGGGGAGAATCTGCTCAAGGATGCCAGTTTCCAATTTGAAGAAACAGAAACAAATGGGCCATTGCCAGTTCCCAAAATTCTTTATCATCTAAAAATTGTATTTGGCAGATGGTTAATTATTTATATTTTTTACATTTTTAATTAAGATTAAAACGGTAGTCTCCATTGAGATTTATTAACTCGAGTATAGATGAACTGATATGACATTAGTACTCCCTCTAAGGTTGAAGGTTAGAGTCTCTCTTTTCCCAATTTGATGTCAAAAGAAAACTTCGTTTGAGATATTTGTACCAATTTTCATTTAAGAGTGGATTAATTCATGCTCTAATCAAATCATGGTTTTTGACTAAAGGTAAAATCTGTATTGTTGTGATTTTGATGGCAGCTTTGTCAATAGACACACAGTATCAAATCAATGAAAGAAACATATAGAATCTAGGAGAGGGAGAACAAGGCTTTTATTGGGATAAAAAATTATAAACAATTGTGTATAGTAATAAAAATTAATAGCAACAAATTCAGAAATGAAATTGCAACATTAATCAAGTACGTTTTGTAGAAGACCTTTGTAATAAAAGAAGACAACGTATTGTTGAAAAGAAAAGCATGATGACAACGATAGATAGCTCATTGCTTTATTCCATGGGCGTACGTTTAAGTTTTATATATATAGTATAGTAGATAAGGAAATTCTCAATTCAGCCTGCAAAATGAAAAAAGAAAAGTAATTAATGATCAGCAGAATTAAGCACATTAATTAATAGAGAGAGAGGTTACGTACTGGGAGCAGTCGGTGGAAGGGGTAATCTGATAGGGGAAATTGATGCCACATTTGGTGGGAAGTGAGGAAACAAGATCATAATTAACCCATGGGATTGAGGAAACACCATCTATGAGACATTGACATGCATTCCTACGGTCTTGAGTTGAAGAAGAAGTAGCTTCATTTAGTGCATTGAGACCAACACAGCATTCACTTGATACTTGTCCTCCATATATCACGTAGCTTATGCATGGACTCAACCAATTCTTCACATCGCTGCATGTCACGGCTCCCCCTGATGCCTTGCCCATGCATGACACTGACACTACTAATATCATTGCCACAACAACTGCATAACTTGATGCTAATTTTGCCATTGCCTGATTTTCCTTTTTGATCTTTTCTTTATCATAGAATGAAATGTGCCATCTCCTTTTTTATAGTGTGGTTGAGCAGGCTGCCAATAGGGAATATGGGATTAGTCCAAGCCAAATTAACTTACTTGTTTGAATAAAGAAGGGTTCCGTGATTTAGTTGAATATGCCAACCTTCATTACAATACAAATACAATAGAACCGCAGCCACGCCACCTATTCAATGGAGATGTGTTCCTCTTCTATTCTATTCTTAACCCATCAACGATTTTGATTTTGTTTCTATCCACGTAAATTAAGCTCAACTCTATGAACAAACGGTCTTCATTTCCAATATCCCTTACACCTTGTGCACCGTATATAGTCTTATCCAAATGCTCTTGTACAATATATTTCCCATTATACACCCTCAATTTGTCATTTATTACATTGTATTTTTTTTAATTTGCTTATTGTAATTTCCTTGATTCTAGATTGTTTTAAATTATCTCACACGTTTTCACTTTTATTTTTGGGCTATTATCACATATAGCCAATATTGAGACTCAGTTTTCAAAAAAAAAAACATAAAGATTAAAAAATATCAAAATTATCCAGCACATGAGAATGTGCGTGTAGAAGGAGAAATTTAACCAATGACAAATTACCACGTAATGACAAATAAAATACATGTCATTAAAATATAGACAAATCCAATTTTGACATGTGTCTTTAAATAAAATTAAAAGACATAAAATTGACAAATCAAATAATGTCACGTGTCTTCTTTATGACCATTAGATGACATAAATTAGTCCAATAAAAATATGTCATGTGGCAATTGGGACTAAATCAAATAAAGCTCATATTTCACTAAAGGTTTACAGAAAACTCTATAAATAGAGTAGACCATTCGCTATCTCAGAGGTTGAAAAATAATCAAAAGCCAGAAGACTCAGAAGACTTTGAAGACCGAAGACTTTTCAAAGACTCCTTGAAGAACTCCTTGAAGATCATTTTGAAAACTAAAGAATTTCTAAGACTAAAGATTTTTTGAAGACTCCTCCTTAAACTCCTTGAAGATCGCTTTAAAGACTGAAGTTTCAACAACGTCAACACTTTGATCCGAGAAATACGTCGACGGCTCTCATATCGAAGTTTATACTTGTGAGAAAGAATCAGAGGATCATTTCCATTAGAGATTGTAACATTACATTCATCAAATACAACTCATATTTATTCCGCATTTAATTTCTATACTTAGAAATTTATGTGTGAACAAATTGGCACGCCTAATGGGACAATCTCTACCTCTTATCTCTTTCTCATCAACTTCAAGTTTCAACAAAAGTTCAATGGCATCAAAGAAAACATCTTCAAAGATTGTTGCTGCAACAAACTCTGAATCGGGCCCTATCACTCGCAGTCATTCTAAAGATATTCGACTACAAGAGAACCAATCTCTTTCTATTGCTGAGAGTAAAATGAAGAAGCAACAACAATCATCACTTCCTAAAGAGAATGTTACCGTCAAAACTAGCCTTCTTTTTTAACATGAATCTGAAGACAAATCGTCTTATTCTCTTGAACAATCAGAGTGATCTCATGTTTTCGTTATGATGGCGAATGCTACTACGATTGAAGAACAGATGGCAGAGATGGAGAAAAGACTTTCCACCCTAGCAAAGGCAAATAATGAAAAGATCAAAAGATTGCCTTTCTTATGAAGAAACTGGAGATTCATGATGATGGTGAATCAAGTCATAGTGCTTCTCAAAACAAAATTATTGAAGATAATAACAAAGAGAAGTCAAAGCTAGAAGCTCATCAAGATCAACACTCCACATTGATTGCTTCTTTATCTGTTCAACAGATACAGGACATGATAATGAATTTCGTTAGAGCTCAATACGGTGGACCATCTCAAACTTCTCTTTTATATTCTAAACCATATACAAAGAGAATTGATAGCCTGAAAATGTCGACTGGTTATCAACCACCCAAGTTTCAGCAATTCGACTGAAAAGGCAATCCAAAGCAACATATAGCTCATTTTGTGGAAACTTGTGAAAACGCTGGAACTTGCGGAAATTTACTTGTCAAGCAATTCGTCCGAATGCTGAAGAGGAATGCCTTTGACTGGTACACAGACTTAGAGCCTGAGGTTATTGATAGTTGGGAGCAGTTTGAAAAAAAATTCTTGAATCGCTTTTACAGCACGCGGTGGACAGACAGCATGATGGAACTCACCAACACACAACAACGAAAAAATGAGCCAGTTTTTTACTACATCAACTGTTGGAGGTCCCTAAGTTTAGATTGCAAAGATCGTTTAACGGAGGTATCTGCTGTCGAAATGTTTATTCAAGGCATGCATTTGAATTTGCTTTATATCTTACAAGGTATAAAACCTCGAACATTCGAAGAACTGGCGACCCGTGCTCATGATATGGAGTTGAGCATTGCTAGTAGAGGGAGCAAAGAACGTCTAGTGCCAGAGCGCAAGGAAAAGAATGAAGTCAAAAAGGTAAAGAAGACTTCAAAGTCTGTTACGAAAGAATCATTTGTTGTTAACCCAACCCCATTCAGTTTCAAGAAAAAGATAAGAAAGATGAAAAACGATCAGGAAATGAAAAGCGTCGTTTAACTTTAAAGGAAAGACAAGAAAAAGTCTATCATTTTCCCGATTCAGACATTCCGAACATGCTAGAACAGTTAGTGAAGAACCAACTGATCGAATTACCAGAGTGTAAAAGACCAGAAGAATAAAAAAAAGTTAATGATCCTAACTACTGCAAATATCACCGAGTTGTCAGTCACCTGGTGGAAAAATGCTTTGTTATGAAGGAAATAATCTTAAAATTAGCCCAAGAATGAAAGATTGAGTTGGACCTTGATGAAGTTGCTCAATCGAACCATATTGCAGTAGCATCAACTGATAACTCGTAATTTACGCGTGTTTATAAGTGGTTTTATCTCCAAAATAATTAAAATATGAATGTCAATTGATTTAAATGTCCATAATATTGTTAATCGTTGAATTTCATGAACGTAGGCGAAAACGGCGCTCAAATCGGAAGAAGTTATGCCCATTTTAGTGTTGAAAAAGTCCCACCTCCGTAACAATGGAAAGCCACCGCCGCAACAACGAGAAAAATAAAAAAATCAAAATTATTTGGCGGCTGGACAGATTTAAATAGCAAATTTTATTGTTTATTTATCCGAAAATATCATATTTTTGCCTATTTAAAGACCCTCTTGTACCCTAATTCAATCTATTCTTCCCCTATTTTTCTTAGGACTCTTAGATAGTTTTTTATATGTTTTCTAGCTAATTTCTTTATTCCAACTAGAGGATTGTCGAGGTTTGATTCATGAATTTGTGAGGTTTGTCCTTAGTTTTATTCCTATTTTCTCTTTATTCATGCTTTCTCTTTGCATATTTTATTGTTGATTAATTCTTATGCATAGTGGCCATATGTGTAATTGTTAATTTTTCATATTGCTAGTTAGAACGTTTAAATCCGTAATTGTTTAATTGTTCTAATACAAGTAGCATAATAGCATAAATTGATTAAGGATACTTTTCAATTCATGTTATGAGAATTTATGATCTAACTTAAATAAATCGGTCGTACCGTGTTTGTTAGTTAGAATTGGGTTCTTCTCATCTTAATGTTGTTAATAGGTTAAATCTTATTATCGTATTCTAAGGTTATCTGTTAATTGGGGAAATAGTCATTAGATCGTATCTTGGCTATCGAGAATTTAAGCAAGAGCACTTGTTGTTCCGGCAACTCCTAACTAATTTAGAGAAGAATTTAAGAATGCATGTTTAGTATCGATGATCAAATTAATGAATCATAACCGAGATTAACCTTTATTTGGAAGCTTTTCTCTATTGATTTCTTTCTTTTTAATTTATTTTCCGTTTTATTTCCAAAACTCAAAACCCCCCGTTTTTACTAACTTTAATTTAATTCCATTTTCCCTATGGAGATCGACCTTACTCATCACTACTATAGAATTCTAAATCCCGAGAGTAAGTATTTATTTTTAGTGGTTTCGACACCCATCATCAACTGTGAACAATCAAAGGTTTAAAATCTAAAAGTCAGCCTAATTCAATTTGGGACTTTAGAACCTGTTGCTATTTGGTTCGAGACTGAGACTCCCATAGAGACGTTGCAATACGAGGTTAAACTTGAAGACAATCAATATGAAGTTAGGCTTGAAGACAACGAAGATAGAGTCAAGTCCAAAAATGATGAAGATGGATGGACTCTTGTAACCCGACGAAAGCCATGAAAAAATCATTATGTTGAAAAAAATTCTCTCCCTTTTAGAAAGAGAAATAATAAAGGAAATGGAAAGAAGAATAGGCATTTTAAGAAGAAAAGTAAGAAGACAGTGAAGATACCTAAACTTGTTGCAGAAGAAAGTGGAGAAATTCCTCAACCACGAAGAATGATTACTTTACAAAATTTCTTTCCTATGAATTTCTTGAGCGACATTGAGGGAGAAGATTATGGCGTTGTTACATGCAATACCATAAGCATAGTGGACAGTGACATCCCCACTACAAATAAAATTGAAGATGTAGTGAATTTGGAGGAATTGTCTTATTTCACGATGAGTGATCTCCTTTCGCTGCCCCAGAAAGTAAATGATACTCTCGTCGAGGTATTACAAGGTTCTAGTGCTTTTCATTTGCAAAGTTCCGAAAAGCATGTATGTGCCTCATGTTTCATGGTCATCGCCTTTAAAGATGAAGACTTACTGCTAGGGTCCAAACCACATAATAGACCTCTATTTGTTTTAGGATATCTCCGTGAGCAAAAAGTTAGTCGAATTCTCATTGATAATGTCTCAGCTGTCAATATAATGCCTAAATCAAGTATGAAGCAGTTAGGCATCACGATGGAAGAATTATCGAAAATCTGGTTGGTGATCCAATGTTTTAATCAATGAGGGCAACGAGCAATATGGATGATTCGCCTAGAGCTCATCATTGGAGATCTGAAAGCTTGCACTATATTCTATGTGATTGATTGCAAGACCACCTACAAGTTTCTATTGGGTCGTCCTTGGATTCATGAAAATGGAGTAATAACTTCCTCCTTACATCAATGCTTCAAGTTTTATCAAAATGGTGTAAAGAAAGTAGAAGCTAATACCCAACCTTTTACGGAGGCAGAATCTCACTTTGCAGATGTGAAATTTTATACGCAAAGTAATATGGCAGAAGAAATTGTACCAGTGGATATTCCTGTGATCAAAGGTTCTGGTGAAAAACAAGTAAAGTTGATAGAAGAAATGTCCAATTCAAAAATAGATACTTCAAATGTACAAGCGCAAGAAGTATCGAAGGCAGAAACTTCACAACATTCTTCTATTTTACGTTATGTACCTTTGTCCCGATGGAAGGAAGGTCAGACACCGTTTTCCGAATGTCCAAAAGGTGTAAAAGTTGGAGATGTTGAAATTTTGAAGGAGGGATTTACGATTCCACTTACAAAAATAGTGAATCAAGAAATCAAGAATCCACCTGTGGGCTTTACTCGTGATGAAGGGAGAAACAAGGATGAATATATTCCCGGTAAATGAACGAAAGAAGAATTTGATCCAAATGCATACAAGCTTTTTGTAAAGGCGAGTTACAATTTTGAAGAGATGAAAGGTTTGAAAATCTTTGATGATGAAAGATCTGAACTCTCTGAAACACAGAAAAAGCTTTTGAAGAAGGTTATACCTATTTCTAGAGAAGGAATTGGTTATAAACCATCTGAGCCGATATGTATAACTAGAAAAGGAAAAAAGAAAGCTGTAAATATGAATTATATCACAGCAGAAGAAATTGATAACCCTGAAATGAAAGAAAAAGAAAGAATATTAGTCTTTGATCGTATAGAACTTTCTGCCGCTCGCTCTCCTATCTTCAAAAGGTTGGGTGTATCTACTATAGCGAAGAAGAATCGATATTATACTTCAATCAATTCTTCGGTCTTTTAGAGGCTGAGTTTAGCTACTACAAAAGAAAAGAAGCAGGATCGGATTTCTGTATTTGGTCGCCTTAAAGTAACAAGTGGTCAACATGAAGGCGAGACAAAAGCCTTAAAGAAGAGATCATCAACAGAAGAGAGAGACAAAAAGGAAATTCAAAGCATTTTCTCTTCAAGAATAAAGAGCAAATCTTCCCTTCTCATAAAAACATAAGGCTCTCTAAAGGTAAAGTGACATTTCATTATCTCCACCAATTCGTCAGAAGGAGAACATGATGATGCGACTTGGCATCATATTACAATTGAAGAAACTTCAGATTCATAAACAATTGAGGAAGATGTTGATGAGGCTCCACCAACACTAGAATATGGTAATCAGAAAACAGTCGATGAACTTAAAGAAGTGAATCTTGAAACAACAGAAGAGCCTCGCTTAACCTTTTTAAATGCATCACTTACTGAAGATGAAGAAATTGAGTATGTTAAGTTGCTTACTGAATACAAGGATGTATTTGCTTGGTCATATAAAGAAATGCCAGGACTTGACCCTAAAATTGTAGTTCATCATCTTGCAATCAAGGATGGGTATTGACCAATTAAGCAAGCACAACGTCGTTTTCGACCAGAGCTTATTCCTCATATAAAATTGAAGTCAATAAGCTAATTGAAGTTGGATTCATACGTGAAGTGAAATATCTGACATGGATAGCGAATATTGTTCCTGTAAAAAAAAGAATGGACAACTTCGCGTTTGTGTTGACTTTCGTGACTTGAATAATGCGTGCCCAAAAGATGACTTCCCATTACCGATCACAGAAATTATGGTGGATGCCACTACAGGACATGAAGCTTTATCGTTTATGGATGGATCATCTGGGTACAATCAAATACAGATGGCTCTTGAAGATGAAGAATTGACTGTTTTCACACTCTAAAAGGCATATATTGTTATAAAGTTATGCCATTTGGCTTGAAGAATGTTTGAGCTACATACCAAAGAGCTATGCAAAAGATTTTTTTATGATATGCTACATAAAGTCGTTGAGTGTTATGTAGACGATCTGGTAGTCAAATCAAAGACAAGGGCGAATCATTCACAAGATCTACGGATGAGTTTTGAACGATTGAGGAAGTATCAACTGAAGATGAATCCCCTCAAATGTGCATTTGGCATGACTTCAGGAAAATTCCTTGGTTTTTTTGTAAGACATCGAGGAATTGAAATTGATTAAACAAAAATTAACGCCATTTAGAAGATGCCCGAGCCTCAAAACTTACAACAGTTAAGAAGTATTCAAGGACGTTTAGCATACATCAGAAGATTCATCTCAAACTTAGCAGGTCGTTGTCAGCCTTTTCAGTGATTGATGAAGAAAGATGCTAAGTTTGAATGGGATAAAGCATGTCAAAATGCTTTTGATAGCATAAAAATATTTGCTTAATCCATCAACTCTATGTGCACCAATCGCAGGGAAACCTCTGATCCTATACATTATTGCATAGGAAAGATTACTTGGAGCTTTACTTGCCCAAAATGGCGAAAAAGAGCGAAAGACACATTTTCTCGATCAGAGAATAATTTAATTCGGCTCCAATCAAAGTTCTGCTCAGATAATAAAGTGCTCGTTCTTTACCTTTTTCGCATTCTTGTGCAGATTTCAATGTACTCGCATCATCTGTCGATATGGTATTCCCCGTTATATTGTGACGGATAATGGAAGACAGTTTTCTAATAGCTTCATTGACAAATTATGTGAAAAGTTTTCCTTCAAGCAATATAATTCTTCTATGTACAATGCTGCAGCAACCGGTCTTGCAGAAGCTTTCAATAAGACGCTTTGCAACTTGTTGAAGAAAGTAGTGTCAAAGACAAAGAAAGATTGGCAAGAAAAGATTGGATAAGCATTATGGGTGTACAGAACAACTTATCGCACTCCAACTCAAGCTACGCCTTATTCTCTTGTTTACGGGGTGGAAGCTGTTCTTCCTCTAGAAAGAGAAATTTCATCTTTACGGATGGCGATTCATGAAGGATTAACTGAAGAAAATAATGCAAAGATACGCCTTCAAGAGTTAGAAGCTCTGGATAAAATAAGACTTGATGCTCAACAGTCTTTAGAATGTTATCAAGCGCGAATGTCCAAAGCCTTCAACAAAAAAGTGCGACCACGGTCATTTCAAGTTGACGATCTTGTACTTGCTGTTCGAAGACCAATTATCACAACTCGACATACTGGGAACAAATTTACACCCAAATGGGATGGACCTTATGTTGTGAAAGAAGTCTACACAAACGGAGCATACAAGATAGTTGATAAAAATGGATTAAGAATCGACCCCATAAATGACAAATTTCTTAAAAAATATTAAGCTTGAAATAAATAAACATTTTGTACTGAACTACGTTTGACTTGATCCTTATTCATATAAAGGGTACGTAGGCAGCTTAAAGGAAACTTTAAGTTCAGTTCATTCATTAAAAAAAAATTGCCACTTGAACTACGTTATGACTTGATTCTTATTCATATAAAGGGTACGTAGGCAGCTTAAAAGAAACTTTAAGTTCATTTCACCAAAAAAAAACTTGCAATATAATGTGACTTGGGTTTAGTTCAATATAAATAATTCAGAAGAAATTCCAAGTTCATTCAATTGAAAGTAATAAAAAATAAAAATTCATTGATAAAAAAAAAGACATAAAAAATATATGTTTTCAATTCAGAAAAGTAAAAATAAATAAATTAAGGAGTCCACTTGTACTCTTTCAACTTTTCACGAGACTTTTCTAATAATTAACGAAGCGCATTCAAAGACTTCACATCTGATTCAGTCAAAGTCGGAACATTCTCAAGGGTACTTACTTCTCACGTATTTTTTAGGCTTCAAATCTTTGATGATTTAAACTTTCTTCATTCTGTTAGGATCTAAGGCAACCCTAGAGGGGGGGTGAATAGGGTTTTAAATAATTTTATAAAACTTTTTCAATCAATTCAAAAATTAAGATTAACAAATTAATTGGACTTTTTAATCTCAACCAATAAAAATGAAATTAACACTAAATTTCTTTTTAGCAAAGTAAACAAAGATGATATGATGATAGAAAGTATTTTATCACAGTTAATTTCTAACCATTTAATTATGCTTGGATAAATTATAGGAATGAATATGTAAAGCAATAATTAAAGAGTAAGGGTTAGAGAAAGTGACACCAATATTTATAGTGGTTCGGCCAAAAATGCGGCCTAGTCCACTCCCCGAGGGCCTCTCGGTAATTTGTATTCACTTTTTGCGGGAGCAAGTGCAACCCAATCCTTTTAGCGGGATCAAGATCAAACCCGAACAATGACCCTTTCCACGGAGCAAGGACAACCGTTATCTATCACTCTTTTTACTAAGGTCTAAGAGTTGACCTTTTACAAATAATAAATCCTCACAAAGGATAGATATTACAAGAATTTTTCTCACAATATGAGATAATAATCTCAACAAATTAGCCCTTAAGAATGGCTAGTAATTCACAAATTTAGCTCACAATAAGGCTCAAAAAGGATGATTAAAAATGGAGAACTTTAGAACTTAGCAATAAGAATTTAGCCTCTGTAATTGTTGTTCTTCAATCTGCCATTTTCGAGCTTCTTAAATAGGCAATAAAAATATTACCATTTTTCTACTGTTCATCCAACTTCCTTCATTTAATTGAGCTTCAATGGTGAGGATTTTAAAAGAGAGAAGCTTCAAATTGACAAAATGAAGGGAGATGTCCATTTTCGTACTGAAATTCTTCCAAAAACAAATCTGATGGAGAAGATCTTGAAATGACGTTGATACCCTTTAAGTCTTCATATAAATTTAAATAAGAGAAGGGCTTTGTTGTAATCTCTCATATTGTGTAATAAATGCCTCCAGAAAGTCAATAATAAGCGACTACGTGTCGCATAACCATTGGTCAAGAGAAAATCGATTTTGAATTAAATAATAATAATAATAATTAATTTTCGGGCAATTGGGGCATTCTGGGCGTGAGATCGTTGTGAGAGAGCTTCAAAATTCGGTCAGGAAAGTCATAACATGATGGTCAGGATATGGGCGGCATTGACCAAAAGATTAGTGGCAAAAATGGCAATTCACTGCGCATTGAAAAAGGCATCGCCTTGCATTGGGAAGCATCCGCCACGTGTCGATCTCCTGGATGGCGAAAGCATGGCGAAGGGGGACAGGTGGGGCCCGCGAGCAGGTGACGCGTCGCTGGCGTCGGCCGCTAGGTAGATACGCGCGACGTGGAAGAAAGAAGACCGCTGGATGCATGGCTGGGGCGTGATCGAACGGCTGAGACGTTTCCTTTTTCTTTTATTTTTCTTTTTCTTTTAAATACGAAATTATATATAATAATAATAATAATAATGATAATAATAATAATAATAATAATAATAATTTGTAAGTCTGAATAGATCTGAGCCACTGATTCAAAAAGTAAGAAGATCTGACGGCTGGTATAAAGTCTGAATATTTCGTTTTCTTTAATTCATAAAGCTGAATAATCTAGGCCTTCCATCTCAACTAAAATTCGATCCGGCTACCGGGAATAAATCGACTTTTCCTTTTAATTTGAATTTTTGAATCAATCGTGGCCTTCCATCTCAACTACAATCTCATCTGACGGATGAGAATTTGAGCGCAAAATAAATAAGATGAGCTCGCCATATCTGATCCGAACGAAATAATTATTTTAATTTCAATCTTCTAAAATCAATATCTTGCTCGTTTGAAGTCCGATTGAGTTGATTCCAATTGCGTTGGACTCGTTATAATTTTCTCTACATAGTGGACTATCAAAACACAGAAAATTGATTAATAACAAAAACACGTTTGTTATCATCAAAATAAGAAATAAGATTAATTGGCTTAGAAAGTCAACACATTCTCCTCATTTTTAACTTCCAACCCCATATGCTCCGCTTCTAATTCTTCGTTCTTTGCTTTTAATTCTTCAATTTCCCAACTAATTGTCATTGAACGTTGCTGGAATTCATCTTGATTTATAAGTAAACTACTCTCTTTCAAAGATACTTCCTTCAAACAAGACTTGTGATCCACTAGATAACAATATCGATCTACTGCAGTCAATTAAGAAGAGAATGTTGATTGCAACTCGTTATACCTCTTAACTTCCTGGAAATACTGGTTCACATTATTTTGTAAAGGCACTGAATCAATCGCATTAATTTCGAAAATGACTGTGAAGTATTTTATGTACTCCCCCCTCGATATTCGGAACCATCTCAAAAGAAGTATGAATAAGTTTTTGTCGAATACTTTCCCACATGGCCAAAGCACTTTGGCGCCGAAAGTTTGAGACAACATCTTCTGCAAAAAAATTAGAAATTTCTGAATGAGGGATACAAATTTTTTTTCCTTTGTTTTGCTCATCATCAACTCTTTTAATGGGAGAATTATCAGGTATCACTATAAAATCTTTCTCCAATGCCTTAGAATTTTGTACATCGACAACCGCAGAATCGAAAGCATTAGGACTCGTGAATTTATGATCACTATGTTGTCCTTGAATTTCTTGAACAAAATCAGTACAAGGAAGCTACAAGTTTAAAAAAAAATCAAGTAAAACAAAAGAAAATTTACTTTTTTTTAAAAAAAATGGTGAAGTTGATTAAAAAAAAGATAACTTACCAAAGCTGCAGCTTAATTTGGAAAATTTGAAGCACTTAGAACATCATCAAAAAATTCATCGTCATAAAGAGATGGCTTCTTTGATTTTTTAGGCCTTTTCCAATGACGATCACCGGTACTACTGTTGCTGTCATTTTTATCCATGGAAACATTGATTATTGGTTGCAATAACTCGGTTTTAAGTAGGCAGATTTTTTTACCTTCATGTTCATTGTCGTTGCCAATACCTTTAGGCCGTTTCGGTTTCGATGGTAAAGGAAGATAGCTACCTACTAGAACGTCAAAGCCTTCTTCTAGATAATTTCCATGCTTATTTGACCACCAATTCTTATAACGTCGGGAGACTTGGTGATGAGGATTCGAAACAGGTACTGAAACATACACCTGAGACAATGATTTAGAACGAATACAAATTCTCCAATGGCGTAAGGCATTGTCCAAGTCAATAAAAGGAGCATCTCCCAGCTCATTGGGTATATCTTGATGAAACCCAAATTGCCTACTAAATCTACAAGGACAATGTGATTCAATTATCATGGAAGTCCCATGCCTTGACGATAAATAACATGTCGAAGACTCACAAAGTATGAGATGAATAAAAATGTCAAGTTGTCGTTATCTGTTAAGAGTTCACCTTTAAAATGAAGGTTCACATTGCCAAAATACAGATTTTCCTCCATGAATCAACTCACGAGCTTGCAAATCATCAAAATGCTTAGCCTCACCTTCTCCCGAAAAATTAGTCATCATTGGACCTTAATTTCTGTGGTTATTTTATAATGAGTGTTGAAATAATGAGCAAGCCAACCATAAACATTATGTACTAGGAACAAGCCTCTGAACGACCAGCTAAACGAGAAGAATTGCTGATCTTTCTTAATCCATGGTAAATATTGGCAAGAACTGGAACGACAAGACTGTAAACAAAACCCTCAGCCATTGAGCTTGCAATCTTAAAAACCCCCAGACGAATGAAATTGTTACCTTTATAAGGAAACACGAATACACACAGCCAGTAAGAAAGAAAAGCAGTTAAATAAGTTTTCACTTTCCATTCATCTTTGACGCCAAGATCATAAAATACTTTTTCCTCTTCATTTGACCATTCACGCTTTTTAGAAGATAAACTATTTGGATTATTAATTGATCGAGAACGAATCATTTTTTTTTGGTTTTCTGGAAGAGGGTTTTAAATATTTTAAAACACCTTTGTACCAAAAAGAAATCCAAACTTCAACAGGAATTTGAGATTGATCAGACCTTAAAGATGCAATACGATGATATGCGGCAAAGAGATATTCACAACTTTTGGGAAGTCGTTCATTCTTATCAGGAGGGAGTGTCAATTCTTTACTATATGGAACAACTTCATCATAAAGATTTCCTCTTATAGGGAGACCTCCAAACTTCCATAAATCCCATAAGGAGATAGATAATTCCCTAAAATATGTATGGAGGGTGTTTGTTGATGGACACCAAGCTTCACAAAAAGCTTGAACTATATTACAATCATGATCATATGTGTAAAGTGAAACAAGCAGAGCATCAAGTAAACGTGCATTATGAAGTAATTTTTCACTCCGACCAACTACAGTCTCCAACCATTCCCAATAATAAGAGACATAGAGAATTCTCCATATATCTTTAGTGAAGGACCCCAACGAGTTTCACCAGAAATTATTCGACGGCCTAAAGTTGGTTCGGGATCTTCATTAAAAGGCTTGGTGTGTATAGAAGACTACAAAATCCATACTTTTGAAGAGTCACAAGCTACTAATTTCTTCACATACCATTTGGCCAATGAGCCAGAATCATCCAAGTGCGGCCATTTCTTTGCAAAAGGATCGTCTTGCGGCTCATTCAAAACAAGAAGAACTTCATCTTTACTTAATTGATTTTCATCCTCTAAAATAGACAGATACTTCTTTTTGGAGCCAACATGTTCTACAAAATATACCATGATCCTAAAAAAAAGATCGACTTGATATGAAATATATACTTACACATAAATATGATAACATAGATATGTAAAAAAAAAAGGATATAAATGTCGAGGTTGTCACTATATAAAGGTGAGTCAATGTCTTCAGAAAGATGATCAATGACGGCACATGTAAAAGCATTGTTACCAAAGGTAACGTTAGCCAGCACATGAGAGTGTTGTCACTGTAGAAAAATGAGTCAATACCTTTAGAAAGGTGATCAAGGACTGTACATGTAAAAGCATTGTTACCAAAGTAAAGGTAACGTTAGCCAGCACATGAGAGTGTTGTCACTGTAGAAAGTCAATGTCTTCAGAAAGGTGATCAACAACATTATATGTAAAAGCATTGTTACCAAAGTAAAGGTAACGCTAGCCAGCACATGAGAGTGTTATCACTGTAGAAAGTCAATGTCTTCAAAAAGATGATCAACGACATCACACATGAAAGTATTGTTACCAAAATAAACCCCAACCAGCACATGAGAGTGTTGTCACTGTAGAAAGTCAATGTCTTCGGAAAGGTGATCAACGACAGCACACATAAAAGCATTGTTACCAAAATAAATGGTAACGCCAACCAGCACATGAGAGTGTTGTCACTGTAGAAAGTCAATGTCTTCGAAAAGGTGATCAACGAAAGCACACGTGAAAGCATTGTTACCAGAATAAATGGTAACGCCAACCAGCACATGAGAGTGTTACCACTGCTGGGAGAAGTTGATTGATAAACAAGGGGCATTGTCGGCTGCAAGTTAAAAAAAATAGCATAAAAAAATAAACAAATACATACTGATATAATTAACAAGTGTATAGATATGATGTACCTACCTCTTAGATGGCTTGATCAGTAAACTTGCAATTTTTGAAGACCCAAATTACCCGACAAATGCTCTGTGAAAATAATAAAAGTTTGGAGAAAGTTATTTTTTTTTAAAATTGAAAAAGACGATTCAACAACAAACACAGTAAAGAACAATCAATTGTTACGAATATATATACATATAGGGGGCATCGCCATTATTATTGAAGAGTAGGGATCAACAATTTTGTTTTTAAAGAAAATGCAATTCTTTATTTGACTAACCAGAGGAGAATAATTTGAACATGCATAATGATTTTGACCTTTTAATATATATATATATATATATATATATATATATATATAATAATAATGAAAGAAGTGATGGCCTTTATAAAAAAAAAGTGTCAGACAATGGTAAAGCCTTTAACAAAAAAAAAACTTGTATTCAACCAATGTGATGATGGGTTCTGCACACACTTTGATTAAGAATATATGTATATAGTAATTTTACTATACCTTCAAATTGAAAACGTCAAATCGGAGGCCTGGTTTGATCTGACTTTAATCTTTTTTTAAAAAAAAATAAAAAAATTTATATCGGGTGTAGTCGGTTGGAGTTCGAATTCTTGAGACTAAATAGGCAAAAGAGATTTGTATTACTACGAGGATTCTTTAATCTCAAAATAGTATCTTATATCATCTTTTTAGAGAAGATAGTTATAAAAAAAATCTTCAACATATCATTCCATGGCCATGAAACGAATCCTATTGGAAGATAATTACAACAATCAACAATATCTTTATTTGACCGGTTACAAATGGTCAATTCGAAATCAAAAGGTCAAGTAAATTTACATTTTAATTAATTTGTCATGAATTATTTCCATCAAAATTTTGGTTTTCAAAAATTGAAAATCAAAAGTCATATCTCGATGAGAAATTAATTCTACCAAATTTATAATTAAAAAAATCATATTTTTTAATGATATTTTCGAGACTCATCAACGAACAAACTCGTGTCTAAATCTCGAAAAGGGGACATTTGTAGAAGGAGAAATTTAACCAATTACAAATTGCCACGTAATGACAAATAAAATACATGTCATTAAAATATAGACAAATCGAATTTTGACACGTGTCTTTAAATAAAATTAAAAGACATAAAATTGGCAAATCAAATAATGACACGTGTCTTCTTTATGACCATTAGATGACATAAATTAGTCCAATAAAAATATGTCACGTGGCAATTAGGCCCAAATCAAATAAAGCTCATATCCTCTAAAAGTCCACATAAAACTCTATAAATAGAGTAGGTCATTCACTATCTCAGAGGTTGAAAAATATTCAAAAGTCAGAAGACTTTGAAGACCGAAGATTTTTCAAAAATTGCTTGAAGAACTCCTTGAAGATCGCTTTGAAGACTAAAGAATTTCGAAGACTAAAGACTTTTCGAAGACTTCTCCTTGAAGATTGCTTTGAAGACTGAAGTTTCAACAACGTCAACACTTTGATCCGAGAAATACGCCGACGGCCCTCGTATCGAAGTTTATACTTGTGAGAAAGAATCAGAGCATCATTTCCATTAGAGATTGTAACATTACATTCATCAAATACAACTCATATTTATTCCGCATTTAATTTCTTTACTTAGAAATTTTTGTGTGAACAGTGTGGATATAGAGACATGAGTTATTACCATAATATTCTTTTTTCATAATTAACCCATAATTTTTTATGAAAATTTGATTATAATTGATATATTATTGTTGTAACTTTACATTACTGATATAAATTTAATACTAGAATTTACATTACTGATAAATTATTATTGTAAATTTATATTATTGATATATCATTAAATTAATATAATATATGAAAATGGGTAAATCTGATATAAACATGAAAGTGTGGCATATATGATAACAAGACTCAAAAGTTGGCTACCACGCATATTTTTTCTTTATTTTTCCAATATTTTATTTTTTTTCTTTCTTTAATGTTAGTTTCCATATTTGATTAAATGAAAATTCTCTTGAATCTTTCATTTCAAATTTAAAATCTGTTTTTTTCCCTTTTCTGTTATTTAATATTCCATGTTTTCCCTCTTATTTATTGCAAATATTTTTTTCAGTCATCCGTCGTTGAGATATACCTCCATGACCGCTTATTGGAGAACAAAGTCACTAGCTATTGAAAATTCCCCCATCATCAAGATATTTCTACTACAACAAATTCGACTTTTAATGACAGGCAAAAATTTTCAACGTAATAATACGATGATAATTTTACGATGAAAATTTTGTGAGTGTCATATCTGTGAGTGTTATCTTTGTTAGGAATGGTGTCCTAGAACTTGTAATTATTTAATTATAATAATTTATTTCGAATAAATTAAATAAATAAACATAAGTTCTTTATATAATCTAGATTGATTCAATTGACGATATTAGGAATATATGGAAATATATAAATATCAAAACATTCAAATAGTAAACCCTAAGTTACTCTTATGAAATCACGACTTAGTATGTGAGTCATACAAGAGGATTAAAGTCGGGATGAGTAACTTAAATATGTCTATAAAGAAAGGATAACGTTTGGGAACCTTATCCTGGTAACACGTTGATAGCTTCGCATTTTGTTTATAGACAAATGATCTAATCCTGATCATTCATGTGGGTGACATGAAATGGAAGTATCATATGCAATGTTGATTGTATAAGACAGGACCCGCGATATTCGATCAAATTTCTCATTAGTACCGGTTTTAGAAATGATCGAATATCAAACTAAGTTTATCAACCGGTGATAGATCTCAATCCTGAGTGAAATGCGGACTCCTATTTGTGGAGTTATGTTCTTTGATTCACATAGTTGAGAGCGTCTGTAAGAACGCTCAATACACTGCTTTTGGGGAACATGACTAGATAAGTAGATGGGAACTCATTTTCACGAGATGGAATTCATAACTTTCCTATAAATTAACGGTATCAGTGCGATACCTAAACATTTTAGGAACTTTAGGAAACTCCTTTATGTACTGATTCGAGACATGAACAAGTGACGTCACGACTTCTATTGATCACAGAAGTATCTTATCTCTAGTTCGACTAAAGATAAAGTTCATTGGAGAATCAGCGGGAACACAAGGATAAAGCGGTAATTACAGGGGCAAAACGGTAAATTTATCCGCTTGTAATTATGAGGGTTCCACGTGAAGGATAATATCACAGATATAAATAAAAGATAAACTAAATGGACATAACTCATCTATAGTGAGGGGAGTTCAGCTATGAATCTATAGTGGAATTATTCATAGTTAGATAATAAGTAATTAACTGATTATGTGTTAATCACTTAATTGACTAATTATTAAGCCCATGATCTATAGGTCCATCGGGTCCCTATGCTAGCCCAAATATCGTAGTCGCGAAATCAAGTAGAAGAAATGGAAATTTTAAGTGAAGTGAATTACTTAAAATAGGCAATATTAATTGTTTAAATATTGAGTATATTTAAACGGTAATTAATATAAACATTATTAATTGTTTAAATAATGAGTTTATTTAAACATGAAATTAATAATGAAATATTATTAATTAGATATTATTAATTATTTAAATATTGAGTATATTTAAATGGTAATTAATAATTTGAAATTAATTAACAATTATTAATTGTTTAAATAATTATATTTAAACGGAAATTAATAATTAAAATTAATTAATTAATAATAAAATATTGTCAATAAAATTGTTAATCAAATAATGAGTTTATTTAATGGAAATTAATAATTATAATATTTATTATTAATTATTTAAATAATGAAAATTATTTAAATGGAAATTAATAATTAAATATAAATTTGATAATATTTAGACCAGGAGAAAATATTAATATTATTAATTGTTTAAATAAAATATTTATTTAAATAGTAATTAATAAATAAATTAATTGAGTTGGACTTATTAATTTAAGAGAGAGTTTCTAGCCCAATTGGATTAATGAACCCAATTGAGATTGGCCCAAAATAATTAATTAAATAATTTGGAATTATTTATTAAATTAATATGCTATTTTCGGCCACCATGTAATTTTGGGAAGAGATAATTGCTTGAATTATATCCTAAAATAATTACATAGATTTATTTACCCAAGATAAATAAAAATAAAGAAAATAAAATAATCTCCTATTTATCTATGGCATTTTCGAAATTGCTAGATAAAGGAAAGAGATTATCTTTTTCTTTTTGTGTTTATCTCTATAGATTAATCCTAATGTGATTAGGATTCCTATTTTCCTATAAATAGGAGGGTTGGGTCATTCATAAATCACACAATTCAATTCCATAGAAAGTTGGAACTCTCTCTTCCTCCTCTCCCTCCCTTGGCCGATTTTCTCATAGTGTTGGGAAGAAAAATATTTTTTTCTTCTTCCCAATTTCTTCTAAAGTTCGATCCCACAATCGAATTTCGTTTGATCGATCGGGATATAGCATAGAAGATCCTGTTGTTGAGGATTGATCCTGTAAAGAAACCTCCAACCAATTCTCCGATTTTACTCAATGTAAGTTCCGGTTTGATTTTAATTTTCGAAAATATAAGCATGAATCTACATGTCTTTCACAAATTGCATGATATTAATAGATCCGTTATTAAATGTTAATAAGTTTACTAAATAAAATTCCGCTAATTTAGTAAATCATCCCTTCAATTGGTATCAGAGCTAATTTTAATTATCATGCAAATTTGTGTTTTTCGAAAATTTGGTGGGTTGCATAAAAGGTTGTTTTATGTATGTTTATATAAATTGTGGAGGTTTGCTTATTGACTGTTTAGGTATTCTTGAGGCACTTAGGATTTTAAATTTTAGTAGAAAAATTTGTAAACCCTAAATTTTAGGGTATAGGAAAAATTTGTAATTTTCCCATACCCAATGATGACAAAATCGGCTACACCAAGGGAGGAAGAGAAGAAAATTTTTCCCCATCATTCATGATGCCCACGCCCAAGGATGAGATAAGGTAAAGATATGGTAAGATATTTTATCATAATTATCTTGTTATCTCAATTTAAAAATTTAAATATTTAAGATAAGGATAAAATCCTTTAAGATTATCTCCCTATCCTAAATTATAAATTATTAAATTGATATAAGATTACATGGAAAATATTTTCTTTATTTTTCCATATAATTAAAAGATAATTATTTTAAAACAAGTATTTATGGAAATATTAAGGAGATAATATTTGCCCCATAAATACCCATGCCCACGCCTACACCATGGAGGAGAGAGAAAGATGAAGCCTCAAGATCTACAATGGAAGATTTAATTAAGTTGTAATTTAATTTTCCGTTTTAGAAATAGTGCCAAGAATACCGGTCAATTTAGCTATTTATTATTTAAATTGTTTATATGTATGATATAATTGTTTTTAAATAATATTCATGCATAAGAGTATGTCATGTAGAAAATCCCACCATAGGTTGTATGATTTTAATTAATTGTACATACATGCATCATGATATAATATGTGTTATTATATGCTAATGTATGTGAAGCATGCTATAATTTTATTTTATAAATGTTATTATCGAAAATTATATTCTAATTGTTTTAGAATTAAAAGCATGCTTATTTAGTTAAAATTCAAAAGTTAAATCTAGTTTAAAAGTTGAATAGAAACTAAATGAATTATTTGTAATATGGAATTATTGTTTAAACAATTGGGCCAAAATCCATATAAGATAAACAAATAGAAACTTTTAATTAAGGGTTAATTAAAAATTAATAATTAAGATTAATTAAATTGAACGGATCTCCAAGAGAAAGCTCGCCTGCGATGAGGTTTCATAAAGTTCCCCTAACACGGAGCGCCTCTAGCTGGGAGCGATCCTGGGAGAAAAGTTCAAATTAATAAATCAAAATTATTAAGACGGCTCATAATGTGATTAGTTTTAATTAGGAAAACTTGAACAATCACTTTATAAAATTAATCTAACCAATTTAAGAGTTAAAGTTGATTAGGTTAATTAAAACTTGGATTAATGAATTAGCCTGAATTAGTCTAAGTTATGAAACCCTAACTCAAAATATTAAGTGGGAGAAGGAAACATGTCAATGTATCCTATGGTCTCCACTAATGGGCTCGAAACGTGAGATTTATACATGGCCTCTGTAACACTGCTGCAGGTGTTCATTCCCATAGGAAGGTTTATTGTATAAATCAATATCAAGTTGGGTCTCCCGAAAGGGATAAAGAATTTTAAATGAGATTGATTGAAGACTGAATCTACACTTCGTAGACACTCTTCAATTTTATTTAAAAGACTAAATTAGTGGGTTACACTTAAGAAGAAATTTGATAAAGTTTGTTATCAAAATTCTTGACCAAACACACTGTAAACAATGACATAGGAATATGAGTTATTCGGGTTGTCAATTGTTCGAGTGGCATCTCGTTTTAATGATGGTAACCGACCTATCATTCGACGGCACTTCACCTAGTATCATTAAAATATCGTAACATAGTAACATGTTTTAGGGCTTTTCTGTTCATTAATATGTTCGCATTCATGCATCATATTTAATTATATGTCGAAACTTTGAGTATTTGAATGTTGAATGCATGTTAGATTACTAAGATAAAGTTTATTTAAATTTCAATAATATAGCATCTCGCTTTAGTCACTATACTTGGAAATAACAAACCGAACGATGAGAACTATGTTTCCTAGAAAAGGAAATGAATAATTTAAGTAAAATAGTTTACTTAAATAAACCGACAATATTAATCATTTAAATAATGAGTTTATTTAAATGGAAATTAATATCATTGTTATTAATTATTTAAATAATGTGTTTATTTAAATGGTAATTAATAATAAAAATATTATTGATAAACAATTATTAATTATTTAGATAATGTGTTTACCTAAATGGAAATTAATAATTAAACATTTATTATTAATTTTAAATAATAGCGATTATTTAAAAGGATAATAGTAAATAACATATTTATTATTGATTTAAATAATGTCGATTATTTAAATAGAAAATAATAAATATTTATTAATGATAAAGTATAAAATCGGAATATGATATTTGAATAATTGATTTATTGAAATAAATATCAAGAGTTAATAAATAAGATTTATTAATAAGGAAGAATCTAGAATTGAATTAATGAATTCAATGGATTTTGGTTCAAATTATTAAATACCAAAATCGAAGTCATATATAATATTTTAGGAAATAATTGTGGAATTATTTTGTCTAAAATAAATATATAAAAGAATGTTCAACCAAAGACAAATTAAACAAAGAAAAATTAGTTTTTCTTAATGATTTTATTCACATAAAATCGGCACGTAAGATAAATAAGGAATAAAATTTGATTTTATTCTTGGCATTTATCTTGTATTTATTTTGATAGTATTTCCTAATTCGATTGGAAAACTGTTTTGCGTATAAATACAAACGTCTTGGTTGTTCATTCAAAAGCTTCTAATTTCAATTTCGAAATTGAAAACTCTTCTTCTTCCTATTCTCCTCGTAACCGATTTTACAATAGTCTAAAAGGGAAGAAAATATTTCTCTTCCCAAAACCATAGTTTTCTAATTTAGTTTAGTTATCAATTTGTTTTTTATTTTGAAACATGTAATAACTATTGGTTCTCATTTCGTATGAACCAAGTATGGGAATATTTTAAATAAGAGTTATTTAGGTAGATATTCCTTTACAATCATATTACAAAGTTCCAAAGTGTGATTGGATGGTTATTCAAAATACTCAGTATAAAACAAATAAATTCCAAACCAAATTCTAAACTCCGAAATATCTAAATGAGTTATAAAGGTTTAAAAATGTTTAAATACTTAAGTCTAAAATCACTTAAATAAGTTAAAGGATTAACCTCTTAAAGATGGTTCTCAAAGAATTTGAGATGATAACCATGTTGATCTACAAACTTAAAGAAATAAGTGAAATTGAGCATCTTTGATTTATCAAAGATAACTGGACTTAAAATCACTAAAGTTCAACACTTAGATGTTAAACTTAAGTGAAAAATGAACAAAGAATCAATTTCTAGTATTCCAAACATTCAGTTATTTAAAAGGATGTTTTAAAGGAGCACTTACTGATATGGAATAAACAATATAGAAATTGAAAGTAATAATTAGTGAATTATTGAATTCACAAATTATTAAGGAAAAGTTCATGAAATCGGTGATACTTGAAAGTTTTAAACCTTAATTAAGATATAAAAGAATTACAATGATTTTATTTCACAATAAAAACAAGTAGTTATTTAAAAGTTTAAATTGTTAAACTACTTGTAGAACTTTATTTGAGTGGGAGCGTCATAATACGAACCAAAGGACTTTTGAAGTCCAAGTGAAACTCATTGACTTCAAAATCAATGAATAAAGTTCAAAATAAGTGAAATAAAAATGACACGAATTTTCAATAGTTGAGTTGAAAAGGGTTACTTATACTTATACATTATTTTTGGAAATAATAAGAAGTATAGAATTGTAATCATTAAACAAATGAAAGTAATGGAGAATTACTTTGTAGTGGGAGCTTAAGAATTTCGAGAATCCTAGAACCAATGTGACTAAAATAAAATTTACAAATAGTATGTTAGTGCACATAGATAAAATGGGAGATTTTATGAGTTGCACAGGCTCAAATTCGAACATGAATTTACTTCCATGTAAGAATTCGACAAAAGACCTTTGCGAATTAAACATCAAATGAGTTGAGTATAAGTAAAATGAGTGTTTACTAACTAAACTCTAAATTCGCGTGATTACTAAGTTGTTAGTAAATGAAAGGTGGTTGAACATGATAGTTTCAAATCAATAGTTAATAGAGTTTATTTTATGGCGATAAAATATGGAATCTATTACACTTAATGAAACTAACATCAGACAAAAGAAATACATACTAAACAGATGAAAATGTTACTGATAAAGTATTAAAATGACTACCATGGCTAAGTAGTTGATAGTCATCCAGTTTGACTGGAATTACAAGTCAAATCTCCAAAGATCTAGGACAAGTGGGAGATTGTTAGGAATGGTGTCCTAGAACTTGTAATTATTTAATTATAATAATTTATTTCGAATAAATTAAATAAATAAACATAAGTTCTTTATATAATCTAGATTGATTCAATTGACGATATTAGGAATATATGGAAATATATAAATATCAAAACATTCAAATAGTAAACCCTAAGTTACTCTTATGAAATCACGACTTAGTATGTGAGTCATACAAGAGGATTAAAGTCGGGATGAGTAACTTAAATATGTCTACAGTAAAAGGATAACGTTTGGGAACCTTATCCTGGTAACACTGTTGATAGCTTCGCATTTTGTTTATAGACAAATGATCTAATCCTGATCATTCATGTGGGTGACATGAAATGGAAGTATCATATGCAATGTTGATTGTATAAGACAGGACCACGATATTCGATCAAATTTCTCATTAGTACCGTTTACGAGAAATGATCGAATATCAAACTAAGTTTATCAACCGTGATAGATCTCAATCCTGAGTGAAATGCGGACTCCTATTTGTGGAGTTATGTTCTTTGATTCACATAGTTGAGAGCGATCTGTAAGAACGCTCAATACACTCGTTTTGGGAACATGACTAGATAAGTAGATGGGAACTCATTTTCACGAGATGGAATTCATAACTTTCCTATAAATTAACGGTATCGGTCCGATACCTAAACATTTTAGGAACTTTAGGAAACTCCCTTGATGTCCCGATTCGAGACATGAACAAGTGACGTCACGACTTCTATTGATCACAAGTATCTTATCTCTAGTTCGACTAAAGATAAAGTTCATTGGAGAATCAGCGGGAACACAAGGATAAAGCGGTAATTACAGGGGGCAAAACGGTAAATTTATCCGCTTGTAATTATGAGGGTTCCACGTGAAGGATAATATCACAGATATAAATAAAAGATAAACTAAATGGACATAACTCATCTATAGTGAGGGGAGTTCAGCTATGAATCTATAGTGGAATTATTCATAGTTAGATAATAAGTAATTAACGATTATGTGTTAATCACTTAATTGACTAATTATTAAGCCCATGATCTATAGGTCCATCGGGTCCCTATGCTAGCCCAAATATCGTAGTCGCGAAATCAAGTAGAAGAAATGGAAATTTTAAGTGAAGTGAATTACTTAAAATAGGCAATATTAATTGTTTAAATATTGAGTATATTTAAACGGTAATTAATATAAACATTATTAATTGTTTAAATAATGAGTTTATTTAAACATGAAATTAATAATGAAATATTATTAATTAGATATTATTAATTATTTAAATATTGAGTATATTTAAATGGTAATTAATAATTTGAAATTAATTAACAATTATTAATTGTTTAAATAATTATATTTAAACGAAATTAATAATTAAAATTAATTAATTAATAATAAAATATTGTCAATAAAATTGTTAATCAAATAATGAGTTTATTTAATGGAAATTAATAATTATAATATTTATTATTAATTATTTAAATAATGAAAATTATTTAAATGGAAATTAATAATTAAATATAAATTTGATAATATTTAGACGGGAGAAAATATTAATATTATTAATTGTTTAAATAAAATATTTATTTAAATAGTAATTAATAAATAAATTAATTGAGTTGGACTTATTAATTTAAGAGAGAGTTTCTAGCCCAATTGGATTAATGAACCCAATTGAGATTGGCCCAAAATAATTAATTAAATAATTTGGAATTATTTATTAAATTAATATGCTATTTTCGGCCACCATGTAATTTTGGGAAGAGATAATTGCTTGAATTATATCCTAAAATAATTACATAGATTTATTTACCCAAGATAAATAAAAATAAAGAAAATAAAATAATCTCCTATTTATCTATGGCATTTTCGAAATTGCTAGATAAAGGAAAGAGATTATCTTTTTCTTTTTGTGTTTATCTCTATAGATTAATCCTAATGTGATTAGGATTCCTATTTTCCTATAAATAGGAGGGTTGGGTCATTCATAAATCACACAATTCAATTCCATAGAAAGTTGGAACTCTCTCTTCCTCCTCTCCCTCCCTTGGCCGATTTTCTCATAGTGTTGGGAAGAAAAATATTTTTTTCTTCTTCCCAATTTCTTCTAAAGTTCGATCCCACAATCGAATTTCGTTTGATCGATCGGGATATAGCATAGAAGATCCGGTGTTGCTGAGGATTGATGCTGTAAAGAAACCTCCAACCAATTCTCCGATTTTACTCAATGTAAGTTCCGGTTTGATTTTAATTTTCGAAAATATAAGCATGAATCTACATGTCTTTCACAAATTGCATGATATTAATAGATCCGTTATTAAATGTTAATAAGTTTACTAAATAAAATTCCGCTAATTTAGTAAATCATCCCTTCAATCTTAACTTACGATGACGCATTTACAATGTCGACTTGTATGTGTCATTATATAGTGAATATTCATATTTTTTTTACCATTAGTCATCATAAGTTACAAGGACACTGTGCAATGACCGTCATCTTAAAAGTGTCATTGAACATACGGTGTCATTGTTAATATTTTAAGACACGTAATTATATAGTATAAATGTCAGGCATTGAACGTCATTATTTAGCATGTAAATATCCCCAACCATTTATTTTTATAATTACCCATTATTTTAGTCATAACCTGTAATAATCGAATATCTACAATATAGCCATCACATCCTAGAGAAATTAAACCATGAAACATACTTAAATCTTCAACATTTCACACTCCCATTTCTATTTCAACAAAAAAAGGTTTGGTGTTTATTTATAAAAGAACACAACGAACCATCCTTACAAAAATATAATAGTTATGCATATTCGAAAAATACGAATGAAATCTAATTATAAATGTTTGTTGCCATTTTGAGTAAGGCATGTTCATAAAATATATATTGGGTATGCACGTTTTTTGGTTTGACTCACTTTCATAAATAAGTCGTACATGATGTACAATACATGAGATGTACAATGTACTTGCTATTTCACCAGACTTATGTTTGCTAGAATTTTTCCATGATGTACAAGATGTGTGTGATACAGTCATACATGATTACATGTAAAAACCCGACTCTTTATTTCGAAATATATCAAAATAATGCAAGCAGAATACTTTTTTTTTAAAAAAACAAAAAAAAAATATCACCTATATAATAAATTCAAGTAAGATCCATATCATTCGCAAAATGGGTTGCGCAACCCTTTTCATTAAATGTCTCAAATCCAACATAAAGGAAAGTAAAATCCAAAGTTTAAAGCATCAAGTGTAAATACCCCAAAGGGTGATAACAAACCAAGTTCAAAACATAAACACTAGTCCATGGACAACAAATCAACTCAAGTGCATCCACTCTAAGTCATTTCCATGAAATCAGGTGGCACCAGCTCCACGCCCACGACCCCATCCACTTTTCGTACCTGAATAGTATCATGAGCGAAAATACCTAGTGAGGATAAATTTAAAGATAAAGTAACTTTAGACCCCAAATCCATATCCAGATGTGTGTCCAAAGAATCTAACAACTCTTTACTACCCATTCTGAAACCATACATCTTCGCAACTAATGTCTCATATTCCACATACTTTCCAAGTTCAATCTCCCATCAAGTTTTTAACGAAACTAGACAACATTAAACAATAACATTCCATCAACTTTAATCAATTCCACAATCAAAAATAATTTAAGATTATGTCAGGTGCCAACAGTCCTCATATATTTAAATTACAATAAACAGTAAAAACATAGATAATACCAGATAATGCAAAAAACATACAACATGTACATTAATCTCACCCATTCATACATCCATCATAAGTCAACTAAGATTATGTTAGGTGCCAACAATCTTTACATATCTTTTTTACCTATTGAAAACAAGTAAAACACATCTAGAGTCCAAATGATACGAGAAATTAAATAGAGGCCCAATAAGACAGAAAAACATAAACAAATTCCCAATGACTTTTTCATATACTCCATAACCTCCAATTCCCTTAGTAATTCTCAAAGCCTCATAATCATAATCAATAGTCAAGTCGTGAGGCTTTCAGGGAATCAACATGCAATATTTCATAAATCATAGTCAAACCTTATACGCCTTCAGATAACCAACAAGCAATATTTCATAAATCGCCAAAAGTCACATTTCCACCATTTCCCATAATCTTTTCTCAAGTATAAACTCATTGCAATTCATTCAAACTCATAATATTCGATAACTTCATAAACACCCCAAGATAAGCATAAACATCGGATTTATCGTAATTAGCCATTTCCATAAAAAGTTCCAAAATCACCCCATCTCCAAAATACCAAACTATACTCCCAAGTCCTAAACACAATTTCAAGCATGCTTTATGTCTCTTATTTCTAAAATCAAACTTAACTCCCGATCATACGAATCGTTCAACAAACTTTGTTTCTAAATTTACTCTAATTTCTATTTATCCTCACCTTTTGATGATAACTCGGAACCAAAGTCCCAGTTTGAGCATCGAGCGAGCAATCAAGTGCCTCCTACAATTTAATATGCCTAAAATGCATTAATTAAAAAATCTGAGTAACGAACGACACACAAAACAAATAATTAAACAAAACAACCTGAGAACTCCCTCCCTAGGCTCTCGGCCGAATAGGTGCTGCTATGGGGGTGTTTTCCGGGTTCGTATGGGGAGGTTTCTAGGATGTATTTATCAATGAGTAAGTTAAAATAAGGCATTTGGATATGGTTTTACCACCCAAAATCAAAGAAAAACACAAATTAAACAAAGGGAAAGAACATATAGGCAACCTCGGTTTTGGAGAGGAATATGGTGTTGGTGTTTTCGATTCTTTTTAGTCTAGGGTTTGAAAAACATCAAGAAACTTTATAAATGAAATTCCAAATTCGAAATCTTCAAGTTTCATGAAATGGAATTGAAGTTTTCAGCTCAAAATTTCATTTAAGAATAAGAGGAAATAGAAACCCATAAAAGAACAAGGAAACCTTACTTTGAAGCTTTTTGAAGATGGATGGAATACTTCAAAGGTTAGATGAATAGAATCCTTGAAACACGATCTATCAACGCATCAAAAAACAGAGCAAACAGATGAGAAAGGAAGAAAACCCAGAATTTCTCTTTTCTCCTTGAGGGTAGTGGCAATGGTGGCTAGAGATAAGAGAGTTTGTGTTTTGTTTTTCTGTTTCAAATGAAGGGAAGATGATGACCCTAACTGATTTGGAGAGATAAGTTTTCTTTGCTAAGGGTGAGTTTGGGATGATTTTTGAAGTGTTTTTCATCTACTAAAAACACTTTTTAATTTTTGTATGGTGTTTGGCTACATCATACAAATGTTTTTGAAATTTCTAAGTGTTTTTAGAGAAAACACTTAATTTGGGTTCGTTTGGCATAGCATCTCTTAAAAATGTTTTGAGTTAAATATTTTAAAAGAAATATTAATTAAGTGTTTCATCTAAAAACACTTGAATGAAGTATTTTAAGTAAAATACTTATTTATAAACATTTTTTGAAGAATCACAAATCAAGTATTTTCTCCAAAAACACATTTTAGTATACTCAAGTGTTTTTAGAAGAAACACTTAATTAGTATTTCTTTTACATTGTTTTTCCCTCTCCTAGGGTTGTGTAACCTGCGTTTGGATTAAAAATAATTAATTGATCTTTTGCAACAAATAAAAAAAATATTATTTTATAATGAATAAAAAAAATTAACTATTTTCATAAACAAATAATTTGTCACATCAACTTAAAAAAATATGATTTTTCAATATTTATCATGAATTATATAATGAACTAAAGGGTTTATGACTTCAATCAGATTTAATGTTTTGATGTTGTTAACTCTTTTTAGTGGATAAAACATAGAACTCAAAACAAGGATTTCAGAATATCTTGAATCATTCAAATCAAAGTTGAAACAAAAAAATTATGATTAAAAGAAAATTAACGACATAATAAAAAGGAGTCAAATTGTATAATTTTAAAACTATAAATGTATAAATATTCATTTTAAAACTACATAAAATGTGTTTGCATTTCACAAAAATTATAGGAGTTTTACTTGTATACCCCTATTATATGTTTTCATTATGAAAGCATTCAAGCCAAACATTATATAATATCAACGAAACCCGAGGATATTTGACTCCTTGTTTTTCTTTTTCTCTAACCCTTAAAACAATGCTTACAACATTCAACATAAAGCGTCTTCAAAAAACGTCAAAAACACTCTTTAAAGTTCAAGAACATTTTTCTGAAAATGGAATAAATCATGTCCTAGTTAAACACTTGAACTAATTAATCTAAGAATTAGAGGTTAGAGCATAAAGAGTCTAAAGAAAAACATGTCAATCCCAGCTTGCCATAGATATATCATTAGAATTTAATAAACCATCACTTGAAGCGCAATTAACACATCCTATCAAATTATAAAAATCCAGAGTTCAAAATACCTAATATTATAAAAATCCAGAGTTCAAAATACCTAATATTTATATGTGGCATTCACAAAAAGCCACACCTCCTTTGCCTCTACTCAACCACCACCCCCCCCCCAAAAAAAAAAAAAAAAAAAAAAAAAAACAGTTATACAATCAGATTCTGGTACCTTAATGGACATGGAAAAAAAAAACCAAGCGGACTTGCGAGAACGGAGATGCATGATAAAAAAAAAAGACAAAATTATGCCAATAAGAGGTTTAATCCTCATCCATCCCCGCAGGCTGATCTCCTCTCCTGGGACCTCCTGCTGGTTTTGACATTATTATCTGCAACGTGATGAATAATGTCCAGTAAAAAACGTAATTTTCCGAGACAAAAAAGGTATTCTTTTATTCTCACAAAATTACAAGCAATATCTATGATGACTACATCAAATCTTTTAAACAACAATGCTCACAAATTTCTGCCCAAGCAAACGTTAATAACCAAAAAAAGCAATAATCCCCAAAAGAAGCATATAACAGAAAAAGAAAACTTGAGCATCATACTAAATAGTCATGCAACACAAGTCAATGACTTCAACCTTGTCAATCAAGACTATATGAAGTATCCAAAGTCATGTTCTCCAAGGCTAGAGCCAAAAAGGAAATGATCTTAGGGAATCGAAACACGTCGAGTAATAAAACAAAATATCACGGGGGATTTTTTAAAAAATATACACAGAAAAAAAGAACAAAGGCTTACACTCCGTGCAATTCAAATTTCAAACACCAAAAAGTTTTTGAAAGAGAAATTAGAAAGAGTACCTGGTCAACTCGAAGGACAGTACAAGCAGCTTCTGCAGCATATTTGAGAGCAAAGAACCTAAAAAATAAAAGCCCAGACACAAAAGGATGTCATGATGCAATAGTATCACAAATAAACAAAATATAGGATGTCATGATGCAATAGTATCACAAATAAACAAAATATACTCACAGGCAGAAACAAAACAAAAGAACCTCTAAAAAGTAAATTACAAGAAAATGCTTTAAAACCACAAAAGAGCTTGTGGCATAACCCAACAAGAGGCATTCAAATGCTCTAAATGCCAAACATCCTCGAAATGTCCTTTATCTTTTTTTTTAATTGAAATGTCCTTTATCATGAAATGGAGGATGCAAGACCACTTAGTCTATCATTAAAATAAAACAATATCATTAAATAATGTTAAATAAGATTGTGCCAGTATCAAAACATTAAGTATATGGCAAACATATGATAAATTGTGTGATCCACACCACTTCAACTCCACTAACCGAAGTTTAGGGTGTGGGTTTCATGGAAAATGGGTTAATTTTTAATTTACCATGTTTGGGGTGATCTTTTTTTAAAAAAAAAACTCAGAGGCATCTGCTACCCAAGTGACATTAATTCCCATGAGAGGAGGTAATCTGATTACTTCTCAACAGGTGTAATATTTACTTCCCACAAATCAAGGAGGGGTGGAAAAAAAGAAAAAGAATCAAGGAGGTTAGCAAATTCTATAATTTCACTATCCTTAAGATTTCTAAAAAAAGAAAGATCCCAATAGTTATGCAAAGGATCGTAAAGAGAAGAAATTGGAGAAAAACTATTAGAAGTAATGTGATAAAAAAAACAAGGGAAAAGAAAAAAAAGAGTGATTGAGAATTGGAGAGCAAATTGTTTCCCAAAAACGGATTTATTTACCCACCACAATTATTTGAAAGAGAGGAGAAGGATAAAACACATTGAAATAGATTTCGAACGACTGGAAAGAGAATCATTCTTAACAATGAAGACCATACCTACTTTTAATAAAACCAGCTCAAAACGAGTTTAAATCGAAGAAAAATCTCCAGATCCATTTTCCAAGCAAATTGATATTTTTGAAAGGGAGGCTAATTCCATTAATGCTCTCCATACACCACCCTCACTTTCCCCTCAGCCAAACCAACCCTTTTCTTCTTCCAAGCCTTTACCTAAGTAGATCCTTCTCCTCCTCCTTCTCCCCTCGCCAGTGTCTCTTACGCCGGCAAAGGCCACCCCCCGGCCCCGGCCCATTTTTTTATTTTCCCCTCTACCCTCCTTTACCCTTCTCTTTCCTTCCTTGCAGTGTGTCGTGGCTTTTTGGAAAGACAGTAACTCTAGAATCGAAAGCAAGAACTTTTTCATTGGGCAAATAAAACAAAAAAATGGGGAAAGGTTTCTTTGAGAAAAAAGTATAGAGATAATCGGTACAAGTTTTCCTTGGAAGCACATATTGTTGTTAGGATAAGAGATGCAGTTAATGATTTGATCGAAGGTCCGATGATCCTAAAATTCTTAAGGAGAATAGAGTGTGAGAATGGAGTTTGTTGGGTGTAAAAAGTGGTCAATAGAAGAGGCTCTTTTGTGGATATTACAAAGGTAATGAAGACATGAGAAAATGTCAACCTCTTTTTTTAGATGAATTCACAAAAGAAAAAAAATTAAAAAATGAAAGAGTACAAAATGAGGATGAGATATCCTCAAAAAACTGTACAGAAAAAAGAGCTAAAAACATAAGAAAAAAACCTGATCCCTATCAAAACAAAAAGGTTCCCAAAGCCCATACATAAATGAGATCCAAAATTTAAATCTTTGACATTCCTTGCCCAACCTCTTTATCCACTCTGGGATTAACTACAAGGGTAGGAAAAAGTTTGTGAGGCTGCTGGCAGGTGAATTTGAACCCTTAAGCACTGAAAAGAAACCAAAGAAAAGTAACCTGTCAAGAAGACACCTTTACTTGCTGAGGTTGTTAAGCTTAAAAAAGGGACCTTCAAAAAATATCAAACTTGCAATATCTCTAAGGAGACCAACATAGAGAATAATGTTGTCAGTAAGATCTACTTCAAGAATACTTTGATGTTGACAAGAAGATGCTTCCATTATGGCACATGCTCTCTGTCTGAATCAGAGTCGGTCGGTGCACTTATGGGGATTTAGTGGTGAAGTTTGAATTCTGGGATTAAAATTAACATGGGAAAATGGAGTTAATTCCCTCGTATGGGGTGGATTAGAATCAGAAATATCCCTTTGAACCATTGGGAATTGGGGGCTTTTAAGGTGGCAGTTGATCTTTGTGGTGGTTTTATTAAATGCTCTCAGAAAACATGCAACAGAATCAGATGTTTTGAGGCCGTGATCTAAATGAAAGAGAATTATTGTGGTTTCATCCCAGCTGACTAGAAGTAAGAAAAGAAGATGGTACTAGCTTCATAGCCAGTATTGTAGCTTTCCAAGAATGGAAGAATATGGAAAGATGAATTCCGGCCATCCATGGTAGTTTCTCGCGGCAAGTGGGGTGCAATTTTTCAATGAGACGGTCCTCCTTCTATGGACTAAAGAAGACTTGAATGGAAATCAGAAGTCTAAAGCTTCTACACGAGTACAAAATATTGTTCATATGCAGGGTAACTTTATCCAAAAGGAACCATCGGGGCCAATTTATCCTGGAATAAATCAGAGGAATATTCTCCTTTCAGCCAATTGTACAAAACCTCTGAACTTTTCGACGCCTGTTGGTACTATTTTTTAAACAAAGGAAGAAATTTATTTAGTAATATTAACTTCAAAAATACCCTTCCTCGAGCTCCACACCAAGCAGCACTTAAGGGTTCCCTCGTTGTCTGTTCTTGAGGATTTTTTTGCCCTCATTTTGTATTTTGAGGATTTCTCATCCTCTTCTTGTAATTTTTCCTTTTTGATAAAATTTTGAGACTTTATTTTGAAAAAATAAGGGCAGTTGAAATTCTGTGCAGAGAATCCAAATTAAAGGTTTCATTGTAAAAAAAAAAAATCTAAAGTTGTAAAAGAATGACGACTAACTTAGTAACGTGAAGATCCCAAATATTCATCGGGGAAACATCCTTGCAAACCCCTTCCTCCAAGTCGATGCCAACTCCAATATTGCCAGATGCATGCTCAGCATCCAATGAGGCTATTATTTCCATTGCATTTAGTCCAGCATTTTCAGCCAGAGTTTTTGGAACCATCTTAAAACTCTCTGCAAATTTTGCAATGGCATACTGATCCAATCTACAAACAGTCAAGAAAAAGTAATTAGTTGATTCTTCAAACAAATAAAAAGTAATAATAACTCTAATACTTGCGACTCATTGAGAGAGAAAGTGGGGTGGGGGCAAAGTGTCAATCTAATTATTAAAATATATATATATATATATACATATATATATATACATACATATATACATGTATACATTGCCCTGTATCAAAAAAGATTATTCAACTTGCTAAATGGGAAATTTGGAGATCTTACATTACGTGACAGAGAAACATAAAACCAACAAATAGATCTAAAATAAGTACGTGACAGAGAACTCTTAATGGAATTAAGGTATTAAAACGTATTCTTTTATATACTTACCTTGGACTAATTTTGTCTTTGTAACTTTCATATGAAGGTTTTCTCAACCTCTTCTACTTTCTTTATTTTAATAATATTGTTGTGATTTCTTCTAAAAAAAATTGTAAATTTCAAAATAGCAAAAAATTTCAAAAAATGTCACTTTTTTAACACCCATAAAATAATGAAAAGATTTTTTTTATATAATACATTTATCAAAATTGTAAAAACTAACAAATTTTGAAAAATTACTAAATTTTAATTCAAAACATCTAAATAAGAAACATGAAAACAAAAAACAACAATGAAGATTTATCATTCTACCGTACTACTAAAAATAAAACAAATTAATGAAAAAGAAGAATTCATTAATTTAGTGAAACAATTCATTAATTAAATAAAAGCAAAAGGTGCTATTTTTTAAATAAATCAAACCTTTGCTCTTTTTTTATTTGAAAGAGCTCACAAGTTAATTTCATAAAGGTAATGAAAGAAAGAAAGAACAAAAGAAATACACAAAAAGTATCCCCTAATCACATGTAAGTGAATATAAACAAAAAAACAGCCCGACCCGCCACCTAATGACCAATTATTGGTAACCATAAATAAAGGAAGTTACAAAAGGTTTTAGTGATGGGCACCCAAAAGAAGCATTTACATGTGTCACATCCCAAACCAATTCCCTAGACTGTTCCTCCTCTTTAAAGACCCTTCTATTTCTTTCAAACAAAATCCCCCAAATTATTGCAAAAAAATCTTGCTTGCTAGAGGCATCTCCCCTTATCCCTAAAGGGAGGATTCAAGATAACCTCACCCATCATCTGGCTTTTGCTATTTTTGAAATCACTAATGACTGTAATTTCTCAGTACTTTATTTATTTACCTTATAATTATGGAAGGACTACACTAATTTGGTATCAGTTGAGTAAAATACTTTTCCTTTTCTTCACATGAAAAGTTACAATTAATTCTATACTAAACTAAAACATGTGCACATCATTAACGTTAGATTAAATTTTAACAAAAAAAATAAAATAATAAAGTAAAAATTATTACCCTGTTTCTTTGAAAGAGAACTCTCTCACCCTTCTAGCCAACTCAATTTCAGTAGCAGCAGCTCCAGGTACTATACGGCTGTCCCTCGCCATTGCCTGACAAATAAAATCATTATGCAAGCTCCAAAGTCTTCCAACAAAAACAGTAGGTCTAAGAAATACCTTGTAGGTATTAACTCCATCATCAACTGCTCGTTCAAGATCATCCAAAATACTATCAGTACTTCCTCGTAAGACAACAGTTGCTAGGGAGTTACCACCCTCTTCATTCTTCACAACAGTGACCTACAATGCAATATTAACAAGGAAGGGGGAAATATTTGTGACATCAGAATTATAGCAGAAAGAATTATGAGAAAATGTGTGATATAACAATGACAGGGCTGATATAAAATAACATACCCTAGCACCACCAATTTCTTCAACTGATATAGAGTCCACATGACCCAAGTCATCCGGACTTGGCTGGCTAAGCTTCAACTGTTTTTTTAATAGAGGGGAGGGGGAACCTTGTCAATGCCAATGAAGAAAACCTCTTATTGTCAATTTGAACAATAAATATCATAACATGTTTACCAATGCTACAGCTCCAGTTGTGCGGCAAAATCTTCGAAGTTCAAATTTTGAGCTGATTTTCAACACCATAAGTCTGTAGCACAACACAAAATAAAATTAAAGAAAAATACGTTGAAAACACACCCAGACAAGCAAATTTGGATAGTGCATCCATGTGGAACACATCTTGAACCACCTCTTTCCAACAGATCTCAAATATGCAAGTAGTACATGGAAATTTCAGTTATTATTGTTTATTATTACATGAGGTCAGACACATCATATATTCTCAGTAATAAGCAATAAATAAAACCATTTTTTAAATTCAGAGACCACATTTGTAGCCTTCAACTGGCATACAGATAACCAGTGAGACAGGGTAAACTTGACGTACTTGTAGCGTTCACAGAAATGAAGGGCCATTTCCCCAACAGCTGCTCCACTAACAATAACTTTAGCACCTGAATCTGCAATTGCTTTTATCAGCTCCTCAACTTTAGCTTCCTCAGTTTTTGCATAGTTTTGTAGCTACAAATGATAAGTAAATGTAAAAATGATTATTCAGTAAAACTACAAATCCAATCACACACACAAACAATAAAACATAAATAAACTTAATCATATAACTCAACATTCCCCCTCACATGTGAGCTTTGGATATTTGCACAAGACTCAATCATGTGGAATTTTTAATAAATGGGGAGAAAATGTCATCACGGGGGTTCAAACTCATATGATAACATATTAAATCACCACTAGAACCAAAAGCTTAACCTAAGGGTTAAGGTAAATTTAATCATATATCTCAACAATCTCTTATACCCAAAAAAAAGGTTAACTGGAGTTCTAAGATTTATAAGAAATTCAAGGCTTCATTTGGTCTATGGCTCATTAACAACTCAACATCTCGAATGCATGGATACAAACACAATACAATGTAGACATGGCGACCAACCAAAGGAACACATTGTATTTCTTAGGAACCTCGAACTTCTAGATCATTTTACACAATCCCTTTGGAATAGCCTCTCTTTTATGCACTATTAACCACCAATACAGGGAATTAACCAAGAAAATCCAAGAGGAAGTAAGGCTTCACTTTCTCGTATCCACCTTCTTGTATTCTTTATGTTAATTAACACAGTGATATTCTTTATTTAGAAAAAGGGATAACACGATTATGAATGTAGCAAAGCATGTTAGCTTATTTCAACGATCTTCCTATGAACCAACTAGGAACACTGACCTTATATCAAAATTTGGATTACACGAATGAGATTAGAAAGAGTGATAAAAGAAAGAATTATGAAGCAAAAGAATCTTGTCGCCACGTCTCAAAGCACGAAACAGTGTTTTAAAATAACTGAAAACTGCTCGCTTAGGCATGCTCGGCATCTTTTTATGAAAGATCCAAGTGATGATACCCATATCCCCCCTATTTTTCTTCTATCTCCCCCTCCCTCACTTCATCGGCGCATTTGTCCCTACTCCATCCATCTCCCCCTCCCTCACTTCATCGGCGCTTTTGTCCCCCCCCCCCTCTCTTCACCGGTTCTCTCTGTTCCTATTCCATCCCTCTTTCTTTTTTCTTAACCTTTCTCTCTCTCCATCGACACTTCCTGTCAATGTAAAATATTTATTTTATATTTAATTTGATGTGTCATATATATAAGTAAAGTTGTTTATATATTTGTAAATTACAAGTCATAAAATTTATCAATCTCAATAGTCCTGCTGTCCTATTAATACAAACCAGATTAAAAAATTAGCTGTCAAACTGCCACCATGTGATATTCCTCTTTTTATTACTGATAATCGGGAATCTGAATCATCTGGTTCATAAATTTTGGCTTTTTTCCACTACTATATGGCTAGCTTAACTTGTGGTCTCTTTTTTCCATTCTCACCATTTAAAAATCAAAATCTAGCGCAGAAGTAATGTACAACCCTTGAAGCAAAGCACTGGCATAAACCTCCAGGTCTATATAGAGTGCGCCAAAAGATGAACACACAAGAATTTTAAATCACATAAAGAGACACACTTGAGTCGTTTATATCAATAAAGTAAAAAGCTCTTCCATTTTCTTTGAGGGTGCAGGCTAGGGAGGTCAAGGGTAAAGAGGAAGACAATATTTGAATAAATTATACCTGGGTGATGAATAAAATTTGAACACAAGACAAAATACCAACACAAAGACACATTCTCAAGCCAACAAACAAACGCTAACTGATTTTATTTAGTAATGGATGAAATCATGGAAACAAATTCCAAGGCAAAAAATAAATAAATACAGAGAGATTACCTCTTCGGCAGTGTGAATTAAGACAGTTCCTTTTGTTTCAGTTGCAGATGTATCAACACCGCCAACAATTACAACAACCTTCAAGAGAATGTAGAAGAAAAGCAAAACAAAAACAATTTAAAGAATTTCAACTATAAATAGGAAGATACAATAAAAGTTCAAATTCTCTATAGGCATAAAATTTTATCATGATTATCAAAGTTTAGCATCAACAGTCAAGGTAATTTATTTTGGATATAGCAAAAGCAGTGCAAGTTAAAAATATGGGAAGGTCCACTATCATCAAAATCACCATGCAGCACCCCCAAAAGAAAAATGTCTTCAAAGACATGCCAATCATTCATTACAATTATTTATATGAGCATAATCTTGCCGTCTACTACTTAAAACCAAACAAGAAAAATTAAAAGATAATTATGCAGAATTACCCCAGATGCAGATAAATATTTTATTTCTTTTCTTCCCCCTCTTTTTTTTCATGTCCACAAAGTAGTACTTAGGATTAAAGAAAGGAGAGAGTAGACATGCAAATTTTATTTCTTAAAGATGATATAATCTGCTTACCACTTAGCCAATAAAACTGCTACACTGACTTCAGTTTTTTTTTTTTTTTTAATATAGAACAAAGCTTTTCATTGATAAACGAAAAGGTCAAAAAGACCAACCAAGAGGTTAAAAAAAGTGCTCCAATTGGCCGCAATAGTAGAGAGCGCATAATTACAAAAAAAAAAACTTTACAACTAACACTCCAAGTAGAGCCATTGTAAATATTATTTTTTTATAATAAACTAAGCTATTTGATTGATTAAGTGAAAAAGCCCCAAAAAGAAGATGCCAATTGGGCAGAAGCGAGATCCACAGCTTTCGACTTTGCACCTTCTCTGATTGGAGTTTAACCCAATTTTAACCACCATCCAAAGGAGAAATTAAATTTTCTTTGGATACCACCCTTGTCCGACGTGCTTTGGAAAAATCAACATAAGTAGAATCTTCACTATCTCACAATAGTGGTCAAGGGGTTGCTTTCCAACCTTGAGGTCCTGGGTTCAAACCATGTTGGCCACCTACCTAGGATTTATCCTACGATTGAATCGACGCCAAGTGTTGTAGGGTCGTGAGATTGTCCTGTGAGATTAGTCGTGGTGCGAGTAAACAGGCCTGGACACTCACGGTATCCAAAAAAAAAAAGAATCTTCACTAACTCACAAGGTATTAAAAGCAGATTTGCAAGTGAAATCCTTGTGGTTGTCCTGCTTCCAAAGCCTACTGTCTTCTCTACTGGAAATACCAAAGGGTTACATTTTCTCCGATAACAGAATCCATTCACCAACCTCAACATCGTTAAGACATCTACGAAGGGCAATAGCCCACGAGTTCGAATGCTGATCCTACAGGTTACTTTACCCAATCTTCCTTATTTCTAGCAATGGCATACAGGTTAGCGAACGAAACAGCTAATGGGGCTATGCCAATCCAGAAATGGTGCCAAAACCGGACTCTATCACCCCTTCCCACCGAGAACGAAGAGTGCTCTTCCATAATGTTTCTGAGGTTATATATCAAATTCCAAATGCTTCTTCTAATGCTTCTACTGCATTGACTTCTAGAACTATATGGATTGCACATCTATACCCTGATATTTTTCTACTTTTTGGATATGAAACAAAATTGTCCTTAAAACTGGACTCTATCACCCCTTCTCACTGAGAAGGAAGAGTGCTCTTCCATAATGTTTTTCTGAGGTTATATATATCGAATTCCAAATGCTTCTTCTAATGCTTCTACTGCATTGACTTCTGGAACTACATGGATTGCATATCTATACCCTGATATTTTTCTACTTTTTGGATATGAAACAAAATTGTCCTTAAAACCGGACTCTATCACCCCTTCTCACTGAGAAAGAAGAGTACTCTTCCATAATGTTTCTGAGGTTATACCGAATTCCAAATGCTTCTTCTAATTCTACTACTGCATTGACTTCTGGAACTACATGGATTGCATATCTATACCCTAATATTTTTCTACTTTTTGGTTATGAAACAAAATTGTCCTTAAAAAATTACTATCCCCTAATGTTTGTCAGCACATCAGCTGGGAACAACACCACATGAAGCAGAGGTTAAGATGGAAGCATCTTTTTCACAGAACAAGACAAACACATGAAAATTAACAAACAAACTAAGCATCTATAGTTTCACAAAAACATGATTAAAGATTCAAGAATATGCATTTTTTAAGAAATGATTAACTTCCATTGAGAAAAAAAATGAAGAATTACAAAAAAAAAACATCAAAAAGGACCCAAAGAACAACTGCGGAAAATTTGTGAGCGATCCTGTCGTTGAAAATCAAAAATAGAGGAATATTAGAAAAATAATGATAGAGGGTTGATTGGGAATCATGTCAATAAACAGTTCTTCGTTATTAAAAATTAAGGATGGATTTTTTTATAGAAAACTTGCATGACCCAATATAATTTAAAATCAGTTTTCAACAGAAAACAAAAACAGTGAACTGTTGAAAAAATGTTCGGGGGTTGTTAAGAAATCGTGTTTAAGAAACAGTTCTTCGTTTTAAAAAAAAAAAAAAAAAAACAGATTTTTTACACAGAAAACTTGTTTAACAGAATATTTATTAAAAACAGTTTTCAGAATAAAAAACAACAGAAAACAGAAACAGTATATTGTGTATTCATGCGTGTTTTTGTTGTTGTCTATATTATAACCACTCATATTTTCAAATAAATATATAGATCAAGTAAATGGAAACATAAAAATAAAAGATATTTCCCTAAACAGTTCTTTAAATTAAAAAAACAATATAAAACAGTTTCAAAGTATTAGATTATAAAATTATGTTTTTTTTTTAAGTATAAGATTATAAAAAAAAAATTAAACACAGATTTTAAAAAATACATCCAATTCCCAAACAACAACTTAGTAACTTGACACCCACCCAAAAAAAAGCATTAGTATATGTCAGTTCTCAAACGTTTACCTATGAACCTTCAACATCCTACTAGAAAACCCTTCTATTCCTTTCAAGCCAAATTTCCCTACGATTGCCAAAAAAGTCAGCTTGCCACAAACGCCTTACTTTGATCTCTAAAAGGGATAATGCACAATCTCTTCCATGGTTAAGAATATGCATGAACTCATGAAACACATTCATATAAAAATATATATAACATGCACAAAATCTCTATTACACCCATCACCCATGAATGCATAAATAAGAATTTGTGCTAACCTTAGCCTTCTCAACTCGCTTTATACTTCCCACAGCATCATTTTTCAAGACCATGCCTCGCACTACTAAAGAATTATGCAAACCACCTCCTAATAACTTCGCAACCCGGACATTGTCCACATTAAAATTTGTTGGATTCTTAGGACAAACTTGAATGCATGCCTGCAACACAAAAATGTATACATAAAGACCTCGAGAAGAAAAGGTTAACAGGATGATTCCTCAATTGTAACAAGAGTAGGCGAAAATTAATTACATCAGCAACTAGTGAACATAATATATCTTCTTGTCCGAATTGCTTGCTAGCAATGGCAGATTTCATTCGAGAAATAACTTGCTCTTTGTCACGTACGTCCATGTTGTCAGAACCTTCCTCCACTAGTTCATTTAAAATTTCAATAGTCTGAACCAGAAAAATAAAAGATTAAAACGACACTATTTTTTATGAGAGACAAACTTTTTGTTGATGTACAAAAAAAGGTTGAAAGTCATTCTGAGCCAAAGAGGGTACAAAAAAATGGCACATTAAAAAAGATCATTAACTTAATATTCACCATGTAGAAAGTGAGAAACCTTATTAATTGCCTTGGTATAGCCACTGATTATTTCACTTGGGTGCAGACCCATCCTGATGAGTTCTTCTGCATTTTGTAGAAGCTCCCCAGCAAACGAAATTGTCAAATTAGCTCCATCACCAATTTCTTCTTGCTGAGCCTTACCTGCTAAAACCAAAAGTTTGGCTGCAGGATGCTGTACCTCAAGTTCATTTACAATAGTGGCTGCATCATTTGTGACAAAAAGCTTGTCTAGATGATTAATTACCATCTTATTCATTCCTGAAAAAAAAATACTTAAATCTATTATTTATGAGATATGTTTTGTTAACGAGAGAGATAAAAATTAAAACTATCACGAATCAGAACAATAAAGTTGCATCAACTATAACGTGAATAATAAACAGCAGTAAACCTACCTGGAGCTATTCAAAATTATATTACTTTACTTTTAAACTATTTTCTGAGATTTCAAAATTAACCAACATACATAAGATTTTAAATGCGAGTTATTTAAAAATCCATCAACTAACAACGTCGAAACTAAGTAAATAATGAAATGAAATGCTCCAGGCTTAACCGCCGTAGTAAATAGAATGGTAACAGAAGAAAGAAACTAGAGGGAAAGAAATGATGAGAAATAAATCGGGATGGAGATGGAGATCACCATTAGGACCCAGGGAAGTTCGAGTGATGGTAGAAAGTTGTTTGCAAGCATCGATGTTCTTGAGAACGGCTTCATCCAAACCAGAGAGATGTCTGTGACCATCTTTAAGCATTGATTGAATTCCATGTGTTGGAAGCTGGAACCCCATCTTCTTCTTTCCTTTTCCTTTGAAGAAGAAATGTAACTCAAAAATCAAATAGATCGATCGTCTTTAGAGCAAACGCAATGGAAAGAGAGACCAAGAAAGCCCTAACCCTACAAACAACTATGGAGTTTAGTATACTGATGGTGCACTGGGACTGGGAGGAAGGAAGGAAGTATGCCTAATTTTAATGTCAAATACAACATGGATGTTTTTTTAAATTCTCTTTCACTCAAAAAAAATTTTTTGAGATATTTACATCAATAATCAAATCTGAGATACTAATTACAAGAATATTTGCAAAACCAATTTAATTACAAAATTGGACAATCAAGGCCGTAGGTGGTGGTTGTGCCGATTTTTGTTTACCGTTTTACCCTTTATTCAATTAAATACGTTACTTTCCTTTTTAGATAAAAATGTTATTTATTGTAAATAAATCTTAATTAATTTTGTATTCCATTTGACATGCCACAAAATACTCCCCTAGTCCCACGTTTTTGCAGTTTCCTTTTTGTATTTTTTTTTAAATTTCAAACTATGTAAATCTTCATCCATTCTCAATTGATTTTTCAAAATTTACGAGGTTCATCTTCCATTTTTTTCATTTCGTTCTCCTCATCTCCTGTTCTCCGTCAATTTTTTTTTTTTTTTTGTTATGGATCGTGTGATCGAATGTTTTTGAAATGGGGCCAACACTCGAAAGTTTTTTTGAAAAAACTATCCAAGGAATATGGGTTCTATATGAATACCCACAAAATTTTTATGGAGACTTGTCACCATTCAGGGAAAAAACAGTAGGTTTCGATTGATTCAGACGATTTGGTTTCTTATTTTTGTTTTTCTAAGCTGGTGATCCTTCGTTTGTGTCAATTTCATTGGTCAGAGACGTTATATAGAAAGAAATCCATGGTGATTCAGATCTCTGTTCAAACAATCCTTATTCATTTGACTACATGATTCATAAAACTGCTTATGATGATCTCTTCTATGAAACCCTTGATGGTTTAAAGTATGTGCGACGTGGATGTTTTGTGTTAACAATTTTGTATTGTTTATCTGTGTATAATATAAATATTTAATAGACATAAATGTTATTAAACGTGTATAGTTTTAAAGGATGTTGTTAAACATGTATAGTTTTAAGGGACTCACTTTTTTAAATAGTCTTTAACAATTCGTTTCATTATTTTATAGGACTAATAAGGTAGTATACTAATTGTACAAGTTAAATGTGTTTTTTTTTTTTATGAGTAATGTTCTTCTAATAAATATTTTAATCAAGATATATAAACATTTAAATAAATAAACGTTGTTCAAACAATCCTTATTCATTTGACTACGTGATTCATGAAACCGTCGATGATGATATCTTCTATGACACCCCTCATGGTTTTGACTACGTGATTCGTGGATGTTTTGTGCTAACAGTTTTTTATTGTTTATATGTATATAATATAAATATTTAATAGACATATTGTTAAACGTGTATAGTTTTAAAGGATGTTGTTAAACGTGTATAGTTTTAAAGGACTCACTTCTTTAAATAGTCTGTAACAATTCGTTTCATTATTTTATAAGACTAATAGGGTAGTACTAATTGTACAGGTTAAATGTGTATTTTTTTTATATAAGTGTTTTAAATGATTAATGTTCTTCTAATAAATATTTTAATCAAGATATATAAACATTTAATTAAATAAACTATGTTAAAGGTAGAACAAGTAATCTAAATGATTTTTCAATTTTTTATTTGTTTTAGGAACACGGATTTAAACATTTATGAAAATAAACGTTCTTAAACATTTATTAACATAAATGTTTTTATATCGTTTACTCTTCTTAAATATTGAATAATGATAAACGTTATTGAACTACGTTACCAGGACATGAAAATAACCATATCAAATTTCTTCCAAAATAAGTCAATTTTATATGTATTTTCATCCACAAAAAAGCAAAATACGCTTTTAATATTAAAACCAATAAAAGTACAAACAAAGCGCGCAATTATATGTAAACAAAATATTTCAATATTTTATTCCTTCGTGATGCTGGTGGTCTATTATATCAGTCCGGAAACCTTCATGGTTTCAATACACCAGGTTTCAAGTAAGACTGAGTTTTCTTGTCACGATACCAGTTATCCAATTGCACAATATATGTTGGTCCCTGAAAAGGTTAAATACATTAATCTACATAATCATATTTTCTAATTCAAGCAATTATTAATATTACAATATTTACAATTCGCCGTACCTTATGTTCGATCTCTTTTCTCATAGTCATCTTATCCTTTTCCTTTCTATTTTTCTTGTTTTTCCCCTGTTTTTTTTTTTCTAGCACTACACAATCCTGTTATAAGACATTTATTAAACAAATTAACAAAGATAATTACATTCCATAGTTTTTCAATGTTATATTACATTAAATATGTAACAAATTAACAGGATAGTAAACTGTAATACGAATTTTGGCACTGTTTAACTTATATAAACATTTATATAATTTAAATATTTATGTTTAATTATGTTGTTTACCTCCATTGCAACATCTTCTTCATCTTCGTATGTCTTTTTTTCTTCATAAATTTCATCATCCCCGTCGAAATCCTCGATGATTTCTTCTCCAAAAGTTGCCTTTTCTTGTTCTTCCATACTCTTTGATTCACTTTCTAAATTCTTCATATTTGTACTGCTCGTTTTCTGCAATTTTGGTATAATTATGTAATTATTTTTATGAACGAAATCTTGAAATAACAATTTACCAACCAAAAAGATGAAGCTTTTTCAGAAATCAGTAATGGTGAAAAGTAATTACCTCTTCGATTTTCTCTCCTTAAACTTCTTCTTCAACCCTTTCATGTAGATCCTTTGATGGAAACTTTTCTTGATCTATTGATTGCATGACCAACTTCTACCCCTCCATTAAAATATGTTTTTTTTTCGTAAACATTGTTTCTTCTTCTCGTTCGTTTTCTTCAAAAACTTCTCTTTAGGGTTGATATGGTTTTCAAAAATCTGAGTTTCCTATTTTGGTTTCTTGGGAATTTTTTATTTTGTGAAATTTGTTATTTGAATCCCTTGTTTCCCTCCATATTTTTCGTTTTTGAATCCCACTTTTCACGCCCCTGTTTCTTTGTAACTTCCTTTTTAATGCACATAAATTGCAGGCACATAATAATAATTTTAGATCTCAAAAAAGGATAAAATCGTCAATTCCCTTAATCCTGTGGTGTTGGTTGTCTAAAAATGTAAATAAATTGTACATCCCTACATTTATGTAATTATAGTTGGGTTTTTGAATATTAATGAAATCAACCCTTTTTTTTTATATATTTAATTAAACTACAAATAAGCCCTATGTGATTTTGGTCAAATGAAAATCTAAAAAAAAAAATAATAAATTGTCCTTCAGTTTTCATTTAATTTACCATTTGGTCCCTAAGTTTTAAAAACTGACATTTTAATCCCTATTTTTCATTTTATTTACCAATTACCATTTAGTCCCTATTGTCAAAGTTCTGTTAAACAGAAGACTGACATGGCACTATAATATATATTTTAATGCTTACATGGCATATTTTAAATGAAGTGGCATCTAAAATGGGTTATATATTAATATTTTTTTAATTATTTATCTCTCTCCTCCTCACCTCCATCCACATATTCTTCCTATTCATCTTCTTTTTCATCCTAACATCTCAAGTTTCTAAAACTTAAAATCCTTCACGCAAAAGCTTTTTAACCAATCGAATCTCGATCGACCAGTGGCATCGGTGACGATTTTAATAATTAAACTCCAAACTATTAATTTACTTAAATGCAATTAAGAATTGTGTTGTGATTCTTGCTACCGAAATCGTCAACTGGAAAGGGATTTTACACAAAGAAGTATACCGGTTCGGATCTGTAACAACCCGATATTCTTGCTACCTATATTTTTTTTGCAAAAGACCAAAATGCCCTTACCCGATATATTTTTTTGCAAAAGCAATATATAGAAAAGACAAAAAGGAGGATCTCAGCCCGAGATCAAGGCAAAAAGAACATCTCTTTAGCACAGCACTAAAAAGACGAATAAAAACAAAAAACAACTTGGCAAAAAGCCAAGAAACAAAGAAAACCAACAAAGGCAATAAGCCAAACAAGCTAAGTGAATAACTCCTAAGGAGAACAGTCCATGCGATCACCAACACCATAGTTACTACCTCGCTAGGAGATAGCACGATAGAAAATGTCATGCTGCACACGAACAAGAGTGACCCAGGGAGAAGAAACCTCACAATCATGAAGACGGTGGTTCCTCTCCCGCCAAATATGGTAAATCATAGCACTCTAAGCAAGACGCCAAAGCCTATGAGTCGGATCTCTTCCCTTAGATCTAGTAATGATCCAAGGGAAGTCAGTCTGCCAGGTGGCAAGGCGATGAGTGGAGCCAGCCCAGGCAAGAATCCCGCGAAGCACAAACGAGCTATACGAACACTCGAAGAAAAGATTATCTTGACTCTCAATCCCACCAAGACAGAGGAGACAGCACAACGACATCGATTGGTCCCAAAGGTGAACGCGGTCAGCCGCAGAGAGGCGATCCAGGATAGCAAGCCAGGATATAAAAGAGTGGTGGGGAATGGAATCACCAAACCAGATAAGACGGAACCAAGGAACACGATCGCGCTGAGGTCTAATAGTATGCCACGCACTCGCAATAGTGAATTGACGAGAAGCAGAGATAGTCCACTCAAACTGATCCGCTCGACCAATGATCGGGGTGATCCCCGAAATAAGCTAATGAAGATAGCCCAGCGCTGGAGAGCCCATAGGCCAGATCCAACCATCATCACCATCAATAAACGTGGACGCTGAAGCAGAATGAGTACTCCCGGCATCACGAACAATCTCATTACCATGTAGAGCCTAAAGAGGACCACACGATAACCAGGTATCGTACCAGACAGAGCAGCTAGAACCATCTCCCACCACACATCTGATATAGTGCCTGAAGGTCTCACGAACCTTCAGAATCTTCCTCAAACACCATGAGTACTTATAAGAGGGGTGAATAGCCCACACACTCCGGCCCCTCAATATAACAGCCCTCACCTAAGCCACCCAAAGCGACCCTGCACGAGCAAACAAATGCCAAAGGTTCTTCATAACAGTAGCTTTATTCCAAATAGCAATAGGAATAAAGCCAAGACCCCCCTCAGCCCTGGGAGAACAAACACCACTCCAAGAAACCTTGGCACCACCACCATCACTCTTCGTGCCTCGCCACAAGAAACTGTGACACCTTAGTGGGGAGCAAAAATACGTTGCACCAGTACACATGAAAGGACTGGAGCACAGATCTAATCAACTGAGCTCTACTTGCAAAAGAAAAGGCACGAGAGGCCCAACTCCTAATACGGGCCGTGATCCGCTAGATAAGAGGCTGGCAAGCCGAGATGGTCAACTTGCCAGAAATCATAGGTAAACCCAGATAGCGGACCGGAAGGGAAGCAATCCCAATCCTCAGCATAGCAGAAAGCTCGCCAGCCCTAACATCATCCATCCCTGCACAAAACAAAAAGCTCTTCCCGACATTGGCAGCCAAGCCAGAGAAAGTCTCGAAACAGCGAAGACTTTCCTGGAGAAAGCCAATGGAACGGGAATCTGTAGAAGTGAAAAGCATGAGATCATCAGCAAAACATAAGTGCGTAAGGCGAACCCTATCACACCGGGGCTGAAACCGAAAGTAATCAGGAGTGGCAAACAGAATACGAGTCAGAACCTCCATCGTCATCACAAAAAGATAAGGAGAAAGAGGATCGCCCTGGCGAAGACCCTTCCCCCCGTTGAAATAACCCTCCAAGCCTCCATTAATGGAGATTGAGAACATCGGCGAGGTGATACAACTGCAAATCCAACTCACAAAAAACTGCGGAGTACCAACAGCAATAAGAATACACAGAATAAAATCTCAATGCATGGAATCATAAGCCTTCTGAAGATCAACCTTGATAGTGCACCAAGGTTGACCCTGATTCAGATAGTACTTATGAAGTAGCTCCTGGCATAAAAGGATATTATCCACAATGCTCCTACCCTGAACAAAAGCAGATTGATTCGGGCTCACAAAAGAAGGAAGACACCTCTTCAACCTGTTTGAAAGGATCTTCATGTTGCATTTGTAGATCACATTACAACATGAGATCGGTCTGTAATCTTGGAAGCCCAAAACATTAGGCTTCTTCGGAATAAGGGTAATCGCAGTGGCATTCACCCCAGGCGGGAGGTGATAAGTCCTGAAAAAATGTGCCACAGCAGCACAAAAATCTGTCCCAATCACAGGTCAAGCAACCTTATAGAACCCAACAGAAAAACCATCTAGGCCAGGAGCCTTATCACTGCTCATACGTAACACCGTATCTCGAATCTCCTCATCAGTGATAGGCCTCCTCAACTCACTCAGGCACTCATCAGACCAAGAGAAGCCCAAAATATCCTGAAGCGTCCCAGTCAAATCCTGATACGCAACAAACTCAGCTCCCATAATACCAGTAAAGTACCCAACTACCTCAGAAGCAATAACAGACGGATCAGTAGAACTACTCCTATCCACCATAAGAATAGAGGAAATCTCATTACGGGAAACCCTACCCCGCACCTGTCTGTGAAAGAAAGCTGAGTTACTGTCACCCTCTTTCAACCACCTGACTCTGGACTTCTGACGAAGATAAGCCTTATCCTTCCGAGCCCACCTCCATAACTCACTGGTGGCAGCCTGCCACTCTTCCATAACCACCTCACTATTGGGGGTCTCTAGTAAAGTATATTGAGCCGCTAACATACAAAGCTTAGCAGACTCAACCTCACGAGAAAGAACAGTGAAATGAATGCCAAAAGTCTGGCGGAGAATCAGCTTAAGGCACTTGAACCCACGCATAAAGGACATAAGAGGGTTAGCACCCCCCACCCCCACTCCAATTACCACTAACCACCTTCAGAAAGTTATCCTGCTCCGCCCAATGGTTAAAAAACTGAAAAGTCACCTTCTTACGCACCACAGTAGTATCAGTACGCGTAAAAAGGGGGAATGATCAGAGATCCCCCAGGCCTTCACGTCCACAAAAGAATTCAGGAAAGTAGAAAGCCAAACCTCATTAACCAAAACTCTGTCAAGGCACATAAATTGTAAATTCTGGGGCTGACAATTAGTCCAAGTAAACCTGAACCCAACAGTACGAAGCTCAGTCAAATCAGAAGCACCAATACAATCATCAAACTCAGAAAGAGAAGCTGCAGCAGGAGAACCCCAAAAATACTCATCGTGAGATCGAACAGCATTAAATTCCCTCATAATAATGCAGGGAATCGTAATACCACCCGAATGAGAACCCACCAAATCTGACCACAACCGACATCTCTCCTAGGCCCTATTAAGGGCATACACGCACGTAACTCAAAACTCAGCACCCGAAACAGTGTCCACCAGCAAACCACTAATCAACTTATCAGAGATAAGCAGAGGGGTAAACACAAAAGGAGCCTTCCACATAACCCAGATCCTCCCAGAGACAGCATGATCATAGTTAGTGCAGAAAGTCCAATCAGGGCCAAAGCCACGAGAAACAACATCAAATCTATCCTACTTGATTTTAGTCTCAAGTAGACAACAAAAAGGGACATGCGAGGTAGATAAAAAAAACTATGAACATGACTCAAACGAACAGGGTCATTCATACCTCTCACATTCCACGCACAGCTGCTAAACACGGGAAACAATAACAGAGGCCCCGCCCCGAGGAGAAATAGAAGTAGAAGACTTACCAGCCTTCTTAGCGAGCTATTTGAGTTTCTTTTTCTGAAACTTCGAAATCTCAAACTCACCAACCACAATCACAGGGTCCACACCCTCCTACTGAATATGGATCGGAGGATCATGTGGCTCCAAAACAGTCACATCAACCATATCCATAGCACTATTATCAGAAGACCCCTTCTGACTATCCACATCATTCTCCATATCCTTAGTCATAGCCATAGCCATAGCCAACCGAGCATTCGGATCATCTATGATCGGAGAAGTCTCATGGATCTCCACAGGAGCTAAAGAGGCAAAAAAGTTACTACTAAGGGTCGAAACCTTCCCCTTACCACCCTTAGACCCTCCCGTTTTCTTATAAGTAAACGAGCTAGGGGCTTTATTAAACACCTTACTAACCACCAAAACATCTGAACTACGAGGAAATTCACCCATGCCCCTAGAAATAGGGTTAACAATAGGACTAACCTGGAAAGTGAGAACCGGCTCGGGGCAAACAGGGGCCTGTTTCGGGCATTTTTTCGTGGCGTGACCAAAAACTCGGCAAACAGTGCAACACTTAGGCTTCCACGGGTAGTCAACCCCTACCTCCCACTCACGGCCTAGGACACTGACCGTGACCTCATCAGGCAAATCACTATCAATCTCAACTTCAACACTGACCCGTGCAAAGGAAACCCTCGTACACAACTCCGTAGCCTTATCCATGGATATCGGACGCCCAACCACACTGGAAATCTTCTCAATACTATCAGGATCCCATAAAGCAAGGGGAGTGTTAAATAACTGGATCTAAATAGGGATATTTTAGTAAGGGTATTTTGGTCTTTTCTTCAATTTCAATCTAAATAATTTTATTTTGGAGTTATTATTAATATTCGTGTCGTTGCGAGTTCAATGTAAGTGACCGTGTCTCAATTTGAATCCTGAGTAAAAAGATACGACCAAAACAACTAATGTACCTTTTTTATTATAATTTAACTAGGGTTATTTCAGTCATTTCGCGAGCAGCCTGATGCATTAAATAGAACAGAAACCTAGGTCAATCTTCTATCTACTTCTTTCATTATCTCCTTAAGTCAGCGTTGTATGTACGTTTCACCATCGCTTGGAGCCGTTTTCTTCACGAAATGCTCTTTGTTTTCGTCAAGGTAATTCCTATCATCGTTCATACATCTTCTTCATGTTGTCAATTGGCCAATTAACCCCTGAATAATTTGTCTTTCGTCTGATTTTGTTCACAGCTACGGGGTTCTCATGCTTCTGTTTGTAAATCGAGAATTCATCGTGTTTATTTCAAGATTTTTGAAAGGTAACATGTCCATTCGCTTCTCCTTTCATTTTGGTGTTGTTTTGTGTTTCCTACTGAATTGGGATACATTTTCATGGTTGTTCTTCGATTTCCAGACCTCAACGTTTTTTGGGTTTAATATCGCTGGAAAACAGATTTTTCTTCACCAAGTCACGTCCATTGCTTGTAGGTAATTCAGTTATTTGGATTCAGTTTATTATCCTTTTGTTATAGAGGTTAATTAGAGTAATTTATGAGTAATTGGACGTCACTTCTATGCGTTTTTCATCAATTTTAGTATTTCCCCTTTTCTTTGCTTTGAGTTGAATGTTTTAATGCCACTGTTACGAAGAACGGTACATTTAAGTGTCCAGATTAGTTTGAAATGCTATAAATCTTTGATCAATGTGACCTCCATACCTTCTAACATGAGATTAAATAAAATTAAAATTAAATATAATTGATGAATATTAAATAATAATAAAAAAATAGAGAATGACGCACAAAATAAAAATTACGGGTACTAACAAAATGGAAGGATCTTAAACCTTTATTAATTTTAAATGAATAAAATCATTACAAATCTAAGAAGCTTAAGGCTTAAAAACTAATAATAATTTGATAAAATTGATGTCATTTTTTGGGGTATCCATACGAAAATATATAGAAAAGAAATAAAAGGTAAGAAATAATTAACTTACAAATATAAGATTTCAAGGCTTTGAAAGCATCATCTAATGTTTATCGAAGCAAAACCTATGTTTTTTAATTAAATGGGCCATTATAATATGCCTTTTCCTAAGATTCTTTCCATTTATTTCATGTTTGCAAATTAAAATTGATTTTGTTACTTTTGTTCGAAAGAAGCTTAAAGTTGCAATATCAATACAGGCTTAAAATCGATTTTGTTACTTTTGTTCTATTGTTTTAATCAACTAAAAATATTTTATTATTATTATTATTATGCATCATAAATATGTTTAGGGTAATTACATACTTTTTTCAAACTAATTCTGAATCAGTTCTTCAAGTGATAAAGTTCTTCAAGTGATAAAAATGAAAACAGAAACAACATTTTTATTTTGAATTAGTATAATAATAAATAAACTGTAAAATTTATACTTGATTAGTATGTGTAGGAGCTTAGAAACTAATAATAATTTGTTAAAATTGATGTTCAATTTTTTTTTGGTACTGTACGGAAATATATGGAAGAAAAAAAAGGTAAAAAGTACAAAAAAATATGGAAAAAAAAGGTAAAAAATAATCAACTTACAATATAAGAGTATCCTCAACTTTTTCTATTGTTGGCACTCCTGAATATAACACATTGCATAAAAATCAAATCCAAATTATTATTTTATTTTGTACAAAAAATATATGGAAATACAGAAATAAAAAAAAATTGAGTTACAAATGGAAGAGTATTCTCAATTTTGTCAATTGGTAATACTATTTGAATGAAACACATCTCTATTTATAGTAATTTTTTTAGAAGTTAAAGAGATTTGTAACTCCAAATTTAGTTTATTAAGAAATTTTAAATTTAATAAATATTAATTATTCACTCTATTAATTCACTCCGTTGCAAATCATTCATATTCCTATTATATTATTGCTAAACAATCCCACCTTTTATATAGGGGGAAAAATCAAACTAGCCACTTTTGAGAGTACATTTATCAAAATAGCCACATTTTTTAAAAGTTATTGAATTAGCCACTTTTTACTATTCAAATTTTAAATATACCAAAAATGCCCTTTTTCGTATACCAAGTATATCCTGACACGTCTGACACTGCCGTATATGACGTATATCTGACATTTCTGACACTTTTTCTTTCCCAATACTTTCTTTCCTAATGCATTTTTTCTTCTCTAATTTTCGTATATTCAGTATATCGTGTCTAGTTTTTATTGCATTTGATTTTTTTTTTGTACATTTTCAATATTTTTGAGTAAATGCTTTATTTCAATTTTGAATTATTGTATATTTTATATTTTGTACATTTTTTCATTTTAATTCATTTATGTGTATTATTTTTAGTATATTGGGTATATTGTTCTCTTAGGTAAAATGTGCTTGTCTTCTAGTATATTGTGTATATCGTCCTCCAATTTTGTAAGTGCATTTGAAAAATACTCACGGGTATGTAAATATACGTATAAACATATCATTTAACCTGCAAATGAAAACAAAAGAGCGTTAATACATAATACTTAATATGTAAAATAAACAACTAAATGTATATTATGTATATTACATAGTGTACGAATACTAAAAATATATAAAAAAAGAAGGAAAAACAGAACAAATGATGGGAATACGTTGACCATTTCCTCAGTCTATATATCACGTATATTACAACACTCATGTACATTACGTATATTATATAATATATATTTAGAAAACAAACAGTCGTATATTACATATATTGCAGATAATACATTACGAAAATGTGCAAAATAAACAACCAATGTATATTACGTATATTACATAGTGTACGAATAGTAAAAAAAATTAAAAGAAGAAGGAAAAACAGAATAAATGATGGGAATGCGTTGACCATTTACTCAGTTTGTATATCACGTATATTACAACACTTATGTACATTACGTATATTATAGAATATATATTTAAAGAACACACGGTTGTATGTTACATATATTGCATTTAATACATTATGAATATTATATTACGTATATCACAGACTGATTAAGCAAAACAGAAACAAAGAATAGACAAGATATGTATATTACGTATATTGTAAAAACAACGTATATAACATATATAGCGAAAAACAGTATTAAGAACTTATGTATACTACATAAAACAACAAGACGTTAATCAAACTAAATCACTTAAAAAAATAATACTTTTCGTCAAATTCATGTTATTTTTTGTTTAGATCTTCGAGATTCGGAACAAAAACGTGAAAAATATTTATGAAAAAACGAGAATGAGAAGAAATTAAGGAGATAGATAGTAAATTAAAAAAGTGTAGGAAGTTTGTAAAATAAACATTTTAGGAAATGGATAAAGAAATGAGAGAGAGAAGGAAAGAATAAGAGAATTAATGGAGGTTTGAGAGAAAATTATAGGAAATGGATAAAGAAATGAAGGAGAGAAGGAGAGAACAAATGAGAGGAAAATGAAAAATGAAAGAAAAAAAATATGAGAGAGATGAGAAAAATCTAATATATAGAAGAAAATGAGAGGAAAAATGGGAGGGAAATTTTATTTGAAAAATAAGAGAGTTGTTTAATTTAAAAAAAAAAAGAAAGAAAGAGGTAGGTTGAACGGATGGAAAATGGAGAGAAAAAGAGGAGAGATGAGAGAGAGGGGAAAAAAGAAAAGAAAAGAAAAAAAGAAAAAACAAGAGGAAGTGACTTGCTGCATAAAAGAGGAGAGAGGGGAAAAAAGAAAAGAAAAAAAAAAGGAAGTGACTCGCCGCAGAAAAGAGGAGAGAGGAGAGAGAGGAGGGTAAAATTGTATTTTCATTTATTTTAGTGGTTATTTAGATGGAGTTTTAAAAAAGTGGCTATTTAGAAAATTGAGAGTTAAAAAGTGGCTATTTTTATTTTTGTTCCTTTTATATATTAAGGATATGTATTTATTCCATTGAATTGACAAGTTTATCTCTAAAAAAATCTCCCGCTTGTGTTACTATTATATTATTTTCAAACTTAAAAGAGTCGGGTCTTTACAAAACTAATATATAAAATGTTGTTTTCAAGATCAAATGAGAGTAACTCGAACATAATTCAAAGAGTTAAATATCAAAATTTCAATTTATAAAATAACAAATTCGATTTTTGACATTTATTATCAAACAACAAGAAAGAAGAATGCCATCTGGTAAGCTGTAGTTACCGGCTTGAGACACCTCACTAATCTAGTCTGACCTGAATTAGCTTTGCTGGTATTCGCGTCGCGATACTGCCTGAGAGAAACCCAACCCTCATTCATGGCATTTCGAATTCTGAGCAGGAACAACCTATCGCTAACCAAATCTAGAGCGTTAGGGTTTGGTGATTTCCGCGGATTACAGACTTTCTCCTTACCTGACCTTCCTTATGACTATGGCGCTCTTGAACCCGTCATCAACGCTGAGATAATGCAACTTCATCATCAGAAGCACCATCAGGCTTATATCACCAACTACAACAAAGCTCTTGAGCAGCTTGACCAGGCCATTAACAAAGGCGATTCCCCTACCACCGTCAAATTGCAGAGTGCCATCAAATTCAATGGCGGAGGTTTTCTTTTTCTTTTTCTTTTTCAAGACGTGTTTGATTTTTTCAATTCTACTATATTAATTTCATTTTTCAACTATTGATCGATCCTTTTCTGTTTTAGGTCACATTAACCATTCGATATTCTGGAACAATCTCGCACCAGTTCGTGTAAGTCTTAAATTAAATCCATTGCTATGATTGGATTTTGTATGTTAATTTCTGTAAAATATGTATATGCAGGAAGGAGGTGGTGAGCCTCCAAAGGGATCCCTAGGATGGGCGATTGACTCTCAGTTCGGTTCTCTTGAATCCTTGATTCAGAAAATCAACGCTGAAGGTGCTGCTTTACAGGGCTCAGGATGGGTGGTGTGTTTTCTTCTTCCCCGTCTTATCTGCTTGTTTTTCTCTTCCACACAATTTCTAAACAAATTTCTAACTTTCTAGTGGCTTGCTTTGGATAAAGAATTGAAGAGGATATCTGTTGAAACCACGGCTAATCAGGTAGTTTTATTTCTCGAGGAGCTTTATCATTTCATCCATGCTTTCTTTTATGCCCTTTTTATTTTGTTTTGTAATGATTGATTTTTCCATAAATATCAACTTAACGAAGTTTTTATTTTTATTTTTTTAAAGTTTAATTACAAATTTAATTCCTCTGGTTTGAGGTCTATGTCATATGCTTTTAGAAGTTTCAGTTTAGTCTCTATGGTTTGCGGGCTGTGTCAATTATGTTTTTTTGTTTCAATTTCATTTTTATTTGCAGGATCCTCTTGTGACTAAAGGATCTGCTCTAGTTCCTCTGCTTGGTATAGATGTCTGGGAACATGCATATTACTTGCAGGTAATTGTTACCTTTTTCCCCATTGTTAGATGGATTCTGAATTGAAAGGCTATTTTGTAATCTATGTTATTTCTATGCCATCCTCCATGTTTGACCTGCAGCTATTAGCTGGCTAGGTTTTGTTGCTTGTTTAATGTTTAAATCTTTTCTGTGGTGCAGTACAAAAATGTTAGACCAGACTATCTGAAGAACATATGGAAGGTTATCAATTGGAAATATGCTGGTGAGGTTTTCGCAAAAGAGGCTCCTCTAGTTGAGAGTCGTTAGGAGGAGTCCTTTGGATCTGTTTGTGTGATTTTAGTGTACACTTTTTCTGGTTAATGTCGAATAATGAGCAATCTATGTACTACGGCTGATATCCAGGCCTTGTAATGAGATGAACGATCTTTTCTCGAAGTACTTTATTTTGGCAAAAACAATGAAAGCATGGAACCATGAGGTTTTGTGACTAAATATTCCCTGTTATGTGTCTTTGTCATTTCAGACTTATTATATTAATTTATCGAGAGGAGTTTTATGAAAGATATGCAGGTTTACGGTTGATGATGATAACAACATTTGTTAACTTCATGCAATCCATCTTAATGGACTCATTAAGTATATCTTTTAAACCAGAGTTTCCTCTCCGTTATATTTCCAAGCAGGGTGAGCCCCTTATAGGGAAAAATGCATATATAGTATGTATCTACTTTAGTAGAATAAAGAAAGAGTGTGGGTAGGCTATCATAGGTTTCTATGTTTGAATAGAAGAGTTGAAATTGAAAGAGAGACTAAATGGAAATGGAAGTGATTACGTGATATAGAAGCAGAAGGAATAGTCCAAGAAAGGTGTAAATAATATTTAATGAACGGAACGGCACCACATTTGTTTGAGAATGCGTGCGTGTAATGCGCAATTTGAGAGAAGATAAGGATGAAAGAAAAGAAACTATAAGGATTCACACAGCAAGACAGAATATGCAATCCAACGGGCTGTTTTTGACGCAGCTTTTTTTATCTAATCGCTTCTGTTGTTTGTTTGTTTTATCAGAAACTCTCAATTCATCATATTTCTTTAAACAAAACAGATGAAAGAGGTTTAAAGGTCAATCTTATAATTATTATTTAATGAAGCTTGCAGTGCAGAGGAAGGAGATATTATAATTTATGCTTGTTATGGTAGTCAGAAACGGTGTACGCCAAACATTGGTAGTTTCTTAATTCCTTCATTGTAAATTGTGAACATTAATAACAGTGAGATTGTTTTATGTTTAAAAGTCCACCTTCGTTTTTTCGTCTCCTTGTGCTTTGCTTTGCTTTAATGCCAAATTGCATTCTGAAACTGAAACGTATGCCCTCGCCCTCGTGTTTTTCTGTGGGAGAAGGAAAACAGGTTTATTCAATTTGGAATTAAACGGAAAAAAATGGACCAGACCATTTCTTGTTGATCTTCAGATAATCGGTGATGAGGGGTGATCTCCAAGTCTGTTCACCGCGTCACCATTGTGTTTTATTCGGCGACGGCGATAGCGACAGCGATGATTGGTTATCAACACTTTCATTTCCAAGATTAATACATGATCCTTCCTTAATTACTCCTTCATCTAAATGGGTAACATCTGAAAATACCATCTCTGATATCC